>JAHSPW020000005.1:1302500-1902500 GCA_019985065.2 Arctostaphylos glauca | reverse complement strand
TTTTTAAAAGGGAGAAATTTGAAATTTGCTCTACTTGGTGAAATATGTTCCTTTAGAGTCAATTTCAAACCACTTGCTATAGGTCGTAACAGTCCGGACGAGAAACTAATGCGTGAGACTCCGATCCATAAACTGACGCATGAGACTCACCTTTTACTCGGAAATCGAGAGGATAAACATAGCATGTCACTAGAACGAGGCGAGATTTGAAATCCCACTGCGAGAGAGACGCCTTGCAAGCCGACCTTCTAGAAATGAGACATTTTCGCGCGACGAGTCAATTTCAATGCCATGGGATACTTTCTTTTGAGGCTATGACCAAACCAACCCTAATGAATGCATCTGAGACTTTTGTCGCCAAACTTTATCTGTTTTTCAACAAAAATAGTCTACCTTTTCTCACTCAAGAGCAACTCGATGAGTGCCACGTGGTGTCTCAATACGCTCTCTCTTATTATATGTGCTCGCAATGAATTATTGTATTTGTCTTTATATTTGATATATTTTAAATTATTTTATTTATGTTTTAACAATAGCGTAATGCGGGTTGACAGTTAATTGCTTATGTAAAAATACCAATAAATAATTTTACAGTTGGACTCCAACCCGAGTAAGAGTCCTCTAAGATGACGATTTATTGATACATATCATATAAATTAAGAATGAAATTTATTATGTTCTTATTTGACGAGCCAAACAATTTATTTCGAATATCTTTATTTATCTGAACAAAATATATTTGTCGCAATCATTGGCGAAGACAATAGGGATCAAGTGAGGTCACTTGATCCCATGTAATTTTTTAAAATTATATTATTTTTAGAGGTATGTCGATTAATAAGTGGATTTGACTTCACTAAGATTTTATTATTGCTTCAAGCATCACATAAACTCATAAAGTATAAAAATTCTCCAAATATTTCACCTACTGTATAAAATTGCATCAAACATTTCATCCACATATAAAAAAAAAGTATTTTTACTTCCCAAATAATGGAAAATATTATTTTTGACATCGGCCTGAGAAAATATGAATAGTACCTTATACATATATAATAAAAAGAATATCTTAAATTTTTGTTTAACAGATAACCATTTCTTATATATTTTCTTAAATTAAAAAAATCTTCAAGGTTTGTTTTAATGAATATGTCAGTAAGACTTTACATTTTTCTCTCATTTAGAAAAAAATAATAATTACGTAATTTAAATATAAATTTTGATTTTACTAATCAAGATTTTTGTCTCCGTCTTTTATCGTAATATAAATATATAGTCAGACTATAACCATTAAATTTTGTTATAACAAATATGTTTTGACCAAATTTTTATCGTCATTCAATTAATCTGATTACTTTGTACATAATTAATATATTAAGACTTAAGTAATGAATGATTCAGCTTATCACCGTAATAAAATTTATTTTAAATCACTGTATAACTTTCACACGGAGATCATCTTGATTTCTAATGACCTACCGCCTGCAATTATAACGTTTGACTTTCCAACAATGCCTCCTTCCATCATGGCGCAACGTGGGGATGTGCGAATGATTCAACCATTTTTTACTTTATTCACCTTCACAAGTGCGAATCATTAACAAAAATGCTAGAGAGACACCACTTTTGCACATCGCTTTTACACATATGTCGTTTTGTATTGAAAAAAACCATATTTGTTTTTAACCCATATCGCTGAAAACATATTTGGATCTTCTTTAACATAAAACGACGTAGTTTTAATTGATGTGTAAAAGTGATGTGTAAAAATGATGTGTATATAGCACTCTTGAATCATTAAACCATTTTTTACTTTATTCTCCTTCACAAGTTGTACGAATCACAAACCCTAGTTGTACATCGGATTTGGAAAAAATATAGTGCGGTTTTCTGTAATGCGCGTGTAGTACGGATAAAATAACATAATTTTGTCCGCTATGTCCTCAAAACACATCATTTTAACTTATCACGTGAATTGTTATAAAAATGCATGAAGATCAAAAGGGTATAATTTTAAGGACAAAGTGGTCAAAATTATGTTATTTTGTCCGCACTATAAAAAGCTACACTACAACATCCCTAGATCCTTATGATTCAAGGGAATTTGAGGGGGTTGTAGTGCCCCTTGTAATTTGGATATCATACGGGTAAAATAATACAATTTTGTTTATTTTGCTTTCAAAACTATGCCTTTAATTCATCCCGCGAATTGTTACGCAAATACATAAAATCAAATCAAACCAAACCAAACTGAGCCTTATGTCCCAAATCAATTGGGGTCGGCTACATGAATCATTTTCCTCCAAAGAGTTCTGTCAAGTGCTGCTTGCTCACTTAGCCCTAGTAGACTTAAATCCTTGCGTACTACCGCATCTAATGTCAATTTGGGTCTTCCCCACCCCGAAGCCTTGCTATGCAAAGCTATCCTATCCGCTCTCTTAACTATTGCATCCGTAGGTCTACGATAGACATGCCCAAACCACCTAAGCCTATTTTCCCTCAACTTCTCGTCTATAGGTGCTACGCCTACCATCTCGCGGACTGTTTCATTTCTAATCCTATCTCGTCTAGTTTTACCACACATCCACCTCAACATTCTCATTTCCGCTACACTCATCTTGGTCACCTGTTGTTTCTTCATAGGCCAGCATTCTGTCCCGTAAAGCATCGCTGGTCTTATAGCAGTTCTATAGAATTTTTCCTTCAACTTTGTGAGTACCCTCTTGTCGCACAGTACCCTCTCTTCGATTTCATTTCACCCAATGTCATTAGATCACCTCATAGAAATTTTGGCTAGTTTGTTGTGTCCAAGACATGATACGATTTATTGTGCCTTTTTTTATAAGGTTATTTAGGTCAATTTTTATACTCGAAATTATTCAATTTATTGGGATCGTACAGTATTTTCTCATAAAAGAAGTATATTTATAAGACATCGATAATCATGATATGACTTGATGCATAATTATCTCTCAATTTAAACTTAATTAATTTATTTTAGAAGTTTAATTTCTCTAAAATAAATTGGTTTCATCTATAACAATTGATATTTGATATCCGATTAATTTGAATTTTTCATGGATAACAACTTGACAAATAAATAACTCCGATAAGATTAATAAAGTGAGTCCCAATTTCGCTCACAACAAATTCAGGGACAACAAATACATGAATTTTTTTTTTTACTTTTTAAAACTTGAAATCAACATCACATTTTCTAATTATAAATAAAATAAAAGTGGATGATACTACGACTTAAAGGGCTGGCACAATGATTAAAACTCGGGATTGAAGGGTTCATTTTCTAATCTCGGGTTTGAAACCTTATTTGTGTTATAAACTCTTTCGAAGCCACTCAATACAAAATTTTACTTTGATTTTAATTTTCTCTCCCGTTAGTAGTCAGTAAAATTAATCTTTCAAATATTAATCGAGATATACCTAATATTATGAGTTAAAAAGGAAAAAGAAATGATTTGATAGTGCACTTGGAAGTTGGAACATCATATTGTGTGGGTGCTTTGGTAGTTAAAAGAAAGTACCCAACCGACAAAAATGGCACGAGCACTCATTATTTTTATCTCTATCCTTTTCTCTTCCTTTTTGACGGGGTCCACAAATTTATACTAGCAGTTGTAGTATTTAATTAATACGATGATCCACGATTCACGCAATCAGAGTGAAATGAGAAGGCCACCAAAATTAAGCAGAGTAGGTGCAGCCAGTTGGTTAACTTGGTGGTGAACCACCCTTCAAGTGTTTGAGATACATATTATAATAATTGATGTTTTTTATTTCAGTCCAATTAAGTGTTTAGAGATAGAAAATCGAAATCGAATCAAAATTCTTTAAAAAAAACAAATCGAACTGGACAGATCGAGAAATCGGGTCAAATCGTCAATTTGGTTTGATTTTTTAATTTAGTTCGGTTTATCGGTTTGGACTTACACCCCAATGTACCGTACATAATTTTTTAAAATAATATTTTCTCGAGTAACTAAACATAAATTGAGAATAAAATCATGGACTTTTATGTTTGGTGATTTATTTTTAAGTTGTAAAGCTTTAGTTTATATGTCTAATGTGATTTTGTTAAAACATACTACTTAAGAAATATATATTAATTTTAGCGGTAAATCCAAAACAGTATGCCAGTAAACACCGATACCGGTATATATCATACCATTAAAAAAATGATACACTTGCGAATATGTGATTGATAACTTTGCTCACAACGAATTATTCCTTTCGACCAAACATTCTTAAGTCTCCAGGGAACCGATCGAAACCATTGCCAATAACAAAGATATTAATAGGAGTGTTTAGGAGCCATATTTTTGCATTTTTTCATTCTTATTTTTAGATTTTGGCTATTTAGGAGCCACATTCTCGGAACGAGTTCTGCATAACTCATTCTCCATTTTGGATTTTAGTAGCAAAAACTCAAAAGGAGGTCTAGAGCTCATTTTTGTATTTTCATTGTACTACTTTTGCAAAATGTATTTTGTATATTTTTTCTAAGCACTCCTCTCAAGTTCAAAACACATTCTGACCATAATTCAAAAAACTAAAAAACCAAAAATAAAAAACTAAAAAATAAGCTCTCAAACACCCCTAAGAAAAAATTGAGAAGCAGTAGCACCTGTGATGGTCCAGTCCAGCTGTTTTTGCTGAGATCATTACGGAATAAATTACGGAATAAACAACTGGATTTGGTTTGTATTAGGATAATTTGTTAGAGTGTTGACGAATAAACTGTCGGGATATTGAGGAATAGAGATATTCCCGCTTTGGCTATCCAATCATAGGTTCAGTTTGATAGTTTTAAGATTCTAAAATTAGTTGAGATGTACAAAAGCTATTTCGAAAAATTCAGTTTATTATAATATAAAAGACTAGCATATTATTTGTGCCTAAGACACTATTAATTTAAATTTATATTTAGATTTTAATTCAATTATTATTCAAGTTTTTTTTTTTGCTAAACAATTATTATTCAAGTTGCATTGAGTAACTTTTTTTTATTTTGTAGTGAACCTTAACCAGTAGATTAAAACAATCTTTATTGTTGTGAAAATGTGTTTGAAGAACCCATGTCGTCGTGATTGTAATATAGGTTGTTTCGGACACCGTAATATTTTTTTAAGGAAAATATGTACGTCCTATATATTAGAAAGTAAATATTTATATAAATTAATTAATTTAGAAAAATAAAGAAAGACAGAGGATGATAATGATGATGATGAACATCAATATACATTTTTTTAAATAATTTTTTAAAAAATTGTGGGGTTAATAAATGTTAGTAAAGATTATTGTTTTATTTTTTGTATATTGAACCTTAACTGTTAGATGGAAATGATCTCAATTGTTGTTGTGAACATATCAAAAGGTCCCATACCATCCTGATATGTAATATAAATTTGTTATATTTCTAGACTACAATTCACTATGCAATTACGTTATAAATGAATTGATGATTTATCGAGACATTTAAAAAGTGCATTGTAAGGGAAAATTGATACTGTGTTATAATCAATTTTATGGGGAAAAAATTATGGAATTATTCAATATGGAAGACTTATATGAGAAGAAAATTGAGTGATTTTTCAGACTCATTGCATCAATTTTTTAGTTCCTAAATTATCCTAAAATATATTGCTTATTACTTTTGAAAATCTTTAACACCTCCCACTATTTATTCGAAATAGAGTTTGGACATCGAACCAACATATAGTTGTAATCTCTGATAGAAAGAGAGACTAGACACAAGGACAAGAGTTCGACGTGAGAACAAAAATAATCTGAACGGTGTTTGAACACTATAAAATTGAAAAAATCGATGTTCGAGAAATGAACAAGGAAAATGCCAATAACCAAACAATTGCTACAGAAACTTGCACTCGTAATAGTCCAAACACCCCTTTAGAGAATTCCCAATGGTTAGTCATTTTTCAAATTAAAATCATTATTTGGCTAGAGATCTTAAAAGCAGACTTGATCATTTGTCAAGCAAGAAATCTGACTTTCTATTTCGCCTGATTTATTTATTTATTTTTTATGAACTATTAATTCATCTCGAGTAGAAAGAAATTTAAAAAAAATTTCAAATTATGTCAAAATTTTTTTAGAAATCAATAAAAATAAAAATAAACCCAAATAGATGTTTTAGTTTTTTTTCTAACTTTTAAATATAATTTTATATTTTAAAAAAAAATTCGTCAAGACGAATCAATAATCATAAAAAAATTGACGCAAAATAAAAAACTATAAAAAAATAAAATTAATTAGATCATAATTTAATAATGATAATTATCACAATTCAAATAGAAATGGTAAAGTTATTGATTGCAACATTAACTTTTTGTGTTCTTTTTTTTGTCAGTATTAGGCTCCATAGTTTTTATTTATTTGTTATTTTTGTCTTTTTTTTTTTTGCATTTGTTGTTTAAATTTTAATATTTTGTAGTTTATTGGTCCGTCTTGATGAAAGAAATCTAATGAATATAAAATTATGTCCAAAAGTTAAAAAAAAGACACTAAAGACGACGAATAAGTACAAAAAACTCTATTTTTTTATTTATTTTTGTCTTTTCTGAACTTTTTTCAAATTTAACCGATGATTGATAACTTTTCTGAAAGCTCTTATCGAGATGAACCAATAAATCAAAAAAAATTGATGAAAAACAAAAAATTGTAAAAAAATTTCGAATAAGGACGAAAAAAATTTCGATAGATACCACAATAAATACCATAGTCCAAATGGTCCACCTATCGTGATGGATTGAGGTAAAAAATGACTTTAACACTCCTTTTAATTACAGATCTAATCTAAATCTCATCGGCGATCAGATAGAGGGCAGTTTTGTACTGATCAAACGGTGGTAAATAAAGTGTTATTTTGACCAGGAAATCCCCATCGCTCGTAACTAACATCCAGACTTTTCAAAGCAAAACACAAGGGCAAAACGGTAATCGACGAACTTCACTTCCCACTAGACGAGTAGACGTTGACGGACCAGCAACCCCTGTCCATTCGCAGGCCCGGCGCGAGCGAGCGAGCGAGCGAGAGAGAGAGAGAGAGAGAGAGACAGAGGGGGAGGTACGGTTTCTTTTGGTTTCTCTCACTTTCACTCCGTTTTCGTTTCAAAAAGTTACTGAGATCGTGGGAGATTACAGTTGGCAAATTCCTACTGTTCTATCGACTTTATTATTTATTGAATTGAATTTATTCGAGGCGTAAAGGTTGATCATCACTGAGATCTCTCTCTCTCTCTTACTGTGTGATCTTTCTGGTGAGCTTCAAGTTCACAGACCCCACTAGATTTTTTGAAGAGAGAGAAACGTAGAAGCTTCACATTTGTTTAACCTGAAATTTGTTTTACGATTTACAAATTGATTCGGATTTATGACGGCACTTGCTGATACATTTCCCCCGATTTCTGACCTTGAATCGTTTTCATAATGACAACCCTTCAATGCGTAAAATCCCGGATACGTAATCAAGCGGTTACTAAAATTGGTAGATAATATATACAGAGATGCATATCTAATTTTATAATTTTGTCTTATTTATATTCCCGGAGAATTAACGGTTACCTTTTGTGATTTCTTGTCCCATTCACTAGTAGGAATTTGAAGAGAGGAAGTTTCTTACGTTTTCATCAATCCATGAAAAAGACAGAGAAGGTAAACTCCTCCTTAACTTTTTCCCCACAGACATTTATATGTACATCCACGCGTATTAATATGCTGGGAGGGACCACCATCTCTGAAAAGTTCCAAGCTTCACCGGCCCATTAAGATTTTTTCTACAAAGCACCGTTACTTCGTATTGAAGCATAGTAGGTCCCCATTACTGTGGAAAGCTATCTGCTTTGACCTTCAATTGAAGCTTTTAGGGTTTGTTTGCTGTAGCTTTGGACCAAAGATTAAGCAAAGAGCTTTATCTCAACAAACCCATGATTTGTATTTTGAGTTTACTTTCATCGGGTGGTTAGTTATCCATAATTACTCTTTTTGTTGCAGTAAAGTACAACCACCTGGGTTAGGACTTTAACTGCTTTTGCGCAGTTGGAAAGCAGGAGAGTAGCCTTGATTGGTTCAACTATGGGTATTAAGGTTTTGGATTAATGGAGGTAGGTTTGTGAACAGCTGGAGAAAGCGGGGGTGACAAATGGGGGCAATTGGTGGGGAAGAGCTGACTAAGTGGGAGAAGATGCAAGGGGCAGTGAGTAGTGGCGGCGGTGGCGAGGAGAAGATTCTTGTGCTGGTTAGGTTGAGGCCTTTGAGTGAGAAGGAGATTGCTAAGAATGAAGTCTCGGACTGGGAATGCATCAATGAGGCTACCATATTGTTCCGGAACAGCCTTCAAGAGCGGTCCATGTTTCCGACTGCTCATACATTTGGTAAGGAAATCCTCTAAATATGTTCTAATTTGTACCCGTTCCAGGTTCACATGTTTATTTGCATTTGAAATGTGAAATAAATAGGTAAGAAAATTAACTGGTTTTAGGTTTGATCTAGAGACTCTAGTACATATTGCACTAGGTGTCAAGAGCAACCCGTATACCCGTTAGTGAACATTCTTTGATTTGGATAAAGTCCACCTGATGGATTAGATTTCACTGGGACATACTTTGTCTTGTTTTCACATGCTCTATGCAATTTGTCTCTGTCTTTTCACTTGTTTCCTCTGTAGTCCTGGTAAGGATACTAATGTCAACTGTTCCAATTTTAGGCAGGTTTAGGTACTCGTTACCTGCAATATGTAGCCAAGTTTTCAAACAGAATACTTTGTTAATACATAAAATTGGAGAATGGTATCATTTTGCATGGGCTCATAATTCAACGAAACTTTGTAGAAATAGATGTTCCATTAACAGTTTCAGAATTGCACAGGATTTTGTTTGAAAGTGTTCCTTGGTTTTTGTGGCGGTTTTGTTTTGTGTAGACAGAGTATTTGGCGGTGACAGCCCGACCAGGCAGGTTTATGAGGAAGGAGCAAAGGAAATTGCTCTTTCAGTGGTCAGTGGTGTTAACTGTAAGTATAATATCCATGCCGTCGGCTTCTGGTTATTGCAACGTCACCTACAAATTGAATGACATTTGAAAGGTTTTCACATCCACTTTTTCTCCATCCAGCAAGTATATTTGCATATGGGCAAACAAGCAGTGGGAAGACATACACAATGCTTGGAATAACAGAATACACTGTAGCAGACATTTATGACTATATACATAGGGTAACTAACAAATCCTAATTTGGTGTTACTTTGTTTTTCACTTTCACATTCCGTTATTCTTATTTGTTATTGGCTATGAGACCTTTTATCTCTATAGTGTTCTTCACCTTTTTCCTCTCTGTTCAACCAGCATGAAGAAAGAGCATTTGTTTTGAAGTTTTGTGCAATGGAGATTTATAATGAAGCTATAAGGGATCTTCTTAGCACGGATAGTACTTCACTCAGGGTTCTAGACGATCCAGAGGTGACTATCATATTCTTGTCTTACTTTTGACCACTCACTAGGAATCTACAAGTTTACTTCTATTTTCCTAATTTTTTTTATTCATTCTTTAGAAAGGGACTGTTGTGGAGAACATAACGGAAGAAACTCTGAGGGATTGGGCCCATCTCAAGGAACTTCTATCAATCTGTGAAGGTAAATGGCATTTTATGACAGTTGCGGTGGTAAAGTGAATAGTGCCTTGTCCTAAACTCCTCATGCATGTAATTGCTTCTTTGCAGCTCAAAGAAGGATAGGGGAGACTTCCTTGAATGAAACAAGCTCTAGATCACATCAAATACTTAGATTGGTATGCTGCTTCTTCCACTCTCAGTTTTGATAATTGTTGTTATTAACTAATTTTCAAAGTACTTCAGAGTGTTTATTCTACTTGCCCACTTGGATTACTTTTCTGCAGACAATCGAAAGTTCAGCTCGTGAGTTTCTAGGCAAGGACAATTCAACTACACTAGCAGCTAGTGTGGTATAGATCAACCTAACTTCCTTTTGGGACAATTTACAATTAATGTGAACTTTCTGAGTCAATATCGTGGGATAATTCTTTTTAATAAAAAAAATCAGAGAAAAGTTGTGGTAGCTGTAAGTTAATATGCTTTTTCTGCAGAATTTTGTTGACCTAGCGGGAAGTGAGCGTGCATCTCAGGCATTATCAGTTGGGGCAAGACTGAAAGAAGGCTGCCACATCAACCGTAGTTTATTGACTCTTTCTACTGTTATTCGCAAGCTGAGGTTTAGTGATTGTCTCTTTCCTGAGCATTTCAACTCTTTAGCTTCAATTCTCAGAGAAAATGCCTCATAGGTAGAGGTTATCTAGCTTAGCTTTTGAAAAGACTAGATATAGTATGAAGAGAACTAAGTTAAACTTGTCCACTTATTATTATGGAATCGATACCTGTGCATTTTATTTGTTTGTGTTCTCTCCCTCCCTTTTCTTTAATAATTGAATCTTTTTGTGGAACGTACAATGTATAAAATGTATATAGTTCATCAACTTTTCACTATTTTTTAATGCAGCAAAGGGCGACATGGACATGTCAACTACAGAGATTCTAAGCTAACTCGCATTCTACAGCCCTGTTTGGGAGGCAATGCCAGAACAGCCATCATTTGCACTTTGAGCCCAGCGCGAAGCCATGTTGAGCAGTCTAGAAACACTCTCCTGTTTGCCAGTTGTGCAAAAGAAGTTAGTACAAATGCCAAGGTTAATGTAGTCATGTCTGATAAGGCCCTGGTGAAGCATTTACAGAAAGAGGTGGCTCGGTTGGAGACGGAGTTAAGGACGCCTGCCCCTTCTTCCAATGTTGATTATGCAGCATTATTGAGAAAGAAGGACCTTCAGATTGAAAAGGTAATGACTCCTAATAAAATCATGTCCCTCTAATACATGGATGTTAAAAAAAATTTATTTGCACTAAATCAGGGTATCATACATTTAGTTTTCTTGGTGGAACTGATTACTTCAAAGCAACGAAGTATAAAAATACTAAAGGGCTTGTAGAATTTTGACAAATGGGGCTTGGATCCAAGTGCTGAATGAATTGATGGAATCAGAAGGCAATTTGGGGGAGAAATTTATTAAAAACACACAGGAAAACAGGTTTTGCCTTTTGAGATCCGTAGCCATGTCCCATCACTATTCTGTTGGTGAATTCTGTCTTCGTAATGTGAACGTTGGCAATGGAATCTGCTACAAAAGTATGAAATGATAACACTTTGTAAGATACTCATTCTAGTAAGTCATTCGAGACCATATATTTGAGTACGTAAAATCTATACCTAGCAGCTTCGGCTTATCAAAGATTGAATTGATACCTTCTCACAGCGGCAATCATCTTCTTACCGAACCATCATAATCGTAACAATTTTTACTCTTATGTATTTTTTCTACGAAATATTTTAATCAACGATATTTATTCAGGAAATATATGAGTGGTTCACTGAGTTTATGTCCTCTCATCTTGGATTCAATTGATTCTAATGAATTTGCATTTTCGGGAATCACTTATACTCCACATTGACACATAAATGATTACATTAGTGACTGTTGTGAGTCTCTAATCGATTTTCACGTTTGCTTTTTTAGAATGAATTATAGTTAGGTCCTCTCATATTTGTTTGTCTCATTGGATCTATTAGCTTTTTTTTTTTTTGGTATTCTAGGCCCAATTTGAAAATTGTCCCGTCTATGATTTCTTAGTGTTGGTATCATATTGTTATGCAGTATGATACACGATAATTTCATATTAATGTACTTTTAATTTTATTAATGTTGAACAACTAGGGGTTTTGGCATATTTCTAGTTAAGAATTCTATGAAAGGTTGCTGGGATCGTCAATTGCTTAATTATTAGAATGTATTATAAAACACCATGGTTTCATTGAATCGTATAGGCATACAAGCGTGCGCAACCTTCTTGACCATTCGATCACTTTTTTATGTTACCCTTGTAGCCGTCCTCAACCGTGCAATCACTTTTTTATGCTAAGCTTCTAGCCATCCGATCACTTTCGTACATTAAACACTGTCCATTGCCATAATATTAATTCAGTTGCCATAGACGATGACACCGCAACATTGTATGCTAATGGCAATACAATCTATATGTAGAAAATCAAATTCATATGAAAAAAAGAGCAACTAATTGTTCAGTCTAAGAACCAACAAAATTACCTAAGTTATATAGAACGGAACTCCCAATTGTATATGTCAGCAAAAGTCCATCATAAGAGTTTTCGTGGAACTTCTAACTTCCAGAGCTTTTGTTAGTCGGAGTGGTCACTATTAATGCCAAATAATTTGTTTAGGTTATGAGCAATCATGTGGATGCATGCCTTTAGGTGCGGGCAATTAGCTAGTCTATAGATAAATGACATGAGTATTACTACTCTTTTGCAAATAGGAAAGTTAGTTTGGGTCGCATAGTAAGCTCCTCACACTCCGCACTTCGTTTCAGTAGCTTTACACATTTTATTGCCTCTACTTTTAAACAAGGATAGTGTCACTCAAAACCCAAACAAGCCTGTCACTCTTCAACCACCAACCATCGGCCACAACCGTAATATCTCTCTCTCTGCACGTTCACATGCACTCTTCTTTGTGTCGTATATGTCGTCGATCTCTGGAGGTGGTCTTTTCACATGTCTTGGTTTTTCCTTCATTTCCTTTTCTTTTTTCCTAGTGTTGAAGTCTGGGATGTGGGGGGAGTGGTGAAGTATGGGAATTTGTTTGACTGAAGTGTGTTTTATTCTCCTTTTGGTGTTAAGTTGGATAGAGTTAACTTGCATTTGACAGCCAGTCTTATTAACTGAATTCATTTCTCAGAAATGGAGCTCGAGAAGCTTATACAGAACAGGACCTTTCTGTTAGAAAATGCCACCTACATTTCCAATAACAGTAGGGGATTTTCATAATGTGTAGGTAGCTTTGAATGAACGTACATTTGGCCTACAACTATCTCATTTCTTTTTATTTTGACAGTAAAGAGTCATATATGCATTAGATGATTAGAGAATATTAACTGCTTGCTGAGACTTGCGTAATATAAGGACTTGGGCAGAAAGGTCCCATTTACACAACAGTTACTTATAGTTTTCCAATGTATCCCTGATTTTCTATGACACAGTTGGAGAAAGAGGTGAGAGAGCAAACTAAGCAGCGGGAACTGGCTGAATCTCGGGTTCAGGATTTGTTGCGGATGGTTGGAAATGATGAAGATTCAAGGCAATGGGTAAGTAACTTCTGCAGAATTTGGAAAATTCATTTTCAATGATTTTTCGACTCCCAACAGTCATCATTTTAACTTTGTTCAGGGTGGCGTTAGTGATAGTCCTAAATGGCCAGAAGGGAACAAATGGGAGGATGAATGTTCAGTATCTGAGTCAGCAGTTACGGACGATACACATTATCGAGATACAGGTGGCAGAAAATTCGGAAATGCTCAGTCTTCTAATAGAGAATATATCAATAATTCTGAGAAGCCTTATCCAAAGCTTCAATGGGATGAAGAAGACCATTCTCTGTCCCAAGGTACTTCTTCACCACTATCAGGTAGAGGCCGGTGCATGTCATTAGGGACGACATTGGAAGGGGCCAAGGGGGACCATGCCCACCTCATCTTTTGAGTTACCATTATGGTACCCATATAGTTATGAATTTTTTTTACGACTTATGTGGAATGGACCCTTAAGCTTCTGAATCTTTGTTTGGATAAACCTTAAGCTTCTGAATCATTGTTACTGTACTGGAGTATTCTCCGAAAAACAGGATATGGCTTCATTGATTCCACATTTATTACTAGTAGCTCTAGTTAATAGGGTAAGTAAATGCATTTTCTTACATTTCACTTATAAAAAAAAAGGGTTAGATTTTTATGCATTTGGGATATCCGGGGAACGCTAATCAGCACCCAGTGGTTGGTGGATAACCTAGGTATATGTGTAGAAGTGTGTTGAAACATATAAAAAGTATGTAAAAACTTGTATAAGTGTGAAAAGATGTGCAATGTGCGTTGTAACTATAATTTGTTCATAGTGCTTATGTTCAAAATTATCATTTCTTAGAAGCTAACTCTTTTTTTCCTTGCAAACTTAGGAACTGGAGAGGATCCTAATGACATTTGCAGGGAAGTTCGTTGTATTGAGATGGATGAATCCAGAAACGACAACATCCCTGAACCCCATTCCCTTTCAACTGACAATGCTGAAGGAATGCATAGCAATATGGCAAATGACGAAATGGAATCAACCCCACCTAGACAGGTAACTGAAACCCAAATTAGGATGACTTATGGGATATTGGGGGATAGACTCCAGGATGTGCAAAAGACCATTGATTCTCTTGTTAGCCCTTACCCTGATGGCCCACATCCTCCGTCTCACTTTGACGATATGTCAAGTTGTGCAAGTCAGAAGTTTGAAAGGAGCCGGAGTTATAGAGCTAGTCTCATGGCTGGCTCGTCATCACCATACTTTGAGACAACAGGAGAAGGTCAGAATACACCGGTTAATGGTTTTGAGAAAAGCTTTCCCGGAAGACCAGAAGGCTCCCAAAGGATGGTTCCGCCATTAAATTATGATGCAGCAAGGTTGATGAGAAATGATTCCCAGTCTTCTGTGGGAAGTGCTTTTGTGGACGAGTTAAAAGCTCTGAAGAACGAGAATTCCGCCGATGAGGAAATTCCCAGCATTGGTACTTTTGTTGCAGGACTGAAAGAAATGGCCAAGCTTGAGTACGAAAAGCATCTTGCTGATTCTCAGGTTAGAACATGCCCCTTTTTTTCACTGCTTCGCTTTCAGGTAAAATCCTGTCATTGATCTTTTGCTCGCGTTCTAGTTTTCTGAGAAATTGGTTTCTGTCATTGTGGCCATTTGGCCACCTTCTTTACTTGTTCTATCATGGAACTTCATACGTCAATAGTTTGTGTTTGAATGAATATTGATCCACTTTGTATTCATCTGTCTTGTAAATGTCAATAATCCTTATTGAATCACTACAGTAAGTATATATAAGTATCTTACGATTAGGTTTGGAAAAATGCTAGTCTCGTATCCATTCTTAAATCTTCTTCTCTCCCAAGTGATGGTGGAATCCGCTAAATAGTACGGGGTCCCACCATCACGGTGTCTGTTGAGAGAGGTTGTAAGCATAGAGATGAAAGTGGATGTGTCCCTTGCCTTCCGCTTCTTTTGCTTGGTATGGAGAGCAATTACATATTGACATGTCATGTATCAAACAGAAACGAATTGTGCATTATTATTTCCATTTAGTCATTTATTGTGGCATGTGGTACCCAAATCGTGTAAATTGTTTCTATGTACTTTCTTCATACATTTCATTACATTGCTATAATGTGTTTGTATTCAGTAACTTTGAAAATGGTAGGTCATTTTGTGAAGGTTGCTCCCTTTGATATAGTTTCCTATGTGCATTCTGGTTCAGGGTACAGAATCAAAGGCTGAGAAGAACGTCAAAGATGTTGGACTAGATCCGATGATGGACTCATTGGAAAGTCCTGCAACTTGGCATATTGAATTTGGGATGAGGCAGAAAGCAATACTTGAACTTTGGCAATTTTGCAGTATTTCGCTGGTCCATAGAACGTACTTCTTCCTGCTCTTTAAAGGTGACCCAACAGATTCTATATACTTGGAGGTGGAGCTGAGGAGACTTTGCTTCCTCAAGGAAGCATTTTGTAAGGGTAATCATGCTGTTGAAGCTGGTCAGACTCTCACATTGACATCAAGGTCCACTATCTGTCTCTGTTATAAGTTTGTGTCACTAAAATCTTTGATTATTTAGTATCCATTAATTTCGGTGCTTCGTGAAATTCGAAAAATAAAAATTGTGGAGTCAAAATGCTCCGTGGTGAACCCCTGAATTTGACTAAGAAGCCACAGGCCAAACTATGGTTACTTTTTTGTTATGCAACTATATAGGATTCCCTTGGTTTTAGTTTGTTGAAATAGTGCTAATCATAATCCAACATAATGGTCCTAAAGGTCCTGAATTATTACGGCATTACATAAATGGTATCGGAATATATAAGAATAGGTAAGAGAAATTATGATAAACTTTCAAGATTTTTTCATGTTAAAGAGTTGAATAATGAAAGTAGATGGCAAGTGCCTGATCATTTTGAGGATTTTGGGGCCACCAAACTAAATCAACTTGAACTTTGGGAGCCAATGGACTATAGTCCGCCTCTGAATAGGTTCTTTGACTTCTTTCACAGATGTGCCACCCGAATTTTGAGGGGATCAAGCTAAATCAACTCGAACTTTAGGAGGCCAATAGACTATATAGGATCGGCTCCCATCTAGGTCCGTCTCTGAATATGCTCTTTGAATTCTTTCAAAGATGGGCCACCCGCTTCCGAAAATTTCTGTCTCAAAAAACATCAGTGCTTTTTGCTTACATTTACCTAATATTCTCCATTTTGACCAACTCGTGCTTATTTATGGATTGACAGTTTGAAGGCTCTTCGCCGTGAAAGAGAGATGTTAACCCGACTGATGCAAAAGAGGTTCTCGGACGCAGAGCGAAACAAATTATACCAGAAGTGGGGTATCAGTTTGGGGTCAAAGCGGAGGCGGTTTCAACTAGTCACCCGCTTGTGGAGTGACACTAGTGATATCAACCATGTTGCAGAGAGTGCTGCAATTGTTGGAAAGCTGATAAGGTTCAGAGAAGACGGGGACGCGCTTAAGGAGATGTTTGGGCTTAGCTTCACTCCTCCAGGCACAACCCGAAGATCTGTAAGCTGGAAACACAGCAGGGTTAACCTCTTGTAAGCTTGTGTCATTTGACCAGAAAACAAAGAAATCTAGATGCTATATTGGTGCTGACTTGTATCTTTTGTTGTGGGGATTTTCATTTGTGATTGGAACTGAAAATAGGTTGTCCACTGTTTTGTGATAGATTTGTTAGAAGTTCTGTTGGAAATTAACTTGTTTTACGTGAATGGTGATGATATTGTTCTAAAGAGGATGCTTTCATATTACGAGGGTGTTTGTCCATTTTATTTTTGCATTTTGAATGTTTGGGAGCATATTATATAACGTATATTGAAAAATAAACCGGAGAATGTGTAATCTTAAAGTCATCTCCGTAGGAGTTTATTGAATTCTTTGTACAAATTTACCTGCTATGGTTTTATAAAATTTACACTTCCAAGGTTTTAAATAGAAATGAAACCTATGGTTTTTGGAACGCCATTTATAAATCAATGTTTTTTGGAGTTTCTACAATTGATCTAATAACTATGGACCTTGCTTTTGGCATCATTTGAAGAAATTGAGTTCTAAGTTTCTTACAATTTTCAGGTTCTGAAATACTGGAGCCAAATAAACTTAGAAACGAGTTGAAAAGTGGTTGGTTCAATTTTGGTTTAAAAAGAAGAAATGTATTTAATTTCAACTTGATGGATCTAGTCTTTCATAGTTCGAGCAAGTAGTACGGTTTGCTCACATTCCAAACTAGTAGTTTTAACTGATCATGTCTCACAAGCAGGAAAGAGGAGCATGTTGCACAGCATATATGTCATGCGTCAAAACATGACGTCGTTTTTACACACAAAATATTGTTCGAAAATTGTCAATTGTCCAAAATAATATTTTGTACACTAAAATAATGTCGTTTTGACACTAACACGCCCTATGTGCACTATTCACAATAAGCCCCTTGAGTTCCATAAAGCATGGTGGGAAACTAGATCTATATATGCATTTGCTAACTAAGTGAGTGTGTGTGTGTGTGTGGGGGGGGGGGGGGGGGGGGGGGGGGGGGTGGTGAAACGGGACTTGTTTACTTTGTCTTTAGACTTGCTCTTACTAGTTCGTGTGGTAGAGCTATTACAAACCAAGTCTATTTTTTCTCCTACCTTACAATTCAACATAGGTCTTTCAGATGAGACAAATGTTATGTTATCTGTAATGATTTATGTTGATTTTTGAGATTTTACTGAAGTCAAAATTCAAAATTCAATTGGAAGAAGAACCTTACAAAGCTCATACTTATTCATTTATATCAAAGACGGAATTGTATTCACCGAGGTTGTTCAAAGAGGGACACGTCAATGGGATCAAGAGAGAACCTGTCTTCATCCATAGCCATAAGATCATAAGTACTCAGATCAATCGAGAGTTCTATTCTATTTGATCTATCTGAACTACTTTCGTGCGCCTCTCACCTCCTCCACGAGGGTCATCTTCCGGATTCATTGTAACATCACGAACAATGGGTCGCCTACCTAACCACAGACTTTGTGTAGCTTTTTAGAAAAATCTCAAAAAATTCAATATAGGGCATTTCGAACATGATAGATTATAAAAAAATCTTGAACTTGAAGTTTCAATAGTTTATCGAATGATTTTTGACTGATTTTAACGAGAAGAGAGATATCTGCATAATAGTTTGAAAATTGGGGGAGATCATAGTAATTTCAATAATCTCAGGGGGTAATTATATTTGTTAGAAACATCAGGGAAGGTCATTGTAATTTGATTATTTGAGATCCGTTTTAACGGGCGATCTTACGGGTAAGATCCGAGCTTTTTTAGTTCGGGCAAAACGGCGCCGGATGCAGCCCGCCTCACGTCCCCATTACACATTTGTGAAAATCGTCCGGGCTCTGCGAAGCACAGAAGAGAGAGAGAGAGAGATGAGTGCACCGGCATCGTACCTGGCGAGGAGGGCAGCACAGAAGGAGAGAGTGAGGATCCTCTACAGGAGAGCCCTCAAAGAGACTCTCAATTGGGCCGTTCATCGCCATCTCTTCTACCGAGATGTACGTCAATCTATATCTACTCACCTCCGTCTCTAATCCTTAGGGTTTGTTTCATTTCTTCAATCCGATCCTTCACGTGATACTGCTGTATTTCTATTCAAAATGATCGGACTGCTAACTTTAGGGTCGGTGATGGATGATTGTTTGTTTCAGGCATCGGACCTCCGCGAAAAGTTTGAAGCCAACAAAAACGTGGTTTGTTCTCTTAAACGCTGCCTTTTAGATTTTGCTTCAATTACGCCGGAATTAGAATCTCATCTTGATGATGGAATAAATGGATGTGACTGAAAACCTACTGATTTCCTTTTCTACTGTTATTTCAATATTTTCACTCGATAGGGTGTTGGCATTTTGATTAAAGAGTATATTTGTTCTTATAAACATCTTATGAATTGTGCATTTACTTTGGGTTCATTTTCATTGCCTAATTTACTTGGTGAAGATATTAGGTTTTTTTCCCAAGTAGGCGACCAATTCCATCAAAATTGAGCATAGTGAACATAAGGCAGAGTTTTGTTCAATTGACTGAACATGAAATGGTATGGTATTCCGCTTTTGAAAGAACTAGCAAGACATACTTTACACCTGGAAGTTTAGGTGAATGACCATCCCGTTGGGAGGACGAGGACCATTTCATTAATTCCTCAAATCATCCAAGCGAAGGGAACACTACCTTACCTTTTTCACTGGTGTTATAGACGGCAATATGCAATGAGGATGTAGAACATTTCTACATTTTGTGTTAAAAGTTCTTTTGGAAAACTTAAAAAAAAAAAAAATACTGGTTGGGTGTTGTAGCATATGACCGGTTCGTCATAATGTTATCTCATTGTGCTGTGCTAAGAACAACTGTACGGGCATATGACGTATGAAAGAACACTTGTAGGAATAGGCTTTGAGAATTAAACGATATGCTATCTGGTTGATGTGAGCAAGAAATGAAAATCTAAGAAGCATGGAGATGGCCATTGGCTTCACGCAACACGCTTGGTCTGTGAGAACTCTAAGTAATTGAAGAGGTGCAGATACAGATGTTGTAGATTCAACAAATGGTAGTCTATGACTTTTCTCTACATTACAAGCAGGAAAAGAATTAAAAATTTGTATGCTTCTGCCAGCTCAGTTACAATGGCTTCTACCCTTTTCAAGTTTCTTATTCTCCGAGATCACCTACAGCTCTCCATTCCTTGTGTGTGTCTGCTGAAACTTGGCACTCCAGGCTTGGGCATCCATTAAATGCATTACTTCGGTCTTTAGCTACTACTACGAAACTTGCTTGCAGTATCTCTATTTCCAGTGGGACATGTTGGGAACACGCTAGGGGCCCTTAAGGGATACACGAGGGTGAGAACGAAATTTGAAAAAGCTGGGCCTGTCAAAATTGTCATGGACGCTTAGTTTTTTATGTGCTTATGTTGTATTGTGTCCTGTTTATTTTTCCGTGCCTTTGCGTCTTGGATAAAAATCATAGGATAGGATATTCTATAACATGGTGATGACAGCTTGCGTTGCAATATTCTGTTAAAAGTGTTTGGCTAATCACATCTTTTACTATATTTTGGGGGTAACGCTATATGTCATTATCACATTGCTTCCCTGGTGGATTCCCAGGAAAGTCTCGAAGCAATTGATAGACTGATAGAACATGGTGAAGCAGAGCATAATAAATGGCGGCACCCTGATCCTTACATTGGTAAGTACACACAGAAGCTTTATTTCTAGGAGAGCATTGTTGTTAGCTACTTCTAGAATCCTTACAAATATATATGAAGTGCAGAAGAGAATAGGACCCGCGGTGCATTATTACGAAAGTCAAGGTTTCCTATGGGTATTTCCTGTCCATTCAAGGATGATGCATACCTTCTTGAAGTGAAGAAAATAATGAAAGCATAAAGAGAAGAAATGACCCACTTCGAGAGGGGGTAGACCATAGACCACTGATGGTTCAAATTAGGATAACCTTACCTCCTGTTATTCCCAATGAAAATTCCATAACATGCTTCGTATCCAATACACACAAGTAGCCCACTATTCCACTCAAACCATGATTATATAATGTAGAAAGTGGTTTAATCCCATTGCCACTAACTGCTTTCTAGTAAGTAATGAAACAAAATATTGAATTTCCCGCAAGTTTAACTCCATATATGCAATTGGATAGCTCACTTTTTTGTTTTGTTTGAACAGTTCCATGGGCTCCTGGTGGCTCCAAGTTTACTCGAAACCCACCTCCACCTCCTGGGGTAATTTATTTGTATAGTTCATTAAGTAGTTCCCTTCGTTTTCATTGTCAAGCATATGGTCAGTGGATAGCTTGATTTCTTTTACATTATCCTTATTTGCTTTATAACCTCCATCAACATAACTCAGAACTTGATGTGATGCTCTTCTTTTGCAAAATATTCCAAGCATGAAAAATGCGCAGGGTTTGAATTTGTTTGCAGATGTGTGTTCCAAGCATGAGTTTAGATCTTTTTAGTGACTAGGATTACAGTTACAAGGGTCAGTGGGCTCAGCTTCTCACACATGCAAGTTATGATTTGCAAAGGACTTGTGATTACTAATGAAATTTGGCATTTCTCTATCTTTGAATACATTTGCATTTGATGTGATTAGCACATTGCAGGAGGTTTTTCCCTCTGTTTTTGTCTGAAAAAGTAGGCTTCAATTGTATCTTGTTCCCTGTCCAACTGCATCAGTTGACATTAGAGCGTAAAACTAACCACATTTTTACATCAAAGAATGAGGGAAAAGTTAGAGAACACAAAAACTAGAGTATATAGTCTGAACATTAGATGACCTTATGCATAGGTAACTAGCTGACGTTCTTGGGGAGAGAGAGAATGTAGTGACATCCTTTCAAATATATCAGAAGTGTCTAAAAAGAAAAACTTGGGATTCACATTGTTTGCAATACGCAGAGCCTAGAAGTGTTTGAGGATGATCGCGTTAGGTATATCCATCATCTGTTACCCATCTAGCAAAGGCAGCTTGATCTTCAGGTAGTACGGGGGAAGATGGGCGTGACCAACGTCTAGCCTCCTTGTCATTGCTGGAATATAGCTCTTTGAAGTAGTCGGTAGCTATTAGCTTTAGTTGATCTTGCTCTGTAATCCAGTTGCCATTTATATCCTCCAAGCTCTCAACCTTAGTTGTTCAAACGTTGGTGTTGGATGAGATTTTGTCAAGGCAGTGAATTAGGCTATTATAAGAATTCCTTACATGCATAGATATGTTCAAACACATCTGATACTTATCTTAGTTGGTATAAGGTTGAATCATGAAGATTGCTGATTGTCTTCTGAAGTTTGATCCCAAATGAGATAGCTGTATGGATCACGGGACAACTCATTCATACTATAGAGTCGCCAAGATGGAGTTGTTGAGTTTCTTGAGTAAAATCTGTAAGGAAAGCGTCGTGACATCATGTATTGCTTTGTTAGCAATCGGCAGAAAACAAGAAAACGGGTCCATTCCATTTTATAGGGAGTTGTTTTATACTTTTATCAGATAATAATTGCTTGTGCTGCGACCATGTTTACTACTGAGGCAGCCAACCAAGTCGTTTCATTGAACAGCTTCGTTCCTTTATCATGGTCTTGCCATGTTTTTTCCATGTCATTGTGTTGCCTCAGTCTTCTGAATGATAATTTTGTGCATATCTATCTTTTCAGTAGCGTCAATGATCACTGCTGTCAGGCTTTGAGTCTTTTTCGATGCTCCTCATCACATTCTTATATTTTGGTTTCTTATGCAGATTGAGATAGTGTATAACTATGGCCAAGAAGAACATATTTGAATCTGTCGTCCCGTTCTTCCATGGAATTAATGAAGGTGAAGTGCCAATTGTCCATTTGGAGTCTTGTTTTTTACCGCAATTCACGGGAGTTGTTTACGCACTAGGATTGGGCTGGGTAGAAATTGAAGAGGTCATTGCTCAATCTAAATTGGTGTCTATACGGAGTCTTTTAATTTGGTATTTTCTTCCAGCACTTTATACAGATTTGCTACAACCTGCTGCAGCACTGTAGTATCTACTTGTTATTTCTGAAAGTTGTGTCGAATATCCCTGTGCTATTTTACCTGCCTACAGTTGCCTCAGAAAATAGAATGTTGCTATTTTAGCACAACAAATACCACTGTTGGGGACACGGGGACCCTACCGTGCACGGCGCAGCTGGGCGTGCAGCGTGCCAAAACAACACCATTTTGATGCTCTTGTTTTGACACGCAGCACGCCGCAATATGTGCAACAGTTCCTTGGGTCCCATCTGCTGGGGCGAGTTTTCTTGCTGCATTGTGCTGTTGTGGTACTGGTACACCAAAATATAACGCCACTGGAGATGCTTTAACTCCAGAGGTTTGGTCTGATACCCCCTCCTCCGAAAGACTGAAATCCATGTTAGAGCTGAAGGACAACTCTGTCTCTCTCTCCCCCTCTCCCACACGTTTACAGATTCTAATATTCTGTACTTCGTTGTTGATGCAGATCTAGGTTCATGATGACGGGAGAATTTTCAGTTCCTCTTATTTGTTTCGTGTCAAGGAAGCTTTCAATGTTTTGGATGCTCGGTTGTGTATTTGGTTTTTTTTGGAGATTAAAAGTGTTTGGATCACTTAAAACATCAATATTCGGCATCAGATGTTCAACCATATTTTCCGTTTGGCTTTTGGTGTATTCGTGACTTTGCATCCGAGAATTAGGTCATTTCTGTATTACCCAAAATAAAATTGTGAATTCGGGCAGACATCTTACCCTGCAGCAAATGCATCATTACCATCAATGCATTTGATGATAATCCAATGGCAACGAAATTAGTACGGTGGTGGCTCTTGTAAAGCTTCTCTCAGTACTTTTTGTGTGTCCTTGCCTGTCTACGTCTCTCTTGTTTGGCTCTGTAGCATGTTGGGGCTACTTGCTTATTTGGTCACGCTAAAAAAGGGTCGCAATTTCTTTATTTTATTTTATTTTTTCACCTCTACAGCTCTGCTAATTAATACGACATTTTTGGACCCCGTAAAGTGCTAGAAATTGTCCACTTTGACATCCAGGAAGGTAGCAATTAGATTTCTGACGGCCTTCTTTTCTTCCCTTCTCTCCATTCTAATTGATCAACCAAAGAATACATAATGTTTGTAGTGGTTCACTCGTCTTTTTTTGTAGACGTTATGAAAACTGATGAGATGTTCAATTGAGAGCTTCACATTGGTAACTACTCTCTCTCTCTCTCTCTCTCCAAAAAAAAAAACAACCTTCCCACAATACTTCCTGTTTCCATCACCGTTGCTGCTTCCTCCGTTTCAGAAATCTCATGCAAATAAAGTAAACGGGAATGGAAAGCCAAACAGGGTGGGGAATACTTACCAGTGTGCAACGGAAGAGGATTGGGATTAGAGTGCATGTAGGGGCATTGACTGCCCACTCGTAATCTCACTTGCTACTAACTGACTAACAACTATCTTCTGGCGAAAAAAATGTTCTGGTAAGTGAAAGCCACAGAGTCATCTCTTTCACGCAGCTAATCTCTCCCACAAGGCCACCACGTGTCATACTACTAGCTTTAGAAGCGAATGAATTAGAAGACGATTGATTCGCAAGCAACAAATGCACGGATGAATTCAGAGGTGTAAAGGGCAACAACACCCACGAGTAATTATCAGTAGTAATTTGTAAGGTAATTGTAATTAATAAGGTTTTGCACCCGAAAATTTTGAGAGTTTGTACTCCCATAGTGAAATCCTGGATCCGTCCTTGAACAAATAAGATATCCAGTGTACGAAATTTAGGTTGATCCATTCAATAGGCGTATCCAGAACACCAGATAAGCTCTATACTTTCAGGTGATAAGCTTCTGTATAAATGAATGACTATTCCTGCACCCTTTTTTTACAATTTTCCCAAAAATTCAACTGTGAGTATCCAGAAATCGAACGAGTGAAATCTATAGGTACATTTTCAAGTTTTTTGCAACAAGAAAGCTACAAAAGGGTATTGCTTTAAGCTGCACACCATGAACCTGAACATTCCAAGTCTTGAGAGCATAAACAACTAGTGAGTAGGGCTATAACGATGCAGATTAAAAGCATCATGTGTCACGCACTACATACAATCATCTTGTGGTACACTTGAGGCCCCTGTTTGTCGCAACTAATGGTGGTGCTTATGCCCTTCTTTTATTTGTAGGATGTGGAGCCATAATACTTGAAACCAAACCAAACCAAACTAAACCAAACAAGAAGCCCAAAAGTAATAGGTAGCAAGAAAGTTTGTGTCAGGACAAGAGGTTGCTGCAAGGCAGATGGGCTGAAGTGGGGCTCTGAGGAAGCTGCGATGAAAGGCTACAAGGATGGCTTTGATACCACCGAGAACAAATGCTGATGCTGCCATGGGCTTTGAGAATCGGGAGTATCACACGGTTCGCGCTATGCACTTATTAAGGCCAGCCTTCCCATTGCCCCACACTATTGGCAAGAGCTGCAGCTCCCTCAGCCCGAGGCCCCTATTAATAATAATTTCTTCTTAATTGCAGGTTATTCTATTAAGTTTAACTTAATTTGAATCCCCTCCAGATTTCATGTGGAAAGGGAGGGGAGAAACATTCTTCCTCTGCTTTGTTCATTAATTCAAGTTTCAGTTCTGGTCTTCTCTATAAACATACATTAAGATGGATAACCAAGACAACAAGCGATAGGAGGAGAATCTGCAAAAGGGGAGAAAAGTTTCCCACTTCATAGCCTCTGTGACCCTGATAATGATTCCCCTGTGAGCAATTTAGGCCTACAACTGAACCTAGGCTAGATGACAAACCCAAATATTTTACCATCATCAACTGGGATCTTCACAATGGCCTTTGATTGGATTCAGTTAATCACTGGGATAGCAAAGCTGCAGTCCCAGCACTATATTTGTTGTGCGTGTTGAGGCAAAAGGAGAACAAAATGAAAAATGAGGAAGCAGATACTTTCCGATTGTGGCCATGCAAAAGATATCTTTATGGTGTATGATTACTCTCAATTACTTCATTTTGCTTCAATGTTTATAATCTGCTAAAAGTAATTAACCCTATAATACTTGAGTAGATGTGTTAAACACTGAAAATTAAGCAGAATAACCCAGGTTAAACATAAAACATTAAACCCCAAACTCCCGAAAAAGGTTTGATGTCTTCTTACCTGCAATGTATTTTACTAGGAAAAGTAAAAAGGTTAAGGTTACTCCAACTTTTATATGGAAAGACTCTTCAGTGTAATAAAGACATCAACTAATAGCCTTAACACTGACTTCTAAATTCTGGAGAAATTCACCATGGGACAAATCTCCGGCAAACTGGAGGGTCGAAACCATAATGTTGGTTAGATGAAACTGATACCACGGAACACATTATTCAAATTGAGTGCAAGGTACAACAACTTTGAGGGCAAAACAACATAATGTGTAGATATTAGGGGACTATCACACATGATTATTGAATAAATCAGGTCCCATGCTGGGAATTTTTAGAGTAATGACCAAAAACTTTGTTCAGAGAGAGCTTACGAGTGCCCTCTTAGTTCAAATCAGAATTTGTAGAGCCAAATAACAACAGTGGAAGCTCAACGATATAATGGACACCATAAGAATAAGAATGATATTGCCACTTCTTAGGTTTACTCACATATCCAACAAACTCCAATTTTCCGGCTTCTAACTGAGAGAGATCAAACTTCTAGCTATTCAGTAACATGGGAATCTTCACAAACAAGCCCCAACTAGTTTGGATGAAAGAATCATATGTGATTCCTCACCTTAGCGTCTTCAAATTCTTACATTAAGGAACCCGATTCCACTGTGCTACTTATGTCTAGCCCTAGCCACATCAAACTACACAGAAATGTTGAAAAAGTAAAACCTTCAAGCAAAAAATGGACGATGAGTCGAGGATCATATGAAACAAAGTGTTTACTAGAGATTCATAGAAACATGTTCTCATTCTGATCTCAAACCATAACAGTAACCCTAGGGTTTCAGAAAGTGTAGTAGTAGCGACAACAGTCGACTCAGACATTTTGCTATCAAAAGCATCAGATGAGCTTAAAAGGAAGGGGCCAAGGGGTGGACCTGGGGACCTCGACCTTGTCCTTGATCCTTTCGATCATCTTCTCCTTCTTCGGCCTCGAATTTCCGTACGATCCCTTGAATCTCTTCCCTTTCTTCGTTCTCTTGTCCCCTCGCCCGCACACGATCGGCACCGCCCCCAACGCCGCCCCCGACGACGACAGCGATGAAAACGACGCCCTATGCTCCGTCATCATCACTCTCCTCGCTGCCGCGCCGCACCACTGTATCATCGCCATTTCTTACCCGCCTGAAATTCCAGAGTCGAACCTCACAAGTAGAAATAGGACTGATCCAGGGTTTTTTTACATCGCAGACCTCCGTTTTAGAATATTTGTTTGCAAGTCCTGATGTTTTCTTAATTTTCATTTTAATCCATTGGGTTTTTCAATTATCATCGCAAACCTCCCTTTTAGCTTATTTGTATGTACCTCCTTTTATTTTCTGAAATTGCATTATAATCCACCAGCTGAACAAGTTTGTACTCATTCAAAGGAAAGGTTACACAAATACTCCTAAGGTTTCTACTAAAAGAAAAACACGTACTATATGCACACAAGTAATACTAGAGACACAGATGTATTCGAACATATTTAGATACAGATGTGTCTCAAGCCGTTAGATGCATATAGAGCCCTTAATAGATTGAGTCCCCACGTGAATTTAACAGCTCTGTGTCTTTTTCATAAGCACATATCCCATGCATATGTTTTTAAAATTGTTTTATGCACGCGAAACTCGTATTATTTTAAATGTCAAATAGTGAATTATTAGTATAAGATGAAATGAATATCTCATCAAAATGTAGGTTCAAAATTTATGTCTTTACAAAATAAGAAAATAAAATAATTTTTACACTAAATTTTCTTAAAAATACACTAAAATTTTTGTTTTATTTGTAAGGGAGGGGAGTGTAAAAATTATTTTCCAATAAGAAAATAGAAATTGGGCAAACGGGTTAATGGATATTGGCGCGTTAATTGGTGTGGCTGGTAATTGAACACGACGTGACCCGCTTTATAACAGACGACAATGGTGAGCGAAGTGAGGGAGTCGAAAGTGGAGAGAGAGAGAGAGAGAGAGAGAGAGAGAGAGAGAGAGCGCTTCAAATCAACTTCAATGGAGCTATGCGGGGCTGCTTCTTTTGCCTGGACTAACTCCGTTTCTCCCTCCCTCCACAATCCCCAACCTTTCTCGGTCTCTCTCTCTCTGTATCCATACCATATTTGTGTGTGTATATGTACATGTGTGTGTACATTGTCGATTCTTGTTTAAAACAGGAATCGGTTTGTTGTATGGCGTTGTTTATTTATCGGCTTTGTTGTGTAGATTCACATGGTTAAGAGGAGATTCAGAATTTGGTGTCTGGGAAACGACGCTGGCTCTGCTCAATCCCAGAAGGTAATTCCGTTTTCTCACTTGGTGTTTTTTTACTATGGACCACTCTATCAGTATTTATTTCGATTCATAAGCCTATCGGAGTTGTGTGTGCTGAATATATAGCTGAAGAGAGCAGTATATGGACTGACCCCAATCTAAATTAGGTGTATATTTGGATCGAAGTCTCATATTTTAAATTTGGACTCTTCACTGTTCATATGAAATACGTCGTTTGGAGATGTGGTTGAAACTTGGTTAAATTCAACCAAGTTTAATAGGCTTGGTTGAATTTTGGTCAAAGATTAATAGATTCCTTTATTTTCCGTTCGAAAAAAACTTGGTTAAATTCTACTCTCAAGAAGTTGAATTTTCTGAAGTTAGTGAGAACTGAGAAGCCAGCAATTCCGGCAAGATTTCGAAAATATACGAGTTCTTGCTTTTTCATTGTCTTGTTCCTTGGCAATTGCACGGCTGAAATTCTTTTCATATGCATTTTATTCGCTTCACATGGCTTGATGGATGGATAACCACCACGCATGTAGGTGTCAAGTTAAGCGTAGGGAAATAGGTAATCTAAGACAAGTAGATAACTAGCATGCTGTCAATCTCTTTTTGTTGAAGTAGTTCCAGTCTGCATTCCTATATTTATTGCTGGTAAAACCAATCATAAAAATAAAGGTATGGGTGAACTTGCAGAATAGTGTTGATGTTCACTTTATTTGCCTCTTGAACTCCATAGTTACACTAGTATTTTGTTTTCTCGCTTTGATGCTCAGGGAGGATGTGTAATGGATCAGTTTGGTATCTTTACTGAGCATCCATCAGTGCATTGATCCACCATTGGACTGGTTTAGGTAGGGTGGTGTGATAGCAAGATGCACGTTCACGGCATTAAGGATTGTTTGGGTCATTTTGTTGGATTTCACGTTTGCTAGAATTATATTGCATGGCTCTGGTTGCTTGGAAATTTATTTATCTTTTGCAGTTTTTTGCAGGAAAATCAGATGACTGTCTCCATAACAGGAGCTACAGGTTTTATAGGTAGAAGACTAGTACAGAGGCTGCATGCAGGTCATGGTCATGCCATCTAATCCGAACTCATTTAATCAATTCATTGAACAACAATTTTGACTGTACCTTAATTTGGTGGATCCATATGTTGAGTTCATTTTCCGATGTTGTATCCGACCATTTATGCATATGATGTTGCGTTTTGTGATTTTACAGGGTTCATATTTTGAAATTGATTGATTTCGCAGGGTTTATACTTTGAAATTGATCCAATCTCCACATGTACACACGTGCATGCACTTGTTCACATTAAACTTCTGAGCGGTGTAAACAGATCAGATGGCTAAGTGCTCTATTTCGTTACCTTTGGAAATGCAGATAATCACAGAGTTCGAGTCTTGACACGATCTAGATCAAATGCTCAGTTGATTTTTCCGGGTAAGAAGGTAATGATTATATTCATTTGTATGCATGAATCTGACTGTTAGCTAGCACATTAATATGGCAATATAGTGGAGGTCCTGGTATTCGCTCCTCTTTCTTCTATTAAGGAGCAAATAGATCTCGTTTCAGCCATTAATAAAATGATTATCATATCTTGCGGAAGAGCCACTCCTGGTTTCATTTTTGCTCCTTTGGAATTCACTATTGACTATTTAGGAAGTTCCCCATAGAAAGTGTATCTTGTTTACTTATCTTCAAGCTACAAGGCTTTCTTTCATGGTAACTCAAGAACACACACACACACACACACATGCATGTATGTGTATATTTGTATACCTATTTGTATTTGTTCTTCTATCTGTACTGTTTTTTGATTCTTAGCATGTCCTTCTTCCTTGTCCTTGCATTTTAGTCAGGGACTTTCCAGGAATTGTGATTGCAGGAGAGCCCGAGTGGAAGGAATATATTCAAGGTTCGAATGCTGTTGTAAATTTGGCTGGAATGCCAATAAGTACAAGATGGTCTCCTGAGGTCAGCAGTTAAAACTTATCTGACTACCAAGATTGTGCTTTCTATGCTACTTCTGAGTGGTAGCTTTTACCAATTTGCTGTACTTTATCCATAGTTTGCTTCTAATATTGTACCATAGCTACTAGGTTTTGGAGCCATTCAGGTTTTTATTCTTTTCACCATCTTTACATGATCCATCATCAGTATCTGTCTTGATTATACAAAATTCATACTGCAGATCAAGAAAGAGATCAAGAACAGCAGGATACGGGTAACCTCAAAGGTCACCATCAATATTTTATTTACCAGTCTCTATGTTGCAAAAAACCGGACTTGTGTTCTTTTTTACTTTCATAATGATCATTCTAATTGCAGCGTCAACGATTGCTCCATACTGGTTTGAACTTCTTGTCATTTATGTATTTTGAAGGTTGTAGATTTGATAAATGACTCGCAAGATGATGTCAGGCCTACAGTTTTGGTTAGTGCAACAGCAGTAGGTTACTATGGTATGTGCCGGAAAAATATCATTTCCTTCTTATGCATCCATTAGTCTGGCTATTAAATGAGTTTTTAATTTCGTTCTTCTCCTGTTCAGTATTGCCCTAATGCTTATCTTTAAGTGCATGGTTTGGCTAGAATTCTCTTCTTCGAGGATGTATAGTAGTCAGAGTTTGAATGTTAATTTCTTAAAAACCTACAATTAGGTGAAAGAAGAAAGATTTTGTGCCACTCTTAATTGTCTTAACTACCACGTGGGCTACAAGAACCCCTCTAACTATAATGACTTCTGCACAAAGCTAATGAATAACCCAAGAACTAATCATGTATGTATTCTTCTTGCCAACAATGCAGCAATATACATCTTCCACAACATAAACATTTTCTCGTAGGGCTGCAAGTCGGGCAGGTTGGCCCCGAACATCATGAGCCCAATCCAATATTGTTCAGTCTGAAGTAAATTTAGCTTGGCTTGGCCCGCCTAAACCTTGACATCTTGATACATCCATATATGCACAAGTATGGATGCATACATATATGTTCGCAAGTATATGTACGTTGAACTTATGCACTTCTGAGAGAAAATAATAATATAGTACAACCACTCTCCAGTTGAGACCTGAACCAGTTTACCATCAGTAGAAATATGCTAATTACATGAATCCTTATGTTTCAATAGTGTGTTTGGCTGCTTCCTATCTGAAGATTTCTTCCAATAAGCACCTCTGTCTTCACTGACATAGTATGATTAATGTTGCATTTATCTTTCACATATATTAGGCACCAGTGAAACTCGAGTATTTAATGAGCAAAGTCCATCCGGGAATGATTACTTGGCTGAGGTAAAAAATGGTCATCTGAGTCTTAAACTTCTGATCTGTTTCCAAACATGAAAAATGACCAACTTTGTTGCATCCTACGATTACAATACCCTTTACCAGGTTTGTAGAGAATGGGAAGCAGCAGCTCTCAGAGTTAATAAGGATGTTAGAGTGGCACTTATTCGCACTGGTGTGGTCCTTGGTAAAGATGGCGGTGCTTTAGGTATGATTTCATCTTCTGATTCTGTTTACTCATATGATGTAAATTTGATAAGTTGTGTTTGTCCAATTGTGGGAATCCTTCTGGGAAAATTTATTCAGGGTAATGTTTCCTCTGAACAATGTGAAGGATACCACATCAATACCTAAGTGGCACTTACCTCTAGTTTAGAATAATAAAATTGGTCTCAGTTATTTGGTTACAACTGCTCAGAATTACCAAAATGTACACTTTTAACATCTGATTGTTGAAAAAAAAATTGCTCTATATTTTTCACTGAACGAATTGTTTTTTCCTTTGAGCATGTGCAGCCAAAATGATCCCTATGTTCATGATGTTTGCTGGAGGACCTTTGGGTTCTGGGAAACAATGGTATGGCACTCAGTTTCTGTTGTCTGAATACACTTTTACATGGATATCCTTTATTATAAAGGTTGCTTCAACTTCATTCTCAAGAGCATTACATATAACAACAAAATATTTGACCAAATGGCTGAAATGCAAAATTTGGTCATCTTTCTTATGGTTCTAATCAGTCATCATAAAGCTTCAGAAATTCATCCTTCTCTTGGTGCTGTAGGTTTTCCTGGATTCATCTGGACGACATAGTGAATCTAATATATGAAGCTATATCTAATCCCTCCTATAAAGGTAACTGTTTTCTGATAAATTTTCACCTGATTCTTGTCTCCCGAGTGAAGTAAGGGCAAATAGCTCGTAGATGCGGGTGTGGTAGTGAACTGCTGGCATTTATGTGGCCTCTAATCGTCAACCTATACCTCCTTCCTTCATATTAACTGTGCAGAAAGCACAGGAGCAAAAGTAAGCACTAACAAAAATCGTATGTCCAACGGATATACAATTCTTGCATCAATTGTTGCATCTAAATTGCCAGCGACATCGCCGTGAGATTTGTAATCCCAATCCCATATGAAAGACCATATATGTACTCAACGATGGAATTATCGATCATCACGCACCATCGATTCCTATTTACCCATTTCTTGTTGGATTTGGAATGTGTTTCTTTCTTTCTGAAAATGGTTCTACTTGATGATTTTACTGAACCAAACAAATTCTCTGATAAGAGTATCATATGCTTCTGGTTGAGTTCCCTTGATATTTACTAGGCATGAGGTTCTTCTCTAATTTGAACTGAATCTAGAATTGACTCTAATACCAGGAGTTATAAACGGAACTGCACCTAATCCCGTTCGACTGGGAGAGATGTGCAACCAATTGGGGTCTGCTATGGGTCGGCCTTCTTGGCTGCCTGTACCCGACTTAGCGCTCAAAGCTGTGCTCGGAGAAGGTGCTACTGTGGTAAGGATATCTTTATCCCCTCGGCAATTCTCTGCTCTACTCTGCTTTTTGTTTGGCTTTTCCCATTGTTATTCATATAGTTCATGTACCTTTTGCTAAAACTCGAGAAGCAATCTTCCCGCAGGTTCTGGAAGGACAAAAGGTGCTACCTACGAGAGCTAATGAGTTAGGGTTCCAATTCCGATACCCCTATGTTAAGGATGCATTGAGAGCCATTCTTTCAGAAGGAATTCCAAGCGTGACACGGTCAAAATGAATATATTTCCTTTGTTCTTTTTTTGGGTGATGAATTGAGATTCCAGTGGAACCAAATTGAGCTCTGCACAGAAGCGTGATTCCTCCTCCGTCACATCCTCCTCCATCTTTGAATTGCCGTGAATTTTGTATCTTTAATATAGTGAAATTGGCCATAAAATACTAAGGTGTTCTTTCAAGGTGGTCTCTAGACTCTCATACGTAATGGTTTTCCCATTTCTTGTTCTTTGAAATATTGGGCTGTAACGTTCGAAATTGCTGTGAATTTGTCATTGGTAATCTAGCCTTTAAAAGTATAAGAGGTGTTTGGTTGTTGATTGAGCAATTTGAAATTGGAAATCTTTACCCGTTTCATTGTGCAAATCTCTTGGAAAAGATTACGCATACTAATTCTGGTTTAGGTTCTTTCTCCCTTGATGCGATTCCAGTTTCGTATCTTTCTAACAAAGATCAACCTTTTTTGTTTCTTAAAATTCTAGCTGCCGCGATATTTGCAGGATTTCTACAACTCAAAAGGACTTGTTAGTGCTGGCCGATCATAGATAGCCCCGAAGGGCACTCTAATGCTTATGTTAGTTTTCGAAAATGAAAAAGAAACAAATTAAAAAGCTTGAGAGTAGGCTGTTGCGTACCTAAAATGGACACCATGTGTACCATATCAGGACATTACGGCAGTCATGTCACCACATCTGGTGACTATTCATTCCTTATGATCTCGCGGATAACCCTCAGACATTGGGTGTCAGATCCTGCACGACGTATGCTGATCACCATGGGCACAATGAAGCAGCCAAGCACACGTACTCGGGAAAATAACTGCTTACCACTGCTTCCCATACGTGCCAACCATAGTGTTCCGGCTTGGCGCACACATTGGTCGTGCACCCAGGAACGGGTCTGTGCACACCGAGCAGACTCGTCAATCCTTAAGCCTGACAAATGATTGAGTTTATAAGGCTAGCCCAAGACAAATAATTAAAGGCCGAGCCTTGAATGGTCTACCGGCCGGCCCATCATTAAAGCAGTCTTCTCCTTGCAGGCGTATCAATGCCGCAAGCCTAACACCTCATGAGTGACAGCCTACTACATCAACAGAACTCAAAGACAACTTATTTGAGTTGATGATACAAACCTTAAAGCAGGCGACAAAATAAATGTTCTTGTTTATTCAATGAAGAATCAAAGACCACTCTTGTTCGAACATTCATACATTTCTACTCCAAGAAACGGAACCTAAGAACCGAAACATAACTCGGTTCTACAAGAGTTTTGAAGCTTATTAATTTTATGAGCTCGGCTCGAATGTTTTTATGCACTTCAAGACTTTAATAAACCTACTTATGATTTGGCTCCACTGAGATTAGTTAACATCAACCCGGAAAGTCCTGTAACAACAATACCAGAAATAGATCCTAATACACCCTCAAGAGCAACAATCAATCAAACCTTGCAATGGCAATTGAATCTACAAGTATCTACAAGAGTACCAGTGACTGTGTGATAAACTTTTATTCAATAAATAAAATATGATACAATTCTAAAATCCAAAATAATAGTCCCACACAGTCGTCTCAAGTTGAAAAAACAGGATATTAGCAACAGATAAAACAAAACATACAGCTTCATGGGCTTTTATTTTGCAGAGACAATTTAGTCTATTCTACAAATATAGCACTGGGAAGCCACCAATTGATTGGTATCACGCGTCCTTCCAGATTCAAAACAATCGGTTTTTTTTTTACGTCTTTTATCTTGCTGAAGATGATGCATGGAGCAATACAAAGAAGATAGGTAAAACAAACCCCTTCTCAGTCTGCTCTGGATTGACCAGCCCGAGAAGACAATATGATACCGACAATGAGCCCGTAGAGTGCTAGTGCTTCAGCAAAGATGAGAATAAGGATCATCCCAACAAATAGTTTTGGCTGCTGTGCATTTGCTCTGCAAAACAAACCATGTCTTCAGAATGTGGACAAGTTGGTGACAAAATTGGTCAAAACAGTTGATAAAGTTTGAGCCTTCAAACGAAAACTACTTGCTTGAACCGTTTCCTCTGTGAAGCATTTTTGAGATAGCAACAAAAATTTACAAAGAAAATCTCAAGTTTTTATGTAATAAAACTAATAATCATTGCCTACTTAATTGACATAAAGATGTATGTGTGAAATTCTCAGTTCCAAAACATTCCCAAACACAGAGAGCACCCAGATTATGAAACCAATACTAATGGCAGGATTCAGGCCAACTTTGCTCTTTGGGAGGAACAAGAGCAGTTGAAGCAGACCATTCGAAATGACAGCATCAAAAATATATTTCTATATATACACAGTTACGGTTATCCCAGACGCCTACTTGAAAGAAGGGGCGGGCACTCTTGTTTCAACCCCACTATACTATGAATAGTTTTCGGGCACTTTGTACCCACCGACTCTACGATAAGCAAGTGAATGGGCCCTGTGCATGGCGAACAAAACTGTTCATCAAGCCATTTTTCGCCTTTAAAGTAAACTTAGACAAGGGAAAACCTCTGTTTCGAGCAAAAGTAACAAGAAACAGGTGCAAAGTCGCGTCCAACAAGATAACTGCTTTTCTCCAATGGGCACTCCGTTTCACAAGGGTACATCACACTATCCGATACAAGCTTTCATTTACTAGGAATTGTAGATGGGTGACAATAATCAATGGAATATTTGAGAAATATTTGGAAGACCGGCTACTGTAAACTGGTAAACAAACACCACCTCGACCCAATTAGAGTAAACAACAATGTTGAATCAGGCCAACCTGAAAACATGGACCAATGTAATAAACTTAGACAAGAGAAAACCTCTATTTTGAGCAAAAGTGACAAGAAACAGGTGCAAAGTCACGTCCAACGAGATAACTGCTTTTCTCCACGGGCACTCGTTTTCACAAGGGTACCTTACACAATCTGATACAAGCTTTCATCTAAAATTATAGACGGGCTGCAATATTCAAAGGAATACTTTGAGAAATATTCGGAAAACTGGCTACTATTGATCTCTTTGTTACTAACTACAAATCTTTTATTGCTTTGATTTATTACTAACTTACTAACTTAATATTCGGAAGACGGGCGTCAATATTCACCACAGTATAAATTAATGGATCTTCAAGGTTCTATCAATCAAGAAGGGAAGATCAAAGAGGACAATTCAAGTATTGTCTTTCCATCATCTACGCATATATTACTTCATCACATATCTATTAACTAAGCTTAAACAATCATTTTTGTGAACAGCAGTTTGAACAATCACAATTGAGAGTGGCCCATTTCGAACAGTCCATTCTTATTAGCATCAAACAACATTCAAATTCACCCTTTTCCATAAGGCTACTTCCCAACGGTCTGGTTTTTAGACACGGTTTCAACAATCATGGTACACAAAAATAAACTAACAACCTGGGACAATCAGATAAACGAAAATCGGTCAAGAAATCAATACCTAACGCCGGCGTCGCCGACAATCCCAATTGCCATTCCAGCAGAGAGCCCAGCAAGGCCACAAGCAAGACCGGAGGAGAGATGCGCATAGCCATCGAACAGATAATACGACTTGGCCTTGGGGTTAATACCAGTACTAATGATAACAGCAATAATTAGGCCATAGATACCCAACACACCAGCCATAACAACAGGAACAATCGACTTCATCACCAGCTCAGGTCTCATCACGCCCATCGACGCCACACCGACGCCGCTCTTCGCCGTCCCATAGGCTGCTCCCATACCTGAACAGTCGGAAGAAAATCCTCATTGGTTAGGGAGTACACGATTAATGTACATAAGTAAGTACCCATAATTGGGAATCTATGGTTTAGGGTTTGAATACAGGAGAAGACGAGGGCAGCAGCGGCGCCCAGAAAGCCGAAGAAAGGAGCGGTTTCGTCGCCGCTAAATGTCGAAGACATTGTGGATTTTCTTGCGACGAAAAGCTGATTGGATCTCAGGAAAATTTAGAGGAAAATATGCCCAGGAGTCTATGAACTCTCTCTCTCCCCTTTCTCTTCTATCTACGTGAGCTGCGAATCATTGTTCATGATAAATACACTTTGTTCAACCCCCCGGTTGTGTGACATAGATTTAATAATTTAAGTAATTTCTTTAATTTAAATTAATTTCTTAAATAATTCTATACAACATAGACTTGTTTTTTATTTAAAATTAAGAAGTTTAAAATAAAAAATAAATAATTTAAGTTAAATACTTAGTCCCGAGCCATCAGTGAGATACCATTCTGGAAGAGCTAAACTTCTAACCTTGTGTCAGGACCTACGGGCCAAGAGACAGTCTCAGGTAGACAGTTTCTACGGGACGTAGACCTCCCAAAAGGTAATAGAGCGAAGAACCTTACCAGGACTTGACATGCCACGAATCCTCTTGAAAGAGAGGGGTGTCTTCGGGAACGTGGACACAAGTGGTGCATGGTTGTCGTCAACTCGTGCCGTAAGGTATTGGGTTAAGTCCCGCAAGGAGCGCAAATTAAAAATTTAAGTTAAATACTTAGTAATATTTCTATTGAATTAAAGTTTTTTGTTAAATATTTACAAATTATCTGAAAAAATAAATAATTTTATTTATCGATGTAAAATCTTAAAGTATTCTCACAAAATAGAGGGAGAACAAATTTTATTGTATTTTTTGTGTGTGTTTTATTTATTATATTGTTGCCGCTTAAAGGGATAAAACATCACACTGAAAGTGAGTTAATTTTTTTTGAAATTTTTATTCATAATGTTTTACCTTTCAAAGTGTTTTTCATTAAAATAATTATGAACTTTGAAAAGTACCTTGCCGTACTACATAATTATTTTTTGAGCCAATATAATAATAAGTGCATATCTATGTCATCAATATATAATAATTTATTTTGCTAATTACGACATGAAAAATCTACTGTCTCTGAAAAGTCTCAAAAAAATATTATTGAGTTCAAGGGTTTTGGGATAGATATTCACAGACCTAGTTTCTTTCTTGTTTTTAAGAAAAAATGAAAGTTCTGTATTATTTATTTATGAATTTATCATTTTTACACTTTTATTAGGTCAACTTGTTTTTTTCCCACATCATGTAGAGTTCATTTTTGACTTTTTTGCTACTCGACTTCGATACGACTTTTCTTACTTTTTTGATGTTAGGGTTGACGTCTGACGTACAGGATTTAGACCGGAACGAACCAAAGGCAAGAAAATCTTTTCCAAGCAAAGATCTAACTTGCAAAGTCGGTATTCTCTAAAGTGAAATGAAGTTTACTAGATATTAATTACAAGTATTCTTAAAGGTGTATATATATGTATATGCATATATATTGATCAGAACATATATTATACGTAACTATTAAATTTTGGAATAGCTCAGGATAAATTGAATTTTTAGTTCCGCTCTTACTCGCATGAGTACATGAGAGAGGAAGGTTCTTTTACCTGTTACCTAACTTGATTCGAAACTTTTCCACATGAAGCACTTAGCTCACATTAATACTAAAAAAGAATTGAACAAGGGCCCACCGTCAACAGCATAAAGCATGGAGCCGTGAATGGCAGCGATTACCTCTGGCATTTTCGGATCACCAAATCGTTTTCTGAAATGGCAATAACACTCAACAATGGCTTCAAGATGCCGACTGTTGGCCTCGGCGTCTGGCGTATGGATAAACAAGACATCAAAACCCTCCTTTTCAACGCTATCAACTTGGGTTACCGCCACTTCGACTGTGCTGGTACTCTCTCTCTCTCTCTATAGATACACACACACTAGCGGTCGCGGGAGACCAGGTCGTATAGTACGCCCATCCGGCCGTTCATCTCGACAACGTATGTTTCGATTCAAATCAGTATTTATTTGTGAAAATAATATTTATTAGTGAATAATTTAATTTGAATCTGAGCCGGTCGTTATCAAGATAGCTGGTCGAATGGGCTTACTGCACCCATGTAGTGAGTCCCCTCGCTGCCCTAAATCCACGGTCGCGACCTAAATTCAGGAGATGAATCATCAAAGACCTAAACAAAATTCAGGAGATGAATCATCAAAGACCTAAACAAAATTCAGGAGATGAAAATAGGTGGAAGTAAAAGGTTGTACGTATTTAGAGAGATAGTCACTGACTTTTAGGAATATGGTGATAATGAGTGTGGAGAAGTGAGTTAAATCTTAGAAGATGAGTGGGTAGTGTTTTTTTGAATGATTGAGAGAATGTCAATTTTATTCCCAACAATTAATTCTCTATCATTTTTTAGTGTGTGAATACAACTTTTATGGAGGGTAATTTTGTCAACTTCAAAAACATGACAAAACGTCAGAAAGGGATTGTGTTCTCCCTTTATAAATAGAATAGATATATACTAGCGTCCGTTGAATTAGCTTTTTTCTGAAACCATTTTTTTAATAGTACTTTGTAGGAGCAGTTTTATTTTGTGGGCAGTTTTTTAGAACATTTTTTTTTTCATGTACAGTTTTTTAACAGCAGTTTTTAGAATAGTCTTTTTATGTAAATATTATCTCTATTATAGTTATTAGGATGGAAGAAGGTTCGTAATGGATTTTTTTAAAATAAAAAGTGTGAACCACTAAGCTGGCTTCAAAAAAGTAGTCAAGGGTATATATGTATGTGTGTGTGTATCTGTGTGTGCGTGTTATGTTTTCATAAGGTGGGAAGATGCATTTATTGACTTGGGTTTGCTGGAAATTTCTCAAGTGTGCTGCTAGTCACTCACTGGTTTTGTGATACTCTTATATGTTTTTGTTTTCTTTTTCCTGGCGGTTAAACTGAGGAGTGAACAATTTTTTGAGGTGAAGAGGCCGGCTCACTCTTTTACTTTATCAAAAAAACCTTAACCTCAAAGTCATTCATCTAACCAAGGATTCAGTTGGTCGTTTTATAGATCTTATCTTAATCTCTGTGTGTATCAATGCTATTCATTTTTCTGTTTCATTTTCTTTATAATCTGAGACTCAAATGGAGCCTTTATTGTCTTAGAAAAACCTCCCCTTGCCTGGACAATCACACATGTTCTCTTATTTAATTAATATCAGTTTTAATCTGGATGTTATTCAGACACATTTGCTTATTACATTGTTCGGATTCTTTATGAGCAACGCATTGCGTGGGCACCGACGGCCAGCCTATATATATATACATCAACCATTAAGTCTACTTCTTTTACACTACATCTCCATTTGTTTTCCTGTATGTTGCTACTTTAACTCCTTTTGAGGTATTCTGCGTTAGATGATGACCGATACATTTGTGCTTTCAGCTAATTACAAGAATGAAGCCGAAGTTGGTGAGGCGCTTGCTGAAGCATTTCAGATGGGGCTTGTTAAGAGGGAGGATCTTTTCATTACTACCAAGGTTTATCATCACAACTTTTTCCAATAGTTTTTTGGAGTTTTGCTCAAGCACAGATCTTATTCTGTCCTGGTGATGACAACGCGCTTACCGATGTTGTCCTGATTGCAGCTTTGGAATTCAGACCATGGGCATGTTGTAGAAGCGTGTAAGGATAGTTTGAAGAAGCTTGAGCTTGATTATTTGGATCTATATCTCGTTCACATGCCGATAGCCACGAGGCATACTGGTGCTTTCTGCCTGCCCTTGCACCTTTAATACATCTTCCTCCCATACCTTTTATGTCAACGCACAAAACCCAAAGAGTGAATCACTTAAAAAGTTGATTGACCATAATCACCAGATGTTGTTAGAACTTCAAAATGCTAAATCAAAATTTATATATAGTGGTGCAAGCTGTTACTTGGATTGATAGCTTAGGGTTGATATTTGTTGAAGATGGGTAGTTTTTAAAGAAAGGATCCATACTCTTGCAAGTACTCTGCAAATGATTCCTGGGGCCTGAACTCTGCGTCATAAACGAGCAGTGGCGCAACGGGGTGAACAATGTTCATGTCATACACAAATGCATTTTGTAGTCTATTGGACATATTATTTAGGAAATGCTAACCACAACCCATTGAGCTACTGTTAGCATTGCCGATTGTTTTACCTATGAATAATATGTTATTCGCTGGGGTACTTGTAGTACACAATGGTACAAGAATTCGAGGGCCAAATGGAGTCGCAGAACTGTTTTATTGTATATCTGCATACAGACCTCAACACGAGGCGAGGGGAATCTGTAATGGACTTCACAATTGTTTGGTTGGCAGTTGTTTCAGATATTTCTTCTCATTGGTTTTGTTTTCAAGAATCTTTTGTGACTTATTTCACACACTTGCAGGAGTTGGTACTATTGCTAGGGTTTTGGACGATGATGGTGTGCTGGACATAGACACAACGATTTCCTTGGAAACTACTTGGCATGCTATGGAAGATCTGGTTTCCATCGGTTTAGTTCGCAGCATAGGGATAAGGTTAGTTAATCTGTCATTTTATGTGTACATATGCTAACGTCGTTAACTCATAAGGCTCTCCGCACAACCATGTGATGCAGTGTTGCATAGTTGCTTGTCTAGCAAGGTTAAGTATGTAGCTAGAAGTCGACAGGAGAAGATAAATCACGTTTGAGTCAACAAGCTAACAAGTTCTATTACCTTTTGCGAACGTAACATAAAAGAACCAGATGGAATCCTCGTAGCATATTTTCTGGAAAAAATGACTTGTCCCATTGGATGCTCTATATATATCTGAATTAGGCAAACACTCATTTCTATCGTCTCACGCGTTAGACCATTCTTATGCATCGTCGAGATTTCTAAACTTGCTCGCATAACAATATCGTGTATTCGCAGCAACTATGACATTTTCCTAACTAGAGATTGCTTGGCTCATGCCAAAGTGAAGCCTGCAGTGAACCAGATAGAAACACACCCGTACTTCCAGCACGATTCGCTCATCAAATTCTGTCAAAAGCATGGCATCTGTCACTGCCCACACCCCTCTAGGTGGTGCCACGGCAAACACTGAATGGTTTGGTTCTGTTTCATGTTTGGATGATCCCATTCTCGAAGTAAGTCAAAAGTAAAACCTCAATCTCCATGGATTATTTGATTTATGATTGCTAATTTAGCGAAATGATTTTGTCTTTTGCTACTACGGTGTCAGGGTTTAGCTGAGAAATATAAGAAGACCGTTGCACAGATTGTTCTCTGGTGGGGGATTGAAAGTGTTGTGAAACTAGAGAAAGGAGAATTGTATTATTGAGTGATAATGTTACAAGGGGCCAATACATCAATATATAGAGAAAACCTAGAAACCCTAGGTAACCCTAATTACATGAAAGGACAATAATACCCTTGCAACTAAACATTAATAACAATTTAACCATTACTATTCTAACACTCCCCCTCAAACACATGATGCGAGCATGGAGAGCATTATGGGTTTGCCAACATGAAAAAGAAATGCTCCAACTGATGTCTTTGACAACTTCGATTCTCCAACGACTTCAATTCTTCAACAACTTTAATTTTTTGACAACATTAATTTTGGTACCCAGTAGAATATAACTAACAAAGGAATATGGGACAAGTTCTCCCCCTCACGTGCGAACCCTGAATCGCACGGGAAGAGAGAAATGAAGAATCCAACTAGGATCACAACAAGGTGCCACACGGCACAACTTGGGGCCACTTGGCACACCAAACGGGGATTTAACAACCAACCAACAAAAGAAAGACTTGTCCATAAATTCACCAAAAGTCTAAACGGCAGGGACCAAAATCAAATATTTCAAAGTTTGGGAATCAAACTATAATCAAAACAAACTTGAGGGGCAACCGACAACAATGAGGGAGCAAGGGGGGTGCGGCCCACAATAGCAGATCAGGCCCACAACACAACCAAGGGGCTGGAGCAACCAACGCCTAAAACGAAACAGGTTAGGGTAGAAGACTGACGAGGGTACCACAAGATTCAAACAATAGACCCAGACGGCTGACCAGGCGGCTGACCAGGCGGAATGGCTAGCACCAGGTGGCTGAAGTCAGCAAACAACAGACAGCAACAGCAACAGACCAGAGGTAGACGGCAGATCAGAAACAGACCAGAGGCAGGCGAGCCAACGAAAGGCGGCTAGCAAAAGGCTTAACAGAACCAGAGACAACGAACTCAAACAGAGGCAACGGAACCACAGGCAAAAGCAAACAACAGAGGACCCTGATGCAACCGGCGGACGGCAGCAAGGCATAAGCCGCCCGCCGGAAAGCGAGTATTCCACAGGCCTAGATCTTATGCTCTGATACCATGTTGTGAAACTAGAGAAAGGAGAATTGTATTATTGAGTGATAATGTTACAAGGGGCCAATACATCAATATATAGAGAAAACCTAGAAACCCTAGGTAACCCTAATTACATGAAAGGACAATAATACCCTTGCAACTAAACATTAATAACAATTTAACCATTACTATTCTAACACTCCCCCTCAAACACATGATGCGAGCATGGAGAGCATTATGGGTTTGCCAACATGAAAAAGAAATGCTCCAACTGATGTCTTTGACAACTTCGATTCTCCAACGAAAAAGAGATGCTCCAACTGATGTCTTTGACAACTTCGATTCCTCGACAACTTCGATCTCATTAAAGAGTCACTAATTTTGGTACCCAAACAAATGCAGTAGAATACATCAGTTGTGAAACTAGAGAAAGGAGAATTGTATTATTGAGTGATAATGTTACAAGGGGCCAATACATCAATATATAGAGAAAACCTAGAAACCCTAGGTAACCCTAATTACATGAAAGGACAATAATACCCTTGCAACTAAACATTAATAACAATTTAACCATTACTATTCTAACAGAAAGGAACACCGTATTTATCCCAAAGTCATCGAAACTCGAGCCACTGGAGCAGAATATCCAAGTATTTGACTTTGAGCTGACCACGGAGGACATAGACCGGATTAAGAGCATTGACCGGAACTATCGCACAAATCAACCTGTAAAATTCTGGGGCATTGATCTATATGCCTGAGATAGTAGTATATTCTGCTGTTTCATCAGTTTTATAGGAATCCATGCTGCTGCTTATGAAGTCTGTGATTGGTGGATGATAGGCCGCCAAGGATTGCCATCTCAGCATCCAGCTACACTCCAGCTCATTCCAAATCATATTGTATGTGTTTAATTAGTTAGTTTTGTGTGTCTTTGAGTAGTTATTTTGGCGGGAAAGTTAGTAGTTGTCATTCTCAGCTTATATAAAAGGAAGAATCCTTTCTTGTGCAAGGACTGAAGAACAAATTTAATTCAAAAAGAAAAAATCATTCTCCAATCACCTTCATCTCTTAGTTCCTAAAATTTCTTTATGCTATCGGAGCTTCTAAAGACCCACGTCTGATGTTGGATCTTGATAACCAGAGATTAAATAGCTCAGAAGTTAGGTTACAAAGTGCGGAGGTGTTGGTCATAACCAGAGCAACTTGTATTTTGTTTGATTGCCGGTTGAGCCATGTATGGCTTGAACCAAAGATTGTAATCTCAACTTTATTTTGTATGTGAGTACTAGACTGGTTGCACACTCCTTGAGTATTTTGAACGACACCCTCTTGTCAACACATGCATTCCCCCACCGTGGCTCATTTCAATGCTGTATAATGCATTCTTCATTATGTTCATGGGACAATTTCTTGTGGCCTTCATTTTACTCCTGGACCCTTAACCTCAACTGTCTTTGCAGATGCAGACAGGGCAGGAGATCCCGTTCATAGAAGGTCTACATCTTTTTATTGTATCGACTTTGGTTCTAATTTAGTTTGAGTATAGGGCTTTAGCTGACATTGCAACAGAACTCTCTTGGTTGTCTCAATTACTTCAGCATTTGAGAGTATCTTCTCATGTTCCATATCTTGTTTGGCATGATAGTTAAGAGTGCTATTTCTTCAGCCTCCAATCCTCTTTTCCATGCTGTCACCAAACACATTGAAATTGATTACCATTTCATTAGGAAAAAGAGTCTCTGAGTAACAATTATTGTTCATTATGCTCCGTCTCAAGATCAACTGGTTGACATTTTTACTAAACCATTACCTGTCAATAGATTTTTGTTTTCGAAAGCCAGGCTAACGGTTCTTCCTCCCATCAGCAGCCACATGAAACTGTTGTTGACACTTCAAGTGGCAGTAGAGGAAATAGTTCAAAGTGATAATGCTGGTATGCTGCTGATAATGCTTGCTGTTTGATCAGTTTTATCAGATCAAGGAAGTCTTGTAGGAATCCATGCTATTACCTGAAATGTTCCATTAATGGCCAGAACCAAGGGTTGTAATCTCAACTTTATTTTGAATGTTTGTAAAAGACTAGTTGTACACTCTTCGGGTATTGAAAATGGGTAGTATTTAGATTTACTCTGATTTTATTTATAGCACACATATGGTGAAAAAATCTTAAAACGATGATCCTGTAGTCATTTGGCCGGCTATTGAAAGAAAAAGCTTGAGTTAACCTCGTTGGTCGGTCATCGACTCATGTATTATCGGGATGGGTCATGACAGGATTCGGGGAGACTATAGTGCACGTGTAATGCAGGCAAAACGACTCTCGAAATAATATCGTTTTGATCCCATGCATTTTAATACCAATTTGAGTGATAATTTAAAATAATATAGTTTTAAAAGCAAAACGAAAAAACTACATCATTCGGTCCGCATTACACGCTCACTATATGAAACTGCACCACAGATCCCCTAAATTCCATGACACGAGTAGTATCATAGCTTTAGTTTGTAGATTTTCAAAAATAAAACCCAAGGATATAACGCTAAGATACGATAGTTGTAACGGACTTGTATTTATCTTACGTGCTTCAAATTTTTTTTGAATTAATATTATAAAATTAATAATGCAAAATTGATAAATATAAAAAATAATTAAATAATATAAAAGATTTAAAAATAAGAATATTAATTTAAATTGATATATGGAAAAACAAGAGGAGTGGTGGTGGTGGTGGTAGTGTGGGGGTTGGGGGGCAATTTTTCGAATTATTCCTAAAATGGAGGCTTATCATGAGCCTATCACTTGGCAGGGCTTCCTTATTGGTTTTCACAAGGCACGTGTCATCTTTAAACGATGACGTTTGACAGACTTGTGTCAACAACATAAAGCTTGGAACCGTGGACGGCAGCAATTCCTCTCTGCATTTTTCGGATCATCAAATCTTTTCTTCTGAAAATGGCAATAACACTCAACAGTGGCTTCAAGATGCCGATTGTCGGCCTCGGCGTCTGGCGTATGGATTCAAAAGACATCAAAACCCTCCTTTTCAACGCTATCAACTTGGGTTACCGCCACTTCGACTGTGCTGGTACTCTCTCTCTCCCCCTCCCCTCCTATCTCTCTAGATACATATATACATAAATAGATGTGTATTTGTTTCCATAAGGTGGGATGATGCATTTGTTGACTTGGGTTTGATGGAAATGTGTCAAAGTGATGTTAGTCACTCCCTGGTTTTGTGATACTCCTGTATGTTAGGAAGCACAGATAAAGATACCAATATAGGGTACGGATACATATGCATAAAAATGAGTTAAAAAACAGAATTGTAGTTGAATTGCTAATTACATTATACTAAGCATTTAGCACAAGCCAATTTCCAAAAGTCATTCAAAGTAGAAAGTAGAAACAAAGTGACCAAAATATACTAAAAAGCATTTAATACATGTCAAAAGTCTAAACCAATAAGTGATATTTCTACTCGCATTAACTTCGCAACATTCAATTGCATCCCCTTCGGTTTTATTTATGGATATCATGGTTTCTATATCCGGCTCATCAAGAAAAAGATTAGCAACTTCACGATACATCTCCCTGCCATATCCGGCCGTATCCTAGAATTATTCACCGCGTATCCGAAATCAAAATGATTTAGTTTTAATGTTGGATACTTATTTAGTGCATGTGATACGTATCAAGGCGTATCGGTATCCAAAGAGTAACCGATACACGTATGTGACCAGTTTCGGAGTATCTGTGCTTCCTAGCCCATATGTTTTTGTTTTCTTTTTCCCGGCGGTTAAACTGAGATTTTAGCGTGCAATCTATTTCTATATATATACACACACTCTATCACAAGACATGCTCAAAAATCACACAAAATTTCAGGTTCCTGTTCATGTATTTTCCCACTCGCAAGAAAGAAACTTCAAACTTTCCTACACGATATAGTTGTTCTCATTTAGTGTTCAATCATCATTTCATAAGGGTTTTCATGTGCGCATAGTATGGTTATCGCACTTATTTACAAAAGATTTGACTGTACCATTTCCATAGTTCTAAAAGTGGGATGTCAAGTTAAAAGGAGATTATGAAGAGAACTTGAAAGGAGAAGTGCCCTTCAATTTCACCATTTCCCTTTCAACAGTCAGTTATTTTTAGTGTTGGGAGTTAGGACTGTTATTTAGTAGCATTGATACTGTAAGTGTAAGACAATGTACACTATTCGATTCACCTTGATTATGTTCGTAATCTGAATTCGGATCCTACACTTTTGCGCACCTGTTGCTCTGCAGAACGCCATGATAAAGAAAGCAAGTGAGGATATTTACAGTAGATCTTGAGAGAGGTAATATTCGTAGACAAACTTACCCTTACCCTTTGAGGAAAGGCCAATTCCCACAGCTCCATGGTTCCCTATGAATTTCCTATTGATGCCATTTCTTCTGGTATAATCTTCTCCCCAATGGCATGGCTGACTTATGATAGGAAATAACCGCATAGTTTCTAAAAGGGAAGTATGCAAAATCTCTCATTCTTCATTCGTGGAATTTGAACTTTGTTGTCGTTAAAATACGAAGCGCTCAATTTCCATTTATAAGTCCCTCTTATGCCATAAATGAGCCCTCACATACAACAGACACATCATATCAATATTCACCTCCTATACCTGGCAAAACTGTTAAATGATTTTAGAGGTATGACACATTTTGTACTTCCCCTTGAGGCTGGTTTACCTCATAAAAATCAGGAAGACGAGTACGTGTTAAGTTTGCTTATTTTACACTACATGTTTGTTTTCCTGTATGTTGCTACTTTAACTCATTTTGAGGTATTTTGCATTTGATGATGACCGATACCTTTGTCCTTTCAGCTGATTACAAGAATGAAGCAGAAGTTGGTGAGGCACTTGCTGAAGCATTTCAGACAGGGCTTGTTAAGAGGGAGGATCTTTTCATTACTACCAAAGTTAGTCATCACAGCTTTTTCCCATAGTTTTTTGCAGTTTTGCTAAAGCACAAATCTTACGTTGTCCTGGAAATGACAACGCGCTTACTGATGTTGTCCTGATTGCAGCTTTGGAATTCAGACCATGGGCATGTCGTAGAAGCCTGTAAAGATAGTTTGAAGAATCTTCAGCTTGATTATTTGGATCTATACCTCATTCACTTCCCCATAGCCACGAGGCATACTGGTGCTTTCCGCCTGCCCTTGTACCTTTAATATATCTTCCTCCCATACCTTTTATATATCAACACACAAAACCTAAAGAGTGAATTACTTGAAACTTAATTGACCATAATCACCAGATGTTTCTGTGATGAAATTACAGCTTGGTTAGAACTTCAAAATGCTAAATCAGAATTTATGGATCGTAGCGCAAGCTGTTACTTGGATTGATAGCTTAGGATTGATATTTGTCGAAGATGGTTAGTTTTTAAAGTAAGTATCCATACACTAGCAAGTACTGTGCAAATGATTTCTGGGGCCTTAACTCTGCGTCATAAAAGAGCAGCAGCACAATGGGGGTGAATAATGTTGTTATACACAAATGCATTTTGCAGTCTTTCGGACATATTAATTAGGAAATGCTAACCACAACCCATTGTGGGCTGGTTAGGTTGGAACGTGAGTCGAGAAATGTTAGTATATAGAAAAATGCAAAAGTGAATTGAAATTGTGAAAAGTGGAATTCAGATTCTAAACTTTCTTGGCATTTTTTACACTTTACAAACCCCCACCCTCCCAAAACAACCCATGAGCTATTGTTAGCATGACTGATTGTATTACATACGGATAATGTGTTGTTCACCTGGAATACTTGTATTACTCAATGGTACAAGAATTCGAGGGCCAATAGGAGTCGTAGAACTGCTCCCTGGCATATCTGCATACAGATCCTTAAAACGAGGGGAATCTGCAATGGACTTCACAATTGTTTGGTTGGCAGTTGTTTCAGATATTTTTCTCATTGGTTAAGTTTTCAAGAATCTTTTGTGACTTATTCCAGACACTTGCAGGAGTTGGTACTACTGCTAGTGCTTTGGGTGATGATGGTGTGCTGGACATAGACACAACGATTTCCTTGGAAACCACCTGGCATGCTATGGAAGATCTGGTTTCCATCGGTTTAGCTCGCAGCATAGGGATCAGGTTCATTAATCTGTCACTTTACTTGTACATTTGCTAATGTCGTTAACTCGTAAGGCCCTCCCACACAACTATGTGATGTAGCGTCGGATAGCTATGGAAGATCTGGTTTCCAATGGTTCCTCGTAGCATATTTTCTGAAAAAATGACTTATCCCATTGGATGCTCTATAGCTATCCCCTTCTTTTGAAGTATCCTGTATCTGAACTAGGCAAACACTCATTTCTACAGTCTAATGTGGTACACACTCGTCGAGATTTCTACACCTGCTCACATAACAATATCTTTTATTCGCAGCAACTATGACATTTTCCTAACCAGAGATTGCTTGGCTTATGCCAAAGTGAAGCCTGCTGTGAACCAGATAGAAACACACCCTTACTTCCAGCGCGATTCGCTAGTCAAATTCTGTCAAAAGCATGGTGTCTGTGTCACAGCCCACACCCCTCTAGGTGGGGCCGCGGCGAACACTGAATGGTTTGGTTCTGTTTCATGTTTGGATGATCCCATTCTCAAAGTAAGTCAAAAGTAAAAACTACATCTCCGCTGATTCTTAAATTAGAAATTTGATTTATGAATGCTAATTTAGCGAAATGATCATGTCTTTGCTACTATGGTGTCAGGGGTTAGCTGAGAAATATAAGAAGACCGTTGCACAGATTGTTCTCAGGTGGGGGATCCAAAGGAACACCGTGGTTATCCCAAAGTCATCAAAACTCGAGCGATTGGAGCAAAATATCGAAGTGTTCGATTTTGAGTTGACCAAGGAGGACATGGACCAGATTAAGAGCATTGACCGGAACTATCGCACCAATCAACCTGCAAAATTCTGGGGTATTGATCTATATGCGTGAGAGATTCTTTCTATATTCTGCTGAGAAAGAACATGAGGAAACAAAGTAAGGATTTTTAACATCCCTTTTGGGTAATGTGTTGGATTTAAATTTACTTTGAGCAGAGAAGCCTTTTTGGAGGCTAGATATTGTAAGTGAAGATAGTTGATTCAAAGCAGCTATGGGATGCTCATGGTTGTTTAGTTTTGCTTTGATGGCGGGAAACGGACACAGGGAATTTGATGTGTGCAACATAGAGTAAGGTGCACTGGGTGACAAAACGGCGCAGTTGGTTATCCAAATATTGTCCAACCGTTTGGGTAATATTTTGGTAGCAAAAATAGTGTCGTTTTGACGCGCCACACATTCTGTTATGCACAACAGAAGTTCCGTGTTTGGTGGAAACGCGTGTTTTGGTTGTGATTGTGAAAATGAGTTTTGAAATTAAATGAATTTATAGGAATTCATATTTTTTTTGTCTTTTAGTCGGTTTTTCTTTTAACTTTTATCAAACATTTTTCATTTTCTTGATATGTTTAGTTTGGACACACTCAAAAAGTTAAAAAAATAGCAAAATTTTGTTTAAAACTTGATTAAAATGAAATAATAGCCACTTTTGTAACCCCAAGGGATTGCCCGAGCGGAGAGCAGACCAGCCGTAAACCCGGAGGTCCCGCAGTCGAAACTCGGTGTCAACTAATCTTGGGGCCACTGGAGGGAACCCTGAAAAGGGGGATCTACCCGGTCGTTTACTTCCAGGGCCTCGAGGATTAGTCGGCAGTTGGTGGGAGGACCCCCCTGGCATACCTGCCTTGGCCCCAGTGCCGCCGGATACCTCGGTTAGCAAAAAAAAAAAATAGCCACTTTTGTCTCTCTTTTTTTCTTCTGGTTAGATCAACAAAATCATAATTTTTTTTTTAATTTTTTTTTTCATATAGTTGATTCATTTCAACTTAAGCCTAACAAATAGCCATTTTTTGATCTAACAAATAGCCATTTGTGAATTAAGAAAGACTAATATGATTCTGCTTTCTCGACTACGGTTCTGTCTCCTGCTTTTGCGACTAGCTCTCATGTTGACTTTTCCCAAGCTACTTGTTTCATAACTTAAATTTAAGCTAGAGATCCCACTATAGAAACGCAGATATTCACACTGATAGCAGGTTTGAATTGAATAAATCAACCGATAAAAATATTTGTCCATTTACATTAGTAGAAATACAAGTCGAAACATCTCCCGATTTCACATCACCTAACTTACTGTCTGTACAAATATTCCGTTGCAAATCGATCAAAGTAAAGCTTTAAATTGTGAAAAAACACCAAAAAGGGGATTCAGTAACTAGGTTGATTTCAGATATCCAGGGGCACCATTTCTCTGTAGTGAAAGCACTAATACACAAATGGAATAATGGCGAAACGGTTCCTGGGGTAATTGTCGAATTTACGGAGGTACCACCTATGTGTTTCTCCCGCTGCAAAAGCAAGATTCACCACCTGCCATATCAATAGCAGAAAGAAAAATAGATTTCAGACAAGAATCGATGCAAAAATACTCGAAAAGAATAAATTTATGATCACCCGATTGCGTATCAAGTGTAGGAAATGAAGCAATACCACAAACCCAAAAAGCAACCAGACTGTGAGGTCTACACCACCACTAGCTACCACAAGACCACCATATATAACCTTCATCAGAGAACAGAGTGCAGAAATTAGGTTCAAGGGTGTGTATGCAGGGTGTGAGCGGGTGTAAGCCAAAGGGTGTGCATGTAGCATTACTCTTATATATAGGGAGGAAGAAATACTTTAAATGAAAGAAAAAAAGGGAGGGCAAGAGAGTTACAATCTCAGCTAGGTAGTGTGGAGAGGACACATATTCGAACCAATCACCGTGAGGGATTACATATTCGTCAGCTTGTTCTGAGTTCTCCCGTAACGAGCCCTGGTCGAAAGTTAAAAGATTTGGTCAATTATAACAAAGAAAACGGAATGTATCCAAATGGTGATAAATGGGCAATGGTATCTCCATTGCATAATATACAACCATAGAAAGGGGATGGCTACAACGGACCATGGAAATGATATAATACATTTTCTTGTGTCTATATTCCACAAGGTGAGCTCTATCATGCATTTGGAAAGGACTGTTGCCATTAAATACCAGAAGTCAGTTCGACTTCCATGAAATGAAGTATATGAAAGCCAGACCTTTAGTAATCAACTCAAGATGTTTAGACGATCAGACAGGTGAAATTATAGCACAAATACACAATAATACACGCTTAGAGGTGTGAGAGATCTTCCTTTGGTACATGAAAAGACTATGGGTTTGCTCCTGTTTCAGGGTTCTTTTGTGAACTGGTTGTGACTGGCCTTTGCCTGTTGTTGGATTTAGCCCAAAAGGAATTCTTAAACTTGATAGACAAAAAATACCATCTTAAGCCAAATTTTTGTAAACATGCTTCGGAAGACTATGTTTTGTGTTCTGCATTCACAAAATATAGACGAACAGATGTCAAGGTGGTAATGCACTCTATACTGTGGAATCTTTAACTATGATTGCAGTGCGCCAAACTAACAAGACACGTATCAAACAAGAAGACAAATTGTTTTGTCCTCGCAAGTGTCCATCTTTTTCACAATTTAATCACTATTTAACCACTAAAAAGTAAAACTCGACATTATTTTCTGCATTTTCTTCAATACAAGGGGAAGCAAGGGAACCAGCACGCTAGTCTCCATTTATTTTTTATCAGCTGCCACCGACTTATATTAATAGATATCGCATTTTGCTACTACTATCTAATAAGACAAACTAAATCTCGGTGGATTAGAAGTCATTGACTTTGAGTAACAATATGCAATTTCTCTTTTTCTTTGGCCAAAAACGGAAATGATTATGAAATTGGCATGTCAATCAAACAATAGGACATGGCAGAGAGCTTACAAGAATTGCATGACAACGGCGCTGATGATTCCAACCCCAAAAAAATATAACCATTCCAATCCATGAGTACCACCGAAGTCTCATAAGAGGACTTACAAATCCCCACCAATCGAGTTCAGTGGGTGGGATCTGATTCTTTCCTTTAACAATGAGCTCAGCCACTTGATTCACTGCAAATTGGAAGGCCTCCGGTGCAAATGTGCAGCAAAGTGAAAGTGGTGCTGCTGTGTAGAAACTAATCTCACAAAGATACCAAAGGATTAGTGAAATATCTCTTAATTGCAAATTCATAATAAGCAGGTAGAAAGACAGCATTTTTTTCCTGAATCACAGTTTGGTTACAGTCATATAAATTTCGCATGCTCATATGTTAACAGGTGCACTACTTGCTAGCATGAAAACAACAAAAAAACTGGCCTGATATAGTTTCGAGTTCTGATTTGTGTCTTCACAGTTCTGCCGGAAACCGCAATTACAAAAATTTGAATAATGACAATAGTTCACCCGGCGTTACCCAAACAATCATTCAATTGACCCTTAAAGGAAGAGGGAAGCAAAATAATGAACATTAGCTTGCACGCACGCGCGCGGGGGGGGGGGGGGGGGGGGGGGGGGGGGGGTTTGGGGGTTTGTTGTGGTGAGGGATGGTTGACAAAGATGTGAAAAATAAAAACCTTAAAAACACAGCCTGTAAGGAAGACATAACAATTCGCTTAAATTTCAAAACAACATCCAAATTCAACTTTGGTTTTCAAGAAGGTGAAACAGACATGGATGTAAGATGGTCAGAGCCCCTTAGCAAAAGGCTAGGTCCAAAACTTTCCATTCATGGACTGCATGAGAGATTATGCCTTCATAGTAAGCGCTTGTATTATTTCATCTTTTGAGGGGCAGAAACTCCATCTCTTACAAGTTTTGCAGCAGTGAAACAGATGATAGGGGATGCTTATAAGGTCATCATAGGCAGTCGTATGTAGAAGAACTACAAGCAGGAGATCTACAAAACAATCATCTAGAAAATTCTGTCAAAAGCTAGCATTGGGCCAGAGGTTTGACAGTAACATGCATCCATATAAACAACCAATCTTTCATCGTTACATGGTACATGTTATGAAGTCACTCGCTACAACACGGGTTGCATGATATTTCGACCATGGGAGTTTCAATTTCAAGTAAAGGAGATCCTATTTTCCAAAATTGAGTAACTCTCACTCTCACTCAAACTCAAATTCAAATGACAACAGAAGTTGAATCAAGAGAACTACACATTAACACAACGAAAAATCTCATGAAACTTACAATAAGCCAGTAAGGTAGCCAAATATGTGCATCCGAGCTGAGGGACTGTACTTGAATACATGTATAGTCTCGGAAAGGCGTCTCAGAGCTTGAACTTCCATCAACAGAAGAAGAAATACAGATTGCCAAACCCTGTATCTAAGCTTTAAAGTTCTTGAACGAGATTTATGCCAAGAAAATATATTTGACGCCCCTGTCAAGTGGGTGGCAATAGTGGAGTATTGGAATGGCTCAGAGACCACCGGTGCCACATTATATGCATAAAACCAAGTTGCAAGCAACAAGAATGCTGTCCACACCACAGCCAACCCATAAAAATGACTGAATAGTTTCTGAGGTACGGTGAATTTCTGCAAATCATTCAACAGAACCTTGTAGTCACAAAACGGAATGGAAACAAAGATGGTTTCAACAGTAAAATGGATTGAAGTACTACGAAATATATATACGAAAAAAGAATGTGAGGAACATTCTACAATTGAGCCTGCATAGACATATCGAACATGGAAATTGGAAACTAACGTCCCATTGGTCCCATTGATAAGATTTTTTCCTGGAAAATTCCAGCATTTTTTCACTTTTTAGCTTGAAAAAATTTACATAACTTTCTTGTTTTACGAAAATGAACTTGCATTCAATCAATGAAATGAACGTAATCTACATGTTGGGGTTCGCAACACCCATTCAACTGTGTCAGAGACAGAACAACCTTTGAGGTAGTTGGCTACTGAAATGCCACAAACGCGGTCCAGCCACATCTCCTTGTTTAGGTTCAGTCTCCTGTCGATGTAGTCAATCGGTCCGATTTTTAGCATTGCCTCTATTCAGATACAAGTTTACTGCTGATAGACTGTTGTTGGAGGCGAGGCTGTATGGAAGTTTAGTAGCTTTGTTTAACACTCTATAGTACAAGAAAAACTAAAAAATCTCTCCGAGTCCACTTCTTCCAATTCTACCTTTTGTTCAGCAAAACAGTCAGTAACAACCACCACCTAAGTTCTTCCTTCGCCCATTCACAAACCCATCTAAAAAAATCCAATTCCACATATATCCGAACTTATTACCCAATTCAATCTCATTTGGAAAACACATACATACATATTAACACCCATAAATAATGTTTTAAGTCAAGACAAGTGTCATACGGACGGAAATCAAAATCGGGCAGCAGTCGCTCAATCAAAGACAGTTAAATTCGATCTTAGCCGGTCTAAGGTTGACCCTATCTCGGGCCCGTTTTGGTGCATTATTGGAAAGCTCACTGGGCCCGCCGCTTTCTCAATCAAAAATGGAAACTGTCAAGATTAGCTTCCAATTCCACCTTTTGTTCGGCAAAACAGTCAGTAACAACAGCCACCACCTAAGTTCTTCCTTCACCCATCTCAAAAATTGTCCAAGTCCACAGATATCCGAACTTATTACCCAATTCAATTGAAGCGCAAGCGCGCGTGCGCGCGCGCGCGCGCGCACACACACACACACACACATATATAGAGAGAGAGAGAGAGAGAGTCAAGAAAGAGAGAGGGAGAAGGGATGGAAAAGATGAAATGACATACATTTGAAGACGATTGCAATATCTTCCCTCTCTTGGCAAACCCTAACACCAATTCACGAAACGAATTCAGGCGAGAAGAGGGTATGAAAGCGATGATTATAGGAAGCGTGGCAGCGAGCCAAGCGGCTCTCAACAAAGCAACAAGCCCAATCTCCATTTCACCAACGCTCAACCAGAGAAAATTCCTGGACCCCTGAACTCGACCCCCCAGAATTTAAGTAGGCTTCAATTCCTCGTTATCCTCGAACGAACAACATTGTTTATAGGAATGAAGGTTTAAGATATGGTAATAGTGATAATAACAGCCCATAAAGCTTGTGGAGAGGAACTACTTTCGAAGTAGAAGCAAAGAATGATGGAATAGCTTCTGCCTTCTGCTTCAATCAAAAGGTCCCCCGTGTTATTTAATTAGAGAGCAAAGCTACTAATACATCACACACCACGTTATACATTATGCCTATGGTTTATTTAGCATAAATTATTTACTCAGATTTATTTTTTATCTCATTCATCTTTTTTTTATATTTATTATTTTAATCTCAATGTTTGGTGAATTATTGATGAAAAAATTTAAAAAATATAAAATTATGTTCAAAAGTTAAAAAAAATATCACTAAAGACTACGAATGAGCTCAAAAAATTATGTTTTTAGATTATTTTTGTCTTTTCTAAATTTTTTTCAAATTTAGTTCATTATTTATAACTTTTCTAAAAGTTCTCGTCGAAATGAACCAATAAATCACAAAAAGTTGACGAAAAACAAAAAATTCACATAAGGGCGAAAAATAATTCAATAAATACCACTGTAGTAGGCCGGAATAGTCACTAGTGGGCCCCGGCCCATGATCATCCAAATAGTATTCTGGAGCTCGGCATAGCCCAATCTGACCAACATGGGTTTTCTGATATTGGGCCGAACGACCTGACGGCCGGAGCATTGAGCTCGGCCTATCCGAACTAGTTCGAGCTCGGCCTTCCGAAACAGTGATATCACGTTCCGCACCGACCTTCGGTCTCTTAAATGCTCGGCATTCATTACTCGGCCGAGGGATCCCCTTCGGCAGTTTCTTGTCCAGCACGACTATAGGCGTCGTGTGGTTCGGTTCAGGACACGAACACATGTTCTCCGCTTTCTAAGGGACACGAACACACGTTCTCCGCTTTTTAAGGGACGTACAGGCACACCCTTCCGATCCGCTCGGGCATGGGACACGTGGCAACGTCCCCGCAGTCTTCGGACCACGTCCTGCATACTGGGCCGAACACTCCGGCAACGGTTGTACTCCTACTCTATAAATACTCCAGCGGCACTCCTACTACGGGTACATGCACACTCGCGCTTAGAACCTACTTTCAAGTTACTTTCGTTCTCTCTAGAAGGCTAACTTGATCGTCGGAGTGCCCACCGGAGATCCAACTCCCCCCCGGTGTGCACTAATTTAGTGTTGAGTGTTTTGCAGATCGTTCAAGAAGATCCGATTCATCAACCCGAGAAGTCTAGAGTGGATTCCAGACTCCACAATTTGGCGACCACAGTGGGAGGTCCTTCTGACTTCTCATCCTCAAACCCTCACAGAAAAGCTTCACCAGAATCAACAATGGTGGTCACCGGAACTGACCCATCAGTCCTACCAGTTATTCCACCCCCTCCTCCTGCTGATCTAAGGGACAGAGCCTATGTCGAACGCTTGGAGGCTCGACTGGCAGAACGAGACCAGTTGCTTCACCAGGTCAGAGAGGAGATTGCGCAACTCAAGGTTGCCATCCAACCTAACCAGAATGGCGAGACTTCGCAGGCTCGGCGACGAAGACGCCGCAGGACACGCTCTCCGGAACGGAAAGAAAGGAATAAGCGTCCGGCCCTCGAACGGCTGGGAGCCGAAACCGAGGTGGACGCGATCAACGAGACACGGGGCCAGGGCCGAACCCGAACCGCGCCATCTGCAAACCGTTCGGATTCCGAACGAGGAGCTCGGAGGGTCTCGGTTCACAGAAGGTTGGGAGCTCAGCCAGTTAGTAGCACCCAGTCGTACTCTCCTCCGACAACACCTTCGGACGACACCCCGACCCATGAGACTCAGATGGATCGGAGGCGTGGCGGCCGAAGGGATCAATCCCCATCAAGGCATCAGAACTGTCGAGGGCGTTCTCCTCGGTATCACGGTGGGCAAGACCTCAGAACTCGACTCGCGGCCAGACGGGGGGGAAGGGCCGAGCAGGGTCCTCGGCCAGCACGTTCACAGTGCGATATCATCCACGACCAGCTCATCTCTTCTCCCTTTACTAGAGAGATAGATGGAGTGCGTCCGCCGCGTGGCTTCAATCCCCCAAAGTTCAGCAAGTACGATCCTAAGACAGATGCCTACCTGCACCTGGTGCACTTTCGGCAGATGATGTCTCTCTACAGCATGGACGACGCCTTAATGTGCAAGCTGTTCCCTTCCAGCTTGGGGGAACTGGGGCTCCTCTGGTTCGACAAATTGCCCAAGGGTTCCATCCCTTCTTTCAAGGACCTATCCCTCGCCTTCCTGGCTCGGTTCGTCACCAGCAGCAGGCAGAAGAAAGGAGTCGACTCCCTCCTTGCACTTCGGAAGTCGGCAAATGAGTCTCTCAGGCAGTACGCTGCTAGGTACTGGGAACTCTTCAATGAGATTCAAGGCTGCGACCCTGCTATTGCTGTGACTTCGTTCAAGCTCGGGTTGGATCACCGAAGCAGATTGTTCGAGGACCTCATGTTATCCAATCCTACCGACATGGATGACCTCATGGCCCGGATCGACAACCATTGCCGGCTGGAGGAGGCACGCAGCGAGCGGCGTCAGTCCGAACAAAACCATCCCCGCCAGGGGGAAGGGAACAAGCATACACCACACGGCCCGCGCCGGAGTGTGAACATGGTATCCTCTGGAAAAAATAAGGGACCTCGGCAGTTCGAGTTTACTGCGGTGAAGACGGTCTTCAAAGTACCAACGTACGAGATCCTCAAAAAGATACAGCATGAGCCGTACTTTGAATGGCCGAAGCGGCCGTTGGGAGAACAGCGAAAAACGCCGGACTCTCCATATCGCTGTTCTTACCACAGAGAGAAGGGTCACTTGACTACACGCTGCCGAGCATGGAAGGATTTCCTCGAACGGTTGGTGTCGCAGGGGCACCTCAAGGAGTTCATCAACGAGGAAAAAACTCAGGCCGGGCCCCAGTCAGAACCCGAGAAGGAGAACAGTGGGGAAGTTCGGGTGATCGACGTCATCCATGGAATGGTGGATGCGGCTGCCGAGGAGAGCCTTCGGGCCGAGATCCGACGTGCGTCGTGCGGGAAACAGATCATGTCCGTTAGTGTGGGAAGTAAACGCCCACATCTTGACAGCCAATCTGGAGGCAACCTCTCCTTCTCTGATCAGGATCTGCAACGCCTCCAGGTACCACATAACGACGCTTTGGTCGTCTCTCTCACCCTCGGCAATTCATTGGTTCGGCGAATACTGGTCGACCAAGGGAGTTCGGCCGAGGTCATGTACTATTCCCTCTTCAAGGCGCTACACTTACGGGACACAGACCTCACTCCGACCGAGGTACCTCTGGTAGGGTTCAACTCAGCTCCCGTTTGGCCCCTCGGCAAGGTTAAGCTACCCATCCGAACGGGCACAAGGACTGTGGAGGTCGAGTTCGTAGTAGTGGATGTGCCGAGCCCTTACAATGCCATCGTCGGCCGCGTATGGCTACACAAGCTTGGGGCCGTAGCCTCAACCTATCATCAAGTACTTCGCTTCAATGGGATGTGGGGACCCGAAGAGGTGCTAGGTGATCAATTAGCCGCCAAAAAATGCTATGTGGCGGCGATCAAGAGCAAGGTCTGCCCTGAGCAGGTCCAATGGGTGGAAGCGCCGGACGCTCCCCTTCTGGACGACGTCGGCACACCAGCTGCCGAAAAAGCAGTTGAGGATCTGATCACAGTACCGGCCGATGACATCAATACCAACAGAACTTTTCTGTTGGGATCAACTCTATCACCAGCCGAGCGGGAAGCCATGACCTCCTTCCTCAAGAAGAACATCGAGGTGTTTGCCTGGACTCCGTATGAGATGCCAGGCATCGATCCAGATTTTATCTGTCACCATCTCAACGTGGACAGATCTCGCCGACCCATCATTCAAAAACCACGACGCTCGGCCAGGATCCATACTGATGCAGTCATCGAGGAGGTCGACCGACTACTGGAAGCAGGGGCAATCAAGGAAGTGCAGTACCCTACCTGGCTTGCGAACACCGTCGTTGTAAAAAAGAAAAATGGCAAGTGGCGCGTCTGCGTCGACTATACGAACTTGAATGATGCTTGCCCCAAGGATTGCTTCCCGGTACCGAGGATCGACCGCCTCGTCGACGCTACATCTGGGCATGCTAGGTTCAGCTTCATGGACGCCTACCGAGGGTACCATCAGATCGCGATGCACGGCCCCGACATGGAGAAAACCGCCTTCATCAGTCCACGTGGATTGTATTGCTATAGGGTCATGCCTTTCGGCCTCAAGAACGCGGGAGCCACATACCAACGGATGGTCACCAAAATGTTCGGAAAACAGATCGGTGACACGATGGAGGCCTACATTGACGATATGGTGGTCAAGAGCAAGTTCGAGGCCGAGCACCTCCAGCACCTCCAGGAGGTATTCGACATACTAAAGGAGCACAAGCTCCGTTTGAACGCCGACAAATGCGCTTTCGGAGTCGGGTCCGGGAAATTTTTGGGTTACCTAGTCACCAGAAGGGGCATTGAGGCTGACCCAAACCAAATCAGTGCGATTAACAACCTGGCAGCACCATCCACCATTAAAGGCGTTCAAAAGTTAACAGGGATGGCTGCCGCCCTCAACAGGTTCATCAGTCGGTCTTCGGACAAGTGCCGCCCATTCTTCGCTTTACTCAAGAAGTGCAGCCGAAGGAGTTTTGAATGGACTCCGGAATGTGACCAAGCACTCCTCCATTTGAAGGCCTACATATCTTCGGCTCCTTTACTCTCAACACCAAAGGATAAGGAGCCTTTGTTCATATATCTGGCCGTATCTCCACATGCGGTCAGTTCTGTCCTTGTCCGGGAAGAGGACCGAACTCATCTTCCGATTTACTACACCAGCAAGACTCTGGTCAGTGCAGAGACTCGGTACCTACCTCTAGAGAAACTAGCTCTGGCGCTAGTCTCCGCCTCCCGAAAACTCGCACCCTATTTCCAGGCGCACCCCATCACGGTTTTGACATCACAGCCCCTAAAAAGCCTATTCCGTAAGGCTGATCTGTCTAACCGAATCTCGAAGTGGGCCGTGGAGTTGGTGTCACGACCCAATCCGGGAAAGGATGGGTTAGTGACCGGCCAGTGAGTAAAAATCACTAAGGCCTTACTAATGATAGTCTAATTATCATGGAATAATCAAATTATAGGCATCAAAAACTTGAAGATTTTGAGCATACAGTAGTATATTAACAACATCGTCAAAACTCAGGAAACGTGCACAACTATCAACATACAACCCAAAATATCATTACAATTTCATACACAGCCTGTTTAAAAGATACAAGAGTTACTATCTATCCGAACTGTATATTACAATATATAACAAGTTCTTGCAAACATCCCAAAAAGAACTGCCAAGTCCAAAGTCTTCTAAAGTTGGTTCCCTTGCTCACGTTGACCTGACATGTTGTATAACAACATCCATTAGCAATGCTAGTGTGAATTCAAACATACGTTATTCACATGTTTGCCATATAATTCTATCGAAAAGCAACGGTATCAGTATAAGACATCTCAAGAATCATTGATAAAGCCATAAGAAGCAACGATTAACTCCATCTTCTTTTAATATGCAATACCAAGTTTTCATTTTCAAGGTTAATAGTCCAACGGCTGCCAATTATTCGTAGGTGGGAGCGACCCCCTTTCCATATATTCTTGGTATGACGTCAACCACATAACCGCATTGGCCACGGTAACCACCCAATTCCTCATCTCGCTATATTCTAATCCCCTAGCGGATCGGGGTACCGTTTGGAACATTTAATTCACATATTTCATTCATATTCCTTAGTTTTTATATGGCAAATCAAAATCATGAGTTTTCAATTGTAAACATACTCAAGGCATCTCTTAATTCATGAATTGAGGATAACACATGCTTTGAATACTTTAAACAATTTACAAGTAAACATCGTATGCTTGAACTCACCTTTCTAACCGAGTGTTGTAAAAACTCTTTCAATCAACGTTCACCACCAATTTGATCTCCTATAGTTAGATAATCGTAAATCTTAGTAATTTATCATCAAGTGCAAAGTAGCTTTTAAGTTGTAACTCCCATGGTCTAAATATGGCCATTTTTCAATTACTTGACCTCATGACTTAATCGGGAGTTTCAGAAACTCGGGTTTGCAAATTAAATTTCTCTAAAGTCCCCATTATAATGTTAAGCTAGATAAATAAGGCCTAACATAAGATATTCATTCAAAACTAAATGAAATTCCATTCTGGTCTACATCCGGTCGACCGGGCAACAGGGGCGGTCAACCGGGGACTGACCAGCGACAACCGGGGGTCGATCTTACTAGTTATTCGGGGTCTCGGGATCTTGTGTCCACTGATTTTGGTTCCCTAAGATGCCTCTTATTATAATAAGCTAGGAATCCAAGTCATTAGATAGGTTAAACATCACAAACTAAGCAAATTTTCATTTTATCCCTCTGCCGGTTGACCGGCCACAGGGAGCGGTTGACCGGGGTGGGTGGTCGACCGGGGATGGCTGACTGGTCGACCGGCCACTGCTCAGTGACGAACCAGAGCTCATTTTTTCTCCATTTTTGGTTCTATAATCTCTAATGGTACTTCAATAACCTCAAAATACTTGTAAATCATCATTCTAAGGTCCTAATTCGGTAGAACAAAGATCGAATTTATACCTTTTGTTGCTCAATCTCAACTTTTAATCTTCAAATGGGTTGGCTATGGCTTCCTCCACCTACCACTGTCTTCTTCCTTAACCTGGCCTCCTTTCACAGACCATTTTCCCTCTGCCTTTCAGTAGCCAAATGACTTAACGTAATGCAAGATTTTTGAGAAATAGCTGGTAAGGAGAATTAGATAGTTGACACCTCAACCATGAGGTGTCCTCCCAAAACCTCCTGATGCTGCCACCTCCACAATGCATGAGGTAAAATCTCCAACGTTTGACAAATCAGCCACCAAGGTAAAAATAATCTAGTGTAGGCATTCCTCAAAATCTAAGTTACAACCTAGGTTAATTACCTCTTAGGTCCCTCAAATAAGTATTAATCTCAAAAACTAAACTAAATTATAATAATTCTCAATTAAGTCCCTCGATCTATAATTAATTTCGGATTTACGGGTCGGGTTCTCACATTCTCCCCACCTTATGAAGTTCGGTCCTCCGAACGTAAACGTGATTATCCAAATTAATACGTCAAAATAAACCAATTAAATGTCAAAGGTGAGAGAGAGAGTTATACCTTAGGCAAACAGTTCTGGATATTGCTGACGCATATCCGACTCTTTCTCCCATGTTGCCTCTCCAGTACTTTGATTTTCCCACCAAACTTTAACTAGTGGTATCTCTTTATTCCTCAGTTGTTTGACTCGTGTATCCAAAATCCTGATTGGCCGCTCTTCATACTGCAAATCCTTTTCGAGCTGTATAGGTGGTTGTTTCAAAATGTGTCTTGAATCTGGGATGTACTTTCGCAACATTGATACATGGAAAACATCGTGCACTCCAGCCAATTCTGATGTTAAAGCTAATCGATAAGCCACCGGTCCTATTCTTTCTAAAACCTCAAATGGTCCGACATATCGTGGACTTAGTTTCCCTTTCTTTCCAAAGCGTACAATCCCTTTCATTGGTGAAACTTTAAGGAAAACATAATCTCCCACTTGAAATTCAAGCTCTCGTCGGTTTGCATCCGCGTAACTCTTCTGCCGATCCTGCGCTACTTTGAGCTTGTCTTGAATAATTTTAACCTTTTCAATTGTCTCGTGCACAATCTCTGGTCCTGTCAATTCAACGTCACCCACTGCTGTCCAACAAGACGGCGACCTACACTTCCGTCCATATAACGCCTCAAATGGTGCCATGCCAATACTAGCTTGATAACTGTTATTGTAAGTAAACTCCGCCAATGGCAAATGTTCTTCCCAGCTTCCCTGAAACTCTAATGCACAAGCTCGTAATAGGTCCTCCAAAGTCTGAATAGTTCGCTCTGACTGTCCATCTGTTTGAGGATGAAAAGCCGTGCTAAAATTCAACTTGGTCCCCATAGCTCGTTGAAGTGACTGCCAAAATCTAGATATAAATCTTGAGTCCCTATCTGAAATAATGCTTACAGGTGCTCCGTGCAATCGAATAATCTCCTTAACATACAGGTTAGCCATCTGATCCATCGAGTACGTATTCTTGATTGCTAAAAAGTGTGCCGATTTAGTCAATCTATCAACGATCACCCAAATTGAGTTATTTCTCCTAGCTGTTCGTGGAAAACCCATAACATAATCCATTGTAATATCTTCCCATTTCCACTTAGATATTGGTAAAGGTTGGAGTAAACCTAGTGGTTTCTGACGTACGGCCTTAATCTGCTGACACTGGAGACATTTACTAACGTAGTCAATCACATCACGTTTCATTCCCATCCACCAATATGTTCTTTTTAAGTCCTGATACATCTTCATCCTTCCTGGGTGAATACTAAATTTCGTCCTATGACCTTCATCCAATATCCTTCGTTTCAATTCCTCATCCTCGGGTATGCATATTCGATTCTGAAATTTCAGCATTCCATTTATCACCTTGAACTCGGAATTCTCATTGTTTTCTGCTTGTTCATAAATTTTTCTTAGTTTATGATCGTTCCTCTGCTTTTCTTTAATTTCTCCCAAAATTGTGCGTTCAGCAACCATCATAGAACAAATCTCTTCTTGATTTTCTTCTGACCACTGCCATTTTATGAACATCCAATTTATCTTTCCCATAGACTTCCGGCTTAATGCATCTGCCACTATATTGGCTTTTCCTGGATGATATTGAATATTGATATCATAATCCTTCATCAACTCTAACCACCTACGCTGCCTTAAATTCAAATCTTTCTGATTGAAAATATATTTCAGGCTCTGATGGTCTGTGTATACGTCACATGAAACTCCATATAGATAATGTCGCCAAGACTTCAGAGCAAACACTAAAGCTGCCAATTCTAAATCATGCACCGGATAATTCTTCTCATGCGGCTTGAGTTGTCTTGATGCATAAGCAATAACTTTTCCATGTTGCATCAGCACACATCCTAATCCTTGATACGACGCATCACTGTATATTGCAAATCCTTCCGCACCCTCTGGTAAAGCTAAAATTGGTGCCGTAGTGAGTCTTTCCTTCAATTCTTGGAAGGATTTCTCACGTCTTGCCGTCCATTCGAAAGCCTCTCCTTTACGTGTCAATTCAGTCAAGGGTGCAGCTATCTTAGAAAAATCTTGTACAAACCTTCGATAGTACCCAGCTAATCCTAAAAAGCTTCTAACTTCAGTCACGGTCGAGGGTCTTGGCCAATCTAATATTGCTTCTATTTTCTGACGGTCTACTGCAACTCCTTCCTTACTAATAACATGTCCCAAGAATGTTACACTCTTCAACCAAAACTCACACTTCTTAAACTTGGCATATAACTTTTGTTCTCTCAAAGTGTGTAACACTATACGTAAATGCTCCGCGTGTTGATCCTCATCCTTTGAATATATAAGGATATCATCAATAAAGACAATAACAAACTCATCCAAATATTTCTTAAAAACTCGATTCATCAAATCCATAAAGGCAGCTGGGGCATTAGTAACTCCAAAGGGCATTACTAAAAATTCATAATGTCCGTACCTCGTTCGAAATGCTGTTTTTTCGATACTTTCCTCTCTAACCTTAAGTTGATGGTATCCTGACCGCAAATCAATCTTAGAAAACACACTTGCTCCTTGCAATTGGTCGAATAAATCATCAATCCTAGGCAAAGGATACCTGTTTTTAATGGTTACCTTATTTAACTCTCGATAATCTATGCACAAGCGCATCGTTCCATCCTTTTTCTTAACGAATAACACAGGTGCACCCCAAGGTGAAAAACTCGGCCTAATGAATCCCTTATCCAATAATTCCTGTAATTGAGCTTTCAATTCCTTCAATTCTGCTGGGGCCATGCGATAAGGTGCCTTAGATATGGGTTGAGTGCCTGGAATAACATCAATAACAAAGTCTATCTCTCTGTCCGTGGGTATACCGGGTAATTCTTCGGGGAAAACCTCAGGAAATTCTTGTACTATAGGCACATCCTTCACTGTTACCTTATCTGCTTCAATAATAGTTATCCCACAAAAATAAGCTTGACAACCTTTCCGAATTAACCGTTGAGCTCGGGCCGATGATATAACATATGGGGACACTTCCACTTTTTCTCCTTGAAATCCAATTTCTTCCTTGTCTCTTCTAAAGGTGACATGCCTTCTAGCGCAATCTATTACAACTTCGTTTTGGGTCAACCAATCCATACCAATGATGATGTCGAAGTGGTCCATATCCAGTACTATAAGATCCATACTAGTCTCGACATTACCTATCAGTACTTTACAAGCTCGAAAAATCAAAGAACATATCTTACTCCTACCCGTAGGTAACACCACAATTAATTCATATCCCAATGGTTCTACATCTTTATCCAATTTACTTACAAAAGTTCTTGATATGAAAGTATGCGTTGACCCTGAATCGAATAATGCATAAGCAGGTACCGAATGAATGATTATATTACCTGCAACCACATTTTCATTGTTTCTCGGGTCACCTGGCACAATTGCAAAAGCCCGTCCTTGTTGTTGTCCTTCAGTGTTACGATTCCTTTGTTCTCCTTGTCTTCCTTGCTCTCCTCTCCTATTACGTTCATTCCTTTGTCCTTGATTTCTTCCATTGCGGTTCCCTACAGGCACTGTATTAGCTCCTGTACTGATTCTAGGACAATTTCTCCGCACATGTCCTTCCTGGCCACATCCAAAGCACCGTGTTGAACCTTCTTTCCTCCAACATTCGCCAAAATGGTTTTTCCCGCAGGTTTGACATTTGGGCACTTGTCTCCCCTGATTGTTGTTCTCTTTTCTCCAACTTCCAGTGTTCTGTCTCTTTTGATTTCCCGAACTTCCTGCTTGATAATGTTGCTTGCGTTTTCCCTCTTGATGCTTCCTAGATTCAATTACATCTTGTTCCACCATAATCGCTCGGTTCAATACCTCTGCATAACTTGGTAACTGTAAAGGTCGCACTACTCTTCTGAGATCGGGTCGTAACCCTTCCTCAAACCTTCGAGCCTTCATATCATCATTCATAACCAGGTGGGGTGCATATTCTGCCAAATTCGTAAACATTGCTTCATAATCAGCCACCGACATTACTTCATTCTGCTTTAAGTATTCAAACTCTAAGCATTTGGCATTCTGCATGGCTTTCGGCATATATTTTTCCTTGAACGCCACTTTAAATTGTTCCCAACATAGCCTAGGCCCTTCTGTCCTTTTTAGATTCCACCACCTCCCAGCTTCTCCTTCAAGTAGATAGGCACCTATTTCCACCTTCTGGTATTCATCACATCCTGCAATTCGAAAGTTTTTCTCTAATTCTGCCAACCACTCTCTTGCTCTAAATGCGTCCAAACCACCTTCAAAATGTGGAGGTTTAAGTTTCAGAAAATCCTTAATCATATTGACATCCGCCACAGGTAATGCCGTCGAAACTCTTACATTCGCCTCTCCCATCCGTTCTCCCATATCTCCTACTTCTGGATTAGCTTCCGCAGGTCGAGACTGAGTCATGAACGTTTGGATTACCTGTTGTTGCGCTTGAACCGTTCCTGCGAGGTTCTGTACTAAATCTCGTAATTCCGCAATTTGTGCATTGGTATTACTCCGAGGTCCATTGTTATGGGATTCTGTCGTCCTAGTAGTCACCATCCCTAGTTAAAAATAATAATAACAATATCCAATATCAATATCTCCAATTATCATATTCAACCAATGAGCCTAATATAAGAAAATGTAGAACAAAACATGATTCTTATATATAACGAGGAATATTATATTACAGATTCCAAAATTCCTTATATTATAGTACAACCTTCTCCGTTAGTCACTACCATTCAAAGGTACAACATAGTTCTTAAGAGCTTCTTATCTTACAATTCAAAATTCGCTCTTAAACAAAACACTAGTGTACCCCATACAATACTTATACTATAACATCTTTTCACATTCATAAACCATTCCTATCCAAGAAAATGGTTTCGCTTCCTATTTATTGCCCAGGTCCATTAACTGATGCTTCAGACCCCTCAACACTTTCAATGTCATACTCCTCCGGTGCCTGGGGAGTTCCTGGATCTTCTGGATCTTCATCTCCCTCCTCTACATCTTCCATCTCCACATCATTCTCCATTGGGTCATTTTCTTCTTCTTCATTTACTTGTTGTTCCTCCACATGTTGTTCTCCCTGATCATCTAGTTCCATAGGCTGCTCCTGAGGAACAGGTTCTGTCTCATCTTCTTGTTCCTCCTTATCCTTTACATCAAGTGGCTTTGAGCTTTGCCCGATTTCGAAAGTAGCTCCTTTATTAAAATTCTGTGGTGGCCACTGTCCTAAATCCCCATTTAATATCATTTCATTCATAACTGCCTCTCTTCCTTGCTCAGTTTTCCACCAGTCGATGGACAAGTTACAGGTTTCGCGCCAAAGCTCCAAACGACGCTGCACTAGTTCATGTCGCATTGCGTCTGTGTAAAAGGGTTTGGATTTAACCACATCCACATACTCGTTATATACCATAGCTGCTGCCCGATCGCATATATGTCTGTCCAAACTCTCACCAGGAATACTGCGTATCCCTTGCCGGAAGCTGATATGATACCTACCGAAACTGTCCTCACTACTGGTTGTGCTAGCCATGCCTATAACACGCAAGATATAATCTTGTCAAATCCAACCTTCCAACGTTAATAAATATATCCATAAATCAAGACAATACTAAATAAATATGCATGTGTGTGCACCTACAGTGTCCTAACGTCTATTTCCTTGGTTGTATCATAACTTTCTCAAACCTAGGCTCTGATACCAACTCTGTCACGACCCAATCCGGGAAAGGATGGGTTAGTGACCGGCCAGTGAGTAAAAATCACTAAGGCCTTACTAATGATAGTCTAATTATCATGGAATAATCAAATTATAGGCATCAAAAACTTGAAGATTTTGAGCATACAGTAGTATATTAACAACATCGTCAAAACTCAGGAAACGTGCACAACTATCAACATACAACCCAAAATATCATTACAATTTCATACACAGCCTGTTTAAAAGATACAAGAGTTACTATCTATCCGAACTGTATATTACAATATATAACAAGTTCTTGCAAACATCCCAAAAAGAACTGCCAAGTCCAAAGTCTTCTAAAGTTGGTTCCCTTGCTCACGTTGACCTGACATGTTGTATAACAACATCCATTAGCAATGCTAGTGTGAATTCAAACATACGTTATTCACATGTTTGCCATATAATTCTATCGAAAAGCAACGGTATCAGTATAAGACATCTCAAGAATCATTGATAAAGCCATAAGAAGCAACGATTAACTCCATCTTCTTTTAATATGCAATACCAAGTTTTCATTTTCAAGGTTAATAGTCCAACGGCTGCCAATTATTCGTAGGTGGGAGCGACCCCCTTTCCATATATTCTTGGTATGACGTCAACCACATAACCGCATTGGCCACGGTAACCACCCAATTCCTCATCTCGCTATATTCTAATCCCCTAGCGGATCGGGGTACCGTTTGGAACATTTAATTCACATATTTCATTCATATTCCTTAGTTTTTATATGGCAAATCAAAATCATGAGTTTTCAATTGTAAACATACTCAAGGCATCTCTTAATTCATGAATTGAGGATAACACATGCTTTGAATACTTTAAACAATTTACAAGTAAACATCGTATGCTTGAACTCACCTTTCTAACCGAGTGTTGTAAAAACTCTTTCAATCAACGTTCACCACCAATTTGATCTCCTATAGTTAGATAATCGTAAATCTTAGTAATTTATCATCAAGTGCAAAGTAGCTTTTAAGTTGTAACTCCCATGGTCTAAATATGGCCATTTTTCAATTACTTGACCTCATGACTTAATCGGGAGTTTCAGAAACTCGGGTTTGCAAATTAAATTTCTCTAAAGTCCCCATTATAATGTTAAACTAGATAAATAAGGCCTAACATAAGATATTCATTCAAAACTAAATGAAATTCCATTCTGGTCTACATCCGGTCGACCGGGCAACAGGGGCGGTCAACCGGGGACTGACCAGCGACAACCGGGGGTCGATCTTACTAGTTATTCGGGGTCTCGGGATCTTGTGTCCACTGATTTTGGTTCCCTAAGATGCCTCTTATTATAATAAGCTAGGAATCCAAGTCATTAGATAGGTTAAACATCACAAACTAAGCAAATTTTCATTTTATCCCTCTGCCGGTTGACCGGCCACAGGGAGCGGTTGACCGGGGTGGGTGGTCGACCGGGGATGGCTGACTGGTCGACCGGCCACTGCTCAGTGACGAACCAGAGCTCATTTTTTCTCCATTTTTGGTTCTATAATCTCTAATGGTACTTCAATAACCTCAAAATACTTGTAAATCATCATTCTAAGGTCCTAATTCGGTAGAACAAAGATCGAATTTATACCTTTTGTTGCTCAATCTCAACTTTTAATCTTCAAATGGGTTGGCTATGGCTTCCTCCACCTACCACTGTCTTCTTCCTTAACCTGGCCTCCTTTCACAGACCATTTTCCCTCTGCCTTTCAGTAGCCAAATGACTTAACGTAATGCAAGATTTTTGAGAAATAGCTGGTAAGGAGAATTAGATAGTTGACACCTCAACCATGAGGTGTCCTCCCAAAACCTCCTGATGCTGCCACCTCCACAATGCATGAGGTAAAATCTCCAACGTTTGACAAATCAGCCACCAAGGTAAAAATAATCTAGTGTAGGCATTCCTCAAAATCTAAGTTACAACCTAGGTTAATTACCTCTTAGGTCCCTCAAATAAGTATTAATCTCAAAAACTAAACTAAATTATAATAATTCTCAATTAAGTCCCTCGATCTATAATTAATTTCGGATTTACGGGTCGGGTTCTCACAGTTGGCCAACTTTGACATCCACTACCAGCCGAGGACGGCAATCAAAGGACAAGTGCTGGCAGATTTCATTGCCGAATTCACCCCCGGCACCGAGCTAATTATGCCGAAGTCCACCGAATCGCCACCCTGGCAACTTCTACACGGCGACTTCTGGAGGATGTTTGTAGATGGCTCTTCTAACACCCATGGTTCAGGAGCCGGGGTCGTCCTAATCTCACCAGAAGGAGTCCTCCATGAGATGGCTATCCGCCTAGGATTCTTCGCCTCGAACAATGAGGCCGAGTACGAAGCCGTATTAGCCGGCCTCCGTTTCGCAAGCGATCTCGGTGCAGAACGAATCCAGGCTTACAGTGACTCACAGTTGGTCGTTCATCAATTGTCCGGAGAATACGAAGCCCGAGACGACCGCATGTCCCGCTACCTCACTGCCGTTCAGCAAGTCAGCCAACGGTTCGCGAGTTTTTCATTGGATCAGATCGCACGTGAACACAACGCCCATGCCGATGCTTTAGCCGGACTCGCATCAGCAATAGACGCTGGGGGGCAGAGGACTGTCTCCGTCGATGTCCTCCAGCGACCGAGCATTGAAAAACCCGATGTCAGCGAGTCGGTCAACACCATTTCTCATATTCCCAGTTGGATGGACCCCATCATATCCTACCTCCGGGATGAAACTTTACCGGAAGACCGGAGGGAAGCACACAAAATCATCCACAAGGCCGCCCAGTTCTGGCTAGGACCCGAAGGCAAACTGTACCGGAGAGCGTACTCGGCACCTTACCTGGTGTGTGTGCACCCAAACCAAACTGGTGCTGTACTCCAGGAACTGCACTCCGGCAGCTGCGGATACCATTCAGGAGGATGATCACTTGTACACCGAGCTCTAACCCAAGGATACTGGTGGCCTAACATGAAAAAAGAGGCCGACCTCGTGGTCAAAAGTTGTGACCAATGCCAGAGGTTCTCTCCACTCATACATCAGCCGGCCGAACAACTCAACCCCTTGTCCAGCCCATGGCCGTTCGCACAGTGGGGGCTAGACATAGTTGGCAAATTTCCTGTGGCACCCGGTGGCTTTAAATTTCTGATTACGGCTACCGACTACTTCACTAAATGGATCGAGGCCGAACCCCTGGTCAGAATTGAGGACAAGGATGTCAAAAGGTTCGTCTGGCGGAACATCGTTACGCGGTTCGGCATTCCTTATGCTTTCATTTCTGATAATGGTACGCAGTTTGTGGGGGACGTATTTACCGACTTTTGTGCCGAGCACCGGATACGGTTCTTCAATTCAACACCTTCATATCCTCAATGCAACGGTCAAGCCGAAGCCTCAAATAAAATCTTGCTCGGCGGTATTAAAAAAAGGCTGCTGACGGCCAAGGGAAGATGGGCCGAGGAACTGTACAGTGTCCTTTGGGCCTACCGAACTACACCGCGCCGATCTACAGGCCGAACACCATTTTCGTTGGCTTTTGGCATGGAGGCCATCATCCCACTTGAGGCCGGCCTCCCAACGATGCGGACTCAGGAGTTCAACTCGGAGAATAACGACAAAGCCTTAGCAGCCGTGCTGGATGAGGCCGAAGAACAGAGGGAAGCTGCTCGGATTCGGATTGCCGCCTATCAGCAAACAATATCTCAGGGTTATAACGCAAGGGTGCGTCCTAGGACATTTAAACCGGATGATCTCGTCCTCCGAAAGGTAGTCGGGACTAAGAGGACCAATAAGCTCGGTCCAAATTGGGAAGGACCCTACCGAGTGATCAAAATTGTCGGGGTCGGCTCCTACAAGTTGGAGGACTTGGATGGAATTCCTATTCCCCGTCCTTGGAATGCTCACAATCTAAGGAGATACTATCACTAGCTTACCTTCAGCTTATTTGTAAGCGCGGGCCTGCGGCCTCCCAGTTATATCATTTTTTATTTGTTCCTTTCCGTACGGCCTTTGGCTTTCTATTCAATTTAAATCTTATTTCCTTGAAAGATGTTCGACAGTTTGTCATCAAGACTCAATGTACGGCCAAACGGCCTTCAATTGTTCTTACAATTCTATCGACTTGGCGTTACAACCAGCCTATGTATGGTCGCCTAAAGGCTTTTTGCCTTCTAGTCCTCGGATTTCTCCGAGTGCGGCCTTCGGCCTTCATTATGATTCAAATTTCATAAGTGTGACATATGGTCCATGGGCCGGACTACTGCAACCAGCCTACGTACGGTTGTCTTCGTCTTTAATGGCTTTTGCCTTCTAACCCTCGGACATCTCCGAGTGCGGCCTTCGGCCATATCATTGTTTAATTTCACAAGTACAAAGTACGATCTACAAGACCGAACACCTACAACTAGCCTATGTATGGTTGTATTCATTTTTCATGGCTTCGGCCTTCGGCCTTATTGTGATTTAATTTCATAAGTCTGATATACCAACAACCGACGATTGCTGGGAACTGTCCGAACTATGGGGTTCGGTAACATGCCTAGAGTTGAATCTACTACATAAGTTAAATAAGTCGGCGTGGGCCGACGATCTATGCATCCATATTTCACAAAGGCATAAAACAACCAAAAATATTTGGTGAACACAAACAACTTGATTCCCATGAAACTAACAGTGTTAAAAGTACGAAAGTAGCATTGTTAACAACAAAAACAGACTATTACAAAGCCCGAGCTCACTCAGGAGCCGGTGGATCAACTACCCTAACATCAGGGTCCGGAGTCTCGTCTTCGGTTGCTCCTGCGGCTGCAGGGCCCGACTGCTCGGCAGGGGATTGGGGCTCAGCTAGGTCCTGGGCAGCAGACTCGGCCGGGCCGGCATCATTATACTTAGGGATCTTCTGGTACAATAAAGATCCCTCGGGTACTTGGGCCTCCCTCAGAGCCGACAGCCAGCCGTCCCTGAAAGTGTTCTGAAGAAGATCGCCGAGCTCGGCGTTGATCCTCTCCATCTCTCTCTTATATCTCCCCTCGGCCTCGGCATACCCGTCGTCGAAGCCTTTGGAGTCAGCCTCGTCCACCTTCCGGGCCATCTCAGCATCCTTCTGCTCCTGGGCCTTCGCCAATGACCTGGCGTTCTCCTCGGCTTCGGCAGCAGCAGCTTGAGCAGCAGTCAACTGCTTGGCTATCTGGAGCCTATCCGCTTGCTCTTTCTGATGAAGGGCCCGGAGAGACCGAGTCTGATTAGCACTCCTCAGAAGCCCGGCCTTCACAGCAACCACGTGCTGACAGGACTGCGTCAAAAGCACAAAATGATGGTCAGAACACGAAAGTTATAACCATTATGACTAAGTAAGAAATATTGACCGTACTTACCTTCACTGTGAGCTTAGCCAGCTCGGAAAATGCTGCCTCCAGGTTCAACGGCAGATTATCAGCATCTTTAGGCAGCAGAGTGCCCTCGGCCAGGGCGAAGGCCGCATGGCGAGTAGTGTCTACCGAGTCCTCAACGGTTAGTGGACGGTCGGCCAACATCAGCTGGGGGCGAAACGGCTGAGGACCCGGCGCACCCTCGGCTCCAGCAGCAGCAGCAGTAGGAACAGTAGTCGGCGGCGAAGGAAGTAGAGGCCGGCTCTGTTGGGTACCCATCTCGGCAGGTCGAGGATCGACCTTCTTTTGCTTGTCCTTTTGTTGCAGGGGTCCTTCCGCACCCTTGCGCTTTCGTGGGTCTGCGATCTCCTTGCTCGGTCCTTTAGACGGGCCGACTGCCAGCTTCAAGGTCGCAGGCTCCTTCTCCTTACGAGGCATAGGGTCTGAATTCGATCGCTCGGCTTCGGCGCGGTCGATCTCTGCAAATAATGCCCTCAACTCTTCGTCACTCACGCTCGGACACGGGCTATAACCTGAGGAGAAATCAGAAGTTGCCGTACCTGAAGAGATGGCAACGACGATATCAGGTGTGCTCTCGGCCCTCGGCTCTCGGATGATGCCGAGTGGTGGGCTGATGCGCGAGTGGTTGGAGTTCTCCGGCTCGCACGACCCCCTGTCTCCGGCTCCGGACTCACTGCTACTGCTGGAATCCCCCCGAGCCTTCAACTTGGATCTGTATGAATCCACGTAACCAAGGAGATCCGTGCAATGACGATGTCGTCTGCGGATGGCAAGTGCTCGGTCGATCCTAGCTCGCGATGCTCGGTTCTTCAGCTTGACCACCACCTCTTTCCCTTCAAGAAGAGACAACACTGTTAAAAGCAGAACAGAGGAAAGATGTACAGAAATGAAGAACTTGCACGTGCATCGATACCTGCGTATCCGGGCATCCTAGGGATTGGGTTGAGTCTGAATTCACCGACGGCATACTCGAACTCACCACTAACGCAGACGAAGTCGTTTGCGTATTTATCGGAGTCCGGCAGCCCTCTAATGAGCTTTCTCTGTCCGGCTCGGCTCCCGAGGAATTTCCTCTTGGAGACTCTGTTCTCGCTAACGAAGTATAGGCCGAAGAGGTCTTCTGCTTCGAAATCTAGCCTATACCTCTCCCTCAGCTCTAGTGCTCCCATCACTATTCGGTAGAAATTGATAGTTACTTGGGAGGGGGTTAGGCGGAGGAGGTTCAATATTCTCCTAAGGAAGGGGTGGAATGGGAACCGAACACCTCCCTCGATGATGGCCATCAGAGGGAGGATGATTTGGGACTCATTGGAGACAGGACTTTCGTTCGGCCCAACTAACCTAATGTGTACGTCGTTCGGAATGCCGTAGGTTTGGCGGAAGTCGGCTAAACTCTCGGGGTCGTCAAAGAACCGAGTGTAGCGGTTCCTCGCTGTGTAAGGTTGTTCTTCCCCGCTCGGTAGACCAGATGAGCCACTTGGGCCGGGCTCCCCGGCGTCGGCAGAAGAAGCTCGGGCTGAATCCACGTCGATCTCGGACATCCTATCAAACAGTGCACGGGTGTCAAAAAAGTCGCTAAGGCAAGATCGCTTAATTAAGTCTAAATGGGGTTCGGCCTAGCACTAGTTCCTCGGCCTCACTGGTGTTCTATGGCTCCTAACAAGGACCTCGGCCTCTCCTGCAGACCTCGGCCTATCCTATAAACCTCGGCTTCTATTACAAAGGAACAAATATGCGGAAAAAGCATGAAACCTACTCTAAACTACTCGAAATGCAGAAGAAACTGGAAATGAACTAGCAGTAGGGGCTAATCGGATCGTACCTTCTTGAAGCAGTTGAAGAAGATCACACGAATGCAAATTCGATTCTTCGAGAGAGTAGGAGGGCTTCAGATGCTCTGGCGAAAGAACTTGAGAGATGGTAAAAGTTCTCTCTCTCCTGGCAAACCCCTATTTATAGGGTGGTACGGAAGGCGAAGCGGCAAGGCGGGAAGACGAGACGGTTCGTCTTCGGCCGTCAGATGAAGTGACACGTGTCACGATCAGTGGGGCTGACGGCTGTCACGTCTCAGCATTAATGACCAGACACTAGGCTCAGGCCTACGAAGGGGCGAGTTCGGAAATCGAAGCGTCATGCGCCGGAAGACAAGGCGTTCCGCCTTCTGACCGTCGGATGACACGACACATGTCATGATCCCTGAAATTGGCGGCCGTTGTGCCTCGATATTGGTGACCGAACACTGGAGTCCGGCCTACGGATGGTCAACCCCTCTCACGACCAGCTTTGATATGAAGGGATTGAGGGGCTATTGTAGTAGGCCGGAATAGTCACTAGTGGGCCCCGGCCCATGATCATCCAAATAGTATTCTGGAGCTCGGCATAGCCCAATCTGACCAACATGGGTTTTCTGATATTGGGCCGAACGACCTGACGGCCGGAGCATTGAGCTCGGCCTATCCGAACTAGTTCGAGCTCGGCCTTCCGAAACAGTGATATCACGTTCCGCACCGACCTTCGGTCTCTTAAATGCTCGGCATTCATTACTCGGCCGAGGGATCCCCTTCGGCAGTTTCTTGTCCAGCACGACTATAGGCGTCGTGTGGTTCGGTTCAGGACACGAACACATGTTCTCCGCTTTCTAAGGGACACGAACACACGTTCTCCGCTTTTTAAGGGACGTACAGGCACACCCTTCCGATCCGCTCGGGCATGGGACACGTGGCAACGTCCCCGCAGTCTTCGGACCACGTCCTGCATACTGGGCCGAACACTCCGGCAACGGTTGGACTCCTACTCTATAAATACTCCAGCGGCACTCCTACTACGGGTACATGCACACTCGCGCTTAGAACCTACTTTCAAGTTACTTTCGTTCTCTCTAGAAGGCTAACTTGATCGTCGGAGTGCCCACCGGAGATCCAACTCCCCCCCGGTGTGCACTAATTTAGTGTTGAGTGTTTTGCAGATCGTTCAAGAAGATCCGATTCATCAACCCGAGAAGTCTAGAGTGGATTCCAGACTCCACAACCACAATCAAAATGGAGTCATATATGCGATATCTATTAATTTGAACACATATTAAAATTCATAGGACTCATTTTTATATTATCTTATAATAATATGTCATGTAGGCATGATGTATATTAGTAGACTTATTCTTAATTAAACTATTATTGGGGTTTGAATTTTTTTTTACATACATTTTGTATTATTTAATTGTATAAATTTTTATTTTACAGTACATTTTGACAGAAGAATTGATTTTTTAAAATATTAATTAAAATTAAAAGAATACAAATAATACGAAGTAAAAATTCAATTTAAATTTTATCTTTCAAAGGATTTAAAAAAATACTAAGACAATGAAAATAATTCTAAAAAATTATATAAAAATAGATTAATAAATTATATTTAATTAAGATTCTTTATAAATATATGTAAAGATTCACACACATATTGTATATATATAAATATAAATTTTTTTATTTATGCATGAAAAAATCAAACAAAACATAAAAAAGTCAATAGAGAGATTTTATAATTCAAATTAGAAAAAAAAAAAACGACATTTGTTAAGTTTTGTAATATCTTGAATTTCTATAAAGACAAACAAAAAAATAAGATCCTACTTTGTTCAAAAAGGTAAAAAAAAGAGACAAAACATTAATGTTTTTACGACGGGTAAGCACACTCTTTAACATTTGTGTCCCGCTGCCAACCTGACCCGGGTAAGCCCACAAGCTACCGGGCTCAGGCAATCCCTTGGATCGGGCAACAATTTTTTTTATAAATATAAAAAAATAAAAATTCGCCGAAAAATTATTATTAATATTAAATAGGCAATTAAATTGAGGTCAGATTTGGATAATCCAAATATCGGGCCGGCACTGCCGTTACAATGAAAAGAAGAGGAAAAATTCGAAGATTCTATGGGTCATTAGTAGGAGGCAATTGTAAATTTTATTCTAATTTAGAATTTGGTGCCAAAAAATACCATTTAGTTAAACATTTTGACTATCTAAAAACACCAATTTATAATTACTGTCACTAACAATTAATTACTACAATCTCTTTGTAAACCAAACCAAACCAAACCAAACTGAGCCTTGTGTCCCAAATCAATTGGGGTCGGCTACATGAATCCTTTTCCTCCAAAGAGTTCTGTCAAGTGTTGTTTCCTCACTTAGCCCTAGTAGACTTAAATCCTTGCGCACTATCGCATCTAATGTCAATTTGGGTCTTCCCCTCCCCGGAGCATTGCTATGCAAAGCTATCCTATCCGCTCTCTTAACTATTGCCTCCGTAGGTCTACGATAGACATGTCCAAACCACCTAAGCCTATTTTCCCTCAACTTCTCGTCTATAGGTGCTACGCCTACCATCTCGCGGACTGTTTCGTTTCTAATCCTATCTCGTCTAGTCTTACCACACATCCACCTCAACATTCTCATTTCCGCTACACTCATCTTGGTCACCTGTTGTTTCTTCATAGGGCAGCATTCTGTCCGTAAAGCATCGCTGGTCTTATAGCAGTTCTATAGAATTTTCTCTTCAACTTTGTGGGTACCCTCTTGTCGCACAGTACACCAGTAGCACTTCTCCACTTGAGCCACCCCACTTGGATCCTATGGGTCACATCATCCGTAATCTCTCCATCTTGACTAATAATAGAGCCTAAATACTTAAAACGGTCACTCTTTGGTATCTCCTGATCTTGAATCATCACTTTTTCTTCGTACGCACTTCGGGTATCACTAAACTTGCAAACCATATACTCAGTTTTACTCCTACTTATCCGAAAGCCCTTAGACTCTAGTGCATCCCGCCAAATTTCTAATTTAGTATTAACACCGCTAGCAGTATCATCTACAAGGACAATATCATCTGCAAACAACATACACCATGGAATATCCTCTTGAATCTGACTAGTCAATTCATCCATAACTAAAGCGAAAAGGTAAGGGCTCAAGGCTGACCCTTGGTGCAATCCTACTGTGATGGGAAATTCACTCGTCTCCCCTGCTGGTGATCTAATGGCAGTGACAGCACCTTCATACCTGTCTCGAACAACATCGATATACCCTTTGGTTACTCCCTTTCTCTCCAGAACCCACCATATAATGTCTCTGGGCCCCCTATCATAAGCCTTTTCTAGGTCTATGAAGACCATATGAAGATCCTTCTTCATTGACCTGTGTTTCTCTACCACTCTTCTTAGTAGGTAAATAGCTTCCATGGTCGATCTCCCAGGCATGAACCCAAATTGTTTCTCCGACACCATAGTCACCATCCTCAAACGATGCTCCATAACTCTTTCCCACAGCTTCATCGTATGACTCATCAACTTAATACCTCTATAGTTGCTGCAATTTTGAATGTCCCCTTTGTTCTTGTAGATAGGTACTAAGGTACTCCTTCGTCTGGCATCCTCCTAAATAAAATAATTTTGTTGAACAATTTTGTCAACCAAGTCACCCCCAAATCACCTAGGCTTTTCCACACTAGTCAATCAAAACATTTTGATTTCGATAGATAACCTTATATCTATCTATAGTTATATACATACACATTTATACACAAGTAGTATATGAATAAATTTATAACGTATATATGTATAGTGCATGTGTACCGAATACATACATGCTCTGCATAGATTGCATGCATGCATATACCTAGCGACAGATCCAGAAATTTTATTAGGAGGGTCATTTATTTAGAATAAATTTTAAAAAAAACTCAGAAGTCACACTATAATATAAATGAGAAAATTTAAATTAAATTTAAATTTAGATCGCATGTCAAAAATATGAGAATGAGATATGTGTTGTGCTGTGAGCACAACACACATGTTATGCGAGAAAAATAATAGCTGTGCACACACTGTTAACAAGTTTTATTTTAATATTTTGAATTTGCGGTTAATTTTGAATTTTTTTAAGTAAACTGTAAATTTTTAAATTTTTATGAAAAATAAAATTCAAAGAACACGACCGAAAAAATTCAAATGAGTAGTGTCGGTCACTTTTTTAATGCAGCGGTTACAAAAGTAAAAAGAAAAATAAAAGAACATGCTCATTTTGCAACTGCCGTATTAAAAAAAGTTACCAACACCGTTCATTTAAATCTCTTTCTATTGTAGTTTCTAGATTTTATTCAAAAAAAAAAACTAAAAATTCATTATAAACTAAAAAAAATATTTTGAGATTAACCACGGACTCAAAATTTAAAATAATTTTTTGTTAACGGTATATGTGCATACAGTAAAAAAAGTATTCTATTTGAACTCTAAAATAGTAAATACAAAAAAAAAAAAAAAAAAGAGAGAGAGAGAGAATTTCAGGAGTGTCACGTGATCCCAGGGCTTTAGGTAAATCCGCCACTGTGTACACCTACTTACATAATCACAAATGAAATGCATTAGGCGGATACGGTTATTCTCTTTTCGATGCAAATCGTCGTAATCTCGCTTGGAAAGACATATCACTTTTGTTAGCACTAAATTATGCTTATAAAAAGAACAATCAAAATCTAACTTAGTAAATCTTAAAAATTGATGGAAACATATACTATTTATTAGCTCTAACCTTGGCCCAATCTTATACTAATGTTCAATCAATGTCATTTATGAATTTGTCAACATCATTATAGCAAGAACAACCAAGACTTGAGGTTAATTGTACTAACTACATCACTTTCACGAAGGATACTTTGTAACTTACGAGGCCTAAACGAGAGACTAGAGCTTACTCGAAAGCAAAGAACGCAAAAAAAAATTTAAAAAAAAAGGGTGAAATCCTGAGTAGCAAACTAATTGGGATTCCAACGAATGGAGAGGCTAGGAGAAGAAACTCACCTCAAAAGTTGAAAGTACACCATACAACTTGACCGTGAAGAGATAGCGAGTCATCTGCTTCTTGTTCAATTGTGCTAAAATTTTCAGCAAATCCTTAACTCCTTGAATACAATTGAGCTATTTTGTATCGAAAAATCCCGAGAAAATGGCAGAAAAATACCCTTTTCTCCTATTATGTTGGGGATAAGATCCAACTAGACATGGTCAATGTTTCAGATATACTACGGATAAAGTCTTTCATGATAATTATGTCACTATCTTTTTGGGAATTGGGGGCCCTGCTGTGCACAGCGCACAGCAGGGCGTGTTGTGCGCCAAAACGACGTCGTTTTGGAGCACAAAAACTGTCCGAAAATTATTCGGTCAGTTTTTTACTGTTCGGGCAGTGTTTTGTGCGCCAAAACGACGCCGTTTTGGCGCACAACACGCCCTGCTGTGCGCTGTGCACAACAGGGCCCCCGGTTCCATCTTTTTGAGTTTAAAAAATTATTAAGTAGTGGCCTACTTTCTTTTACAATTATACATACATTTAATCTTGCAGGTGTTGGTTCTTCAAGACTATCAATAATTAGTCCTTGGCCCCGATTGGATGGGGGAAAGCCCCCCTCCAAAAATTATCACCCCTTATTAGGGGTTTTCATTAATCACATTAAATGTGTGGGACGAGGGAAGATATTTATAGAGTAATGCTAGAAAAATAAATATTTCAGACATATCCGAATACAGATGTGTTTGGAATTGTTGAAACACATAGAGTTCTTATTGTGAACTCTATGTCCATTTAACGGTTCCAAACACATCTGTATTTTTAGACTTTTTGATATTTATATTTGGAGTTTAGTGTGCTTCTTCTGACTAATGACCTTGGATTCATTAACGAGGTGAAGTGTGTGGGACAGGGGCTGCTCGTTGGATACTTGGATTCAGCCTAATTTTTTTTTTTGAATTGATTTTTTTTATAAATTATTAGTTCGTTTTGATAAGATATTTAAAAAAATAAAAAATATATGATCTAAATTTCAAAAAAAAATTAGAAAGAAAAAAATAATAATAAAAAATATGTGTATATTTTTATTACTTTTGTAATTTTTTTAATTCTTTGGGCATAAATTTATCTATTTTTAAATTATTATTGTCAAGATGAACTACCAAATTACAACAATTAAATACAAAACAAATAAATACTAAAAAATGGAATAAATATAAAATAATAAGTTAAAGTTAGTTAGGCCAAATTGATAAGAGTCTAGTTGGAATAAATTTTCAAATAAACATTATCAAAGGAAAATAGTCAAATTCAACTTGATGTGTCTCGTGCATGTTTATCTATTTTAGTATTTTTAAATAAAAAAACTAGCAAAAGGTCATCTTCGGTGAGTCATTATGGGGTGTTTGGGAGCCTATTTTTTGTATTTTTTCATTCTCATTTTTGAATTTTGACTGTTTGGAAGCTAGTTCTCAGAATGAGTTCTCTCTATTTTCGACTTTAGGAGCAAAAACTCAAAAAGAGGTTTAGACCTCCTTTTTGCATTTTCATTCCCATTTTGTATTCTACTACTTTTGCAAAATACATTCTGCACATTTCTCCCAAACACTACTCCCAAATTCAAAACTCATTATGGCCATAACCTAAAAAACTAAAAAGCCAAAAAGTCAAAAATAAAAAGCTAAAAAGTAGGCTCCCAAACACATATGTCTAAGGGCATCTACGTCAACCTCTCTAAATACTCTCCTTCTCCAATTTAAGGAGTAAATTTTTTAACAATCGCCACATCAGCTTCTTTATCCTTTTTTTCTATTTTTCAAAAAAGGGTGTCACTGTTCACTCCTAACATTTTGTTTTTATTTTTTTCTCCTCCCTTATAATATTTGAGTTAAATATAAAAGGAGAAAAAATATTTTAATAAAATAAGGATAAAATAGAGAATTTGATGCAGGAGACATTATAAAATATGACTCCCTAAAATAGAAAAGTGAAGCTTTCTCTCTAATTTGGAGAAAAAATAAAGAGACTGGTGCGGATGCTCTAATTTGTTTAAAGTTTTGATTGTATTAAAAAATATATGCAAATTAAATAGCTGTCTTGTTACGGTAGCAAATTGATTACGATCACAATACCGATAAAAGAGCAACGACGGTGACAATAAAATTGAAGGGGCCTTTAAGTTCATGGTTATTTAGCAACACAAATTATTCAAACACCTTCGAACATAGATATATTTAGAATTATCGAATGAACGTCAAGTTCTTCATAATCATGCGATCTCCACGTACATCCGACAGTTTCAAATGCATCTGTGTCTAAATATGCACGAATAATTTATGTTTTTAGATTTTTTCTTTTAAGTTATGCAACAAGCATTTTTGCACCAGGATAACTTTTTAATGCTAAATTTATTGGTTATAATATATCTCACGTCTTTCAACCCAGTAAGATTCGTAGAAAGTTAGACCTACTTACCAAAAAATAAAAAAGAAAAAACAATCTCATTGTCTCTGTCCTTCGGTTCGCCTACCAAAGCAATCACGGGCAACTATTACATTGCCTCGTCTGGCAACATGCATGTTCCTCTTCTCCTCTGTGTAAGTAATCATACCCTCTCATACTTGATTTGCCTCTCGTGCATGGTCGCCGGAACACTCCAGTTCGAAAAATGGTGAATCGCTCTGTTCTGTACGACTCTGTCTCGTACTCTCTCATCTTGCTATAAAAATGCCCAATAAAGTTACTTCTATGAATTACCTTATTTTATACTGTATGCTTAGGTGGCAAACAAATATAGAAAATTGTAGCCTACCCTGTTTCTTTAAACCAAAAATGCTAAACACACACCACTTTGGCACATCGCTTTCACACATTACTCAAAACTATGTAGTTTTGTGTTGAAAAAAATCATATTTGTTTTTGACCCATATCGCTGAAAATATATTTGGGTCTTCCTTAACATAAAACGACGTAGTTTTAAGTGATGTGTAAAAGTGATGTGTTAAAATGATGTGTATGTAGCACTCTTGTTCTTTAAACAGTACATGATTGTACCATATACTTAGGTGGCAAACAAACATAGAGAATTGTAGCCTACCCTGTTTCTTTAAACACTACATGATTGTTTGCCACCTAAATATACGGTATAAAATAAGATAATAGGCATGTAAGTATGTAACCATAAATTGAAGAACTGGACCGGACCGATAAACAGAACCTAATCGACGATTCAATTCGATTTTTAGCTTAGATCGATCTGGTCGGGTTTGAATTTTTTTTAAATTTCTAGTTCGATTTTTAATTCATGGTCTTTATTTACTTAAAAAATCTTTACAATTTTTTTTTGTTACAATCGGACCATTATAATTAGGCTTATTCATGGTACCTAAAAAATTCTTGCAAAATAATTATAAAATTTATTAAAATACTTGGTCCATTAAATTGGGACTTCTTTATTTTTATATTTTTTAAAAATATGGGCTTGAGTCTCACTAAATAAAAAATCAGACCTAAACCGGTCAAACCAAACCGGATTAAATTGGTAGGCTTCAGTCTAATTTTAATTGTTATTTGTCTAAATTGGCACAACTGATTTAGTTCGAGTTTTTTCGTCAAACCGAATCGATTACACTCAATAAGGTAATTTTGTGAAGTGTCAACACATTTATTGAAAATGTCACATTTTTTTTTCCATTTTTATTTTTAGCAACCGAACAGAACCCTCGGAAATAAGCTGGTAGTACTAATATTTTATTATGACGATACATCGCCGATTCCCAAAGAATAAAGTTGGACTATTCGAAGAATTAATCGAAGAAAACAAAGTAAAAACCGGACAATCTCTCTCTCTCTCTCTCTCTCTGCATCTGGCCATGGAGCTGCTAGTTGGGAAGAGTAACGGCGATGCGTTTCTACTGTAGTCCACGCAGATTCTTCAATTGCTCCATCTCCCTCTCTCTCCGTAAGTTTCTCTCTTCGATCATCTCTTTATTCGATCACCTCTCTCTCTCTCTCTCTCGCATAAAGTTTCTTATCGTGTCGTGAACGCCCTTATCCGGCGGTTAATCACGTAGGCGAGTTTGTATCGTTGTATAATAAAGCTTTATCCGCCTCAATTTTGACGCTTAATAGGGCCGAAACCCTAGTTCCATTGACATATTCAAGCTAATGACTTGAAAGTTTTGTTTTTTTGGCCGATGGTCTTGAATCTGTGTTGAGGTTAGTATTGTACTGCTTCTTATAGAAGAGCATACATATATTTTTCCTTCAAATTTGTGGTTGCATGTTCATGTATATTTTTAGTTGTTCTCCATTGTATGGATTAGGACCATGCAGAATTACTGTGGTGAATGTTAAGGAATCGAGGATTTTTTTCATGGATAACTAGTTTGGGTCGTGCAAAATAGTTTATATGTTGTTCAACGAGAGCTCTTTTGCTCATTTAGTTCTATTGCAGAGGCAATTGCTGCTTTCTGATACAGATTTAGGTAAAGTTAGATTCGAGTCACAAGACAGAGCCTCCACAGTAAGATTGTGGGAGGCTGTCAGTAAGGCCTTCTTCTTTTCGTGAGAAAGACGATGTTGCTGATAGTCATCTAGGCTAGAGGTCAATCTGCAGGATATGTGTATATTCCTGTTTGTGGTCTTATTGAAAACATAATTTTTTTAGAAATTGTCACTATGAAGTGATGTTTTTGTTTCGGTAAGAAGAGTATTATCTAGCTTGAAATCCTCTTAGTCTAACTATGTTGGACTATTATCATTGACACTTCATTCACCTTCAATACTAGTATAATAAGTGCCATATGCAATGTGGGTGAATAGATGATACGTTTGCGGTTTAGAGTGGTGATGGTGGGTGGAACAACTTAGTTTCTTGGTGGTCTTGATGATGGTTTAGGTTTTCGTGGAGAGAGAGAGAGAGCTAGCTTTTGAAGGAGTACCTGTTATGGATGTCTGAAGATGTAGGCGATTGTGAGATGGCGGCTGCGGCGGCGAAGAGGAAAAGGAGGAGGTGGTGACGGTGAGAGGATGAGGCATCAAAAGGAAAGAGCAGGGGTTTATGATCTTTGACTGTGAAACAAATGGGTAGGACGGTTACCGGTAATAACTTATCAGAATCAGATATTTTGATCGAGGCCCTCTTGATTGGTGCACATGGTTATTTTAATTTGGCCTAGAGTTTCGGTTGAGGGGAGAGAAAGTAGGCATGATTTTATCTTTATCTTAATCTTCTGGTTGATTTTTAACTACTTAAAATATTTGTAGAATTTTATACTGCATTTTGAGAAAAGGTGATATTTTGAAATTGAGACTCATTGACTTACTTTTGTGGTTTGGAACTGTTATTGTCGTGCCCCCTATGCCTCATCTTCTTGAGAGTCTTGCTTGTATGTTAGCTCGCGATAAATATTTTGCTCCATTTTGACCTATTAAGAAGAACTGGGTGATCACTTTAGACTGTTGAAAATTCTTCCTAGCATGAATGCTTGCGTACTTCTAAGTATTTTTCATGTTGTCTAAATGGGCTACCTCAGTGGGTGATCAATTTTCTCTATGCTCCACTACCTTGGTGGAAAATCAGCAAGCACCCATTATTTATTTATTTTTTAATAGTGCCTTTCTGGTTTTGCCTCCTCAGCAAGCAACCAAGCTGCGTGGTTAGTGACAGACTGACAATTCCATTCGAAGTGACCTTGATTATGCTTCGATAGGAAAGGTTGTACCATAAAGTGCAAGGTGGTTAGATCTTTTTTTTATGTAGGTTTGATGCTTTGTTTAACTGTATATATTGGAATCGTGAAGCCTGATTCCTCGGTGGAACAGATCAATCTATTAGTGGGATGTTTTTCTTGGCTATCAAGTTCACGTGACATGTCCTTGGTAAAATGGTGGTTGAAGCATGATTCCTTGATGCAAATAAAGATTCCATGGTCTTAGCAGTTTGGGCCTTGATCTGTTGATCGGCAGTTGCTCTCTTCAGAAATGGATGTGCAATCTCCATTCCCTAATATCAGTAGAATAGTTGTTTGCAGGATTTGACCTTTATTAGATGACTCATATAATTCCACTTCTGCTTTTCTTATGCGAGATTCAGGGAAATCCTTCAGCTGATCACAAGGTCATACTCAATATAATCAGAACATTGCGCTGCAGCTTTGAATCAATCACTTCTTAGATGGATGACAATGGGGGACAACGCGATCATGGGGGTCATAGGGTGGATTACTACAGAGGGGTGCACACTCCGGTAGTAACAATATGTCTATCTTGTTAGGAAATTGATTTCTCACTCCTCTTTTTACCATCTGACTCCTCTTTATGTCTTTATTCATGTGAATTGACAACATTGTCCTGTCATGTTTGAAAATGTGAACAAATGACAGGGTAATGTTGTAAATTCACACAAAATAAAGGGAAAAAAGGAGTGCTGCTATAAGAAAAAAGTGCAAAAATCATTATGCTTTTCGTTTTTGCATATAGTTTTGCGAATAAAGGTAGTATGATAGAAATCGGAAGTGGACAAGGGGGTAAAGAATGGCTACTTTTCTTATCTTACTTTGAGTAGGCAATTGTAGTTTTCTCTCAATGGATATGTAAGAACTTTCTTCCGCCCTCCTTTCGTTATTGCAGTGGAATATGATGCCCCAATACCAAATGAAGGATGCAAATGCTGCGTTTATGAATAATAAGAAGATCATGATGCACATAATTGCTGAGAGGGATGCTGCTATTGAAGAACTAAATAAGGCAATGACTGAAAAAAATGCAGCCCTACAGGAGCGAAATGAGGCAATCAAACATCGAGACGAAGCATTTGCCGCTCGAGATACTGCATTCAGAGAACGTGACAGTGCAATCGCGGCCCTTCGATTTCACGAAAACTCCATGAACGGTATGTTAGGATTTGGAATCCAACGTGGAACAAAGCGATCCCACCACCAAATAAACCATCCTTCCATTGCTTCTGAAACTGCTTTCGACCGAAGGGAAACACAAACAAATGAATCCTTCCCAATATCCGAGGAAGGTGTCAAGTCTCACAACGCCAAACGAGGAAAGGGTAATAAAGCCGCCACGTCCTGTAAGGTATCGTATCTAAGATTTCATGATAGATTGTTGTGATTTTCTTTTTCTTCTTTTTGGATTTTAATTTTTTGAAATTTATTAACTTTTTCCATATTGATGTAACTATTGCTTTTTCTCAATCGTCCAAATGTATTAAAATAGGTACCGACAAAGTCCCCAAAAAGGGGAAAGAAAGTTGGTGAAGATTTGAATAGACAGGTAACTACCGATGGTTCAAAAGCAGAATGGGACGCTCAGGATCTTGACTTGATCAACCAGATCGATTTCGACGATTCTTCTATGCCGCCACCAGTTTGCTCTTGCACTGGAGTGCTACGACAGTGCTACAAGTGGGGTAATGGTGGTTGGCAGTCCTCTTGTTGCACCACCACCTTGTCTGTATATCCACTGCCTCAGATGCCAAACAAGCGGCATGCCAGAATGGGTGGCAGGAAGATGAGCGGAAGTGTTTTCGCCAGATTGCTTACTCGGCTGGCGGCAGAGGGACAAGACTTGTCCATTCCACTGGATTTAAAGAATTATTGGGCCAAACATGGTACAAATCGGTACATTACCATCAAGTAATTCAGTCCGTATCGTTTTTTGGGGGTTATAAAACTTGTTTTTGTTGGCTTCCCGAGCCACTTTGGTTTCTGGGATTTATGTCAAGATGTGGAATATATTCAAATTGCTTAGGTTGGCCGGATGGAGGAGTCCCATTTGTTTTTGCTCCATTTCAGGTACCTTTCTTTCTTCAGTAAGAAAAAAGAGATGCAGAAGTAAGAAAATTCCAATGCTGCTTTGTTATGTTGTAGTACATAGGGGGTTTGGCTGATAAACAAATCAAGCTCTTCTGTTTCGAGTTCGTATTTGCTCGTTCAAAATTGGTTTGTTAACGTAACAAACCAAGTTTGATTATATTATTTGGTGTTCGTAACAATTCCAAAATAATCTGGAGTTATTACTTGACTCGTTTGCTTATTATGTTAAAAAAATTCAAGCTGTTTGAGATCTGTTCGATGAAAACTGATATGGTTATGGTAGATGGAAGCACTACGGAAAGGAGTACATAGCCTCAACGGAGGAATTGAGAAAAACAAATTCATATAGCCGATTTTAGTTGATTGGGACTTAGAAATCAGTTCGATTTGGCTTGATTTGATTTATTTTTGTCGAATGACTCTGCCTTGCTAAAAATGCAAGTTTTTTCTTCTTCTTGTTTGCAGTAGAAACTATTTATTTATCAGGTGAATAAATTTAATCTTTTTAAACTCATGATCTTAGCTTAAAAAGTAAAGAACATTTTCTTTTCAAATTTCCACTCTTCTAAGTTCTGGGCTCATAAATGAGTTGGTTTGGCAATGAGAAAAGGTAGGTTGGACTTTGGAAAGATTATCAAAACCACCGACAAAGCTACTTTTTTTATAGGAAAAGACAAAAGTACAGATGGTATATTTTGAGGAAGTGTACGAATATATATTCTTGTGCACAAATTTGAATATATTCAGAATTATCCAATATATCCGACTTCAATGTTTATCGGATGATTTTGAACATGTCTATGTATAAGAAGTCTACTCGTAGACTTGTTCTATATTTACGTGTGTGTGTGTCTGTGTGTGTGTGTGTGTGTGTGTGTTGGGGGAGAGGGGGGGGGGGGGGGGGGGGAGAGGAGGGGAGATGTTGTGGGTGTGTTGGCGGCAGTGCCGGCTCCGATATTTGAGTTACTGAAATCTGACCTCAGTTGTCCTCTTATTATGAATAATAAATTTAATGATTTTTTATTATTTTTTCTATATATTATAAAAAAAATTGCCCTGCATTGGGGTTTTGCCCTAACTCGAGGGCTTGCGGGGCTTATTCTGGGGCCAATCATGGTTGGCGGGGTGGTTAGGCATCTTGTTGCTCGAGTGCAATTTTGTTCACGTTTTTTAAAGAGGGTGAACATTACACTCTCTTTAATTGGTTGAGATAATGTAAGTCTCACTTTTACAAAATATTTTTTGGTAAGAATGTGATCACTTGAACCAATAAAAAAGAAAATAATGTTCATCTTAGAGTGAATAAAATCTATTTATTGTGAGTTGCTCTGTGCAAAGGATAAAGCTTCATGTATGCATCGGTCTTGGGTAAAGTAATTTATCTCGTGCCGTACTTGCCATCTAGTGGTATCGGTCCACTCTTTATACCTTCATGGTCATTGTCTTGGCTTGTTCCGATCTATTTTAGCTTGTCCTTCAGGGACTGTAACGTAATGAATATTTTTTAAAAAAATTTTAATTTTGGGATTTTTTGAATAATTATACATAAATTGAGATTAAAGTCATTCCTCTTTTATGTGTGATGATTTGTTTGTAAAATGTGAGGTTTATTTTATATATTCAATATGATTTTTTGTTAAAGATTTAAAAAATATATATTAATTTTAGGATAAATATGAAATGGTATGCTGCACGCTTGCTGGTACGAGATTGATAACTTTAATCTTGGGCATTTTGACATGTTAATTAGGTTGTTGATCTACTTTGGACTTGAAAGCTAATTAGACTCATGTATTTGTTTTTTCTTTTTCTCTCATTCATTTATAAGTGAAAGTGTGACAAAATAAATATCATACGTCGGAAGAATGAATAACAATGATTGAGATTGAAATGAAATGAATAAATGTTCAATCGTGAATCTTTTACAACCATTGATAAGAAAATGAAGATATGATGCGATTCTTTCATAATCGGCGACAGTGAAATGAAATTTTTTTATTTCTTGATTGAAATAAACAGAAGTTATATATGTATCAAAATTAAGAATGATACAGACCGCTGATAAGACATTGATTTGGAATATGAATGGCGTGTAACAATTTATGTATGCATCAAAATAAGGACATCATTTTCTCAACAAATAAATAGACTAATGTTATGCTAATATTGACTATTTGTTTGGATTAATTCGATTTAGTTATTCATCATTTGATCAAACACACTATTTAGTTGTAAGAATTATAGATGTGACATATAAATAGTAAACGTAAATGCTAAAGTAACAAGTCCAGTTTTGTTTATCCTCGATTGTATGAGACTATTTCGATATTTCAATTCGACGATCAAAATCGTCTATTTTGTTTAGATTAATGACTAAAAAAATAATCTTTCATTCAAGGACTAACCAGAAGTTGATTTTTTTTCCCAGGATTTTAAGAAATTAATCTAAATAAAATAGATAATTTTGATCATTGATTTAAAATTTCAAAATAATATCAAACAGTCGAGATTGGACAAAGTTTGTTCACCTTTGGGTCAACAAAACTGGACTCAAATTGAATGGTCCACAAGATGTTTGGACCAAAATACACAATATAGATAAGGTAGGGATGGGAATAGCAAAATTAGGGTTTAAAGGAATCAAAAGATTAGAGACAAGAGAGGGGTTGTGTTTGATTCATAAATATATTTTGATATCTCAATTCGATAATCAAAATCGTTTATTTTATTTAGATTAATGATTAAAAAATTCATCTTTCGTTCAAGCACTAACCATTATTTGATTAAAAGTTTTTTTTTCGGGATCTTAAGAAATTAGTCTAATAATGGTTAGTGCTTGAACGAAAGATGAATTTTGTAATTACTAATCTAAACAAAATAAATGATTTTGATTATTAATGTAAACAATTTTGATCATTAATGTAATTTCAAAATAGTCTCATGCAGTGGACAAAGTTTGTTCGTCTTCGAGTCAACAAAACTTGACTCAAAGTACACGGTCCACAAGATTTTTGAACCAAAATACACAATATAGATAAGGTAGGGATGGGAATGGAACCACTCTTACCTATTTCTCTCTCTCTCCTTTGTTTTCTATAGAAAAATTAGGGTTTAAAGAAATCAAAAGATTAGATACAAGAGAGTGGTTGTGTTTTTTTTTTTTTTTTTTCCTTATGATAATCGAGATATTCGGGTCGGTTTGTAATTAAGCTGGGATAAAATTTTGGGAGTCTCCACCTAAACGCCGACTAATCTTCTCGGAGCCCTTAGTTTATCGATGGAGCAAAGACACAGTGACTCCTTCTTATCACCAATGAGATTCGACCTTAAGACGTTCGGATTTACGGCTCACCTCGATCTCCACTCAAGCAACCCTTAGGGTTAAGAGAGGAGTTGTGTTTGATTCATAAATATCTTTCAACGAAGAGAAAATTGAACGCCTAGGGTTAGTTCATTAAAAATAGAGAGAGTGACTAAGGAATTTTCTTCCCAAGATCACAAGATCGAATCTTATCAGAATTAATCTATAGGAATCACTAGCGATTTGCACAATCGTTAACTTCAGGACCTCAAAAACTAATTGGCATTAGGTTAGAAATAATTCTAAAGTCGTCCGAATATCTCGAGAAATTTGATATCAAACAACGCAAAATGGGACATGATCTCATTGTAAAGAGGTCAAGCTCTTAACATATATTGAATGATGTTCTTGACAAAATAAAAATAAAAATAAAAATAAAAATAAAAATAAAAACGCGTCAAATCTTTCGAAAGAGGAATTTGATATCAAACACGGTAGATCTTGTAAGCGATTTGAACATCCGTTTTAGTATATTACTTAAAATATATTATCTTACTTGTCTTTAAATAAGGGAAAAAAGAGTACTTTAAAAGAAAAAGTAATAATATTGTCTCAGTTTGGCTTAACTCAGAAAGTTTTTTTTTTTTTTGCATTTGTATTTTTTATAGATTATTGATTCATCTGGACAAAAAAATTTAAAAAATATAAGTTTATGTTTAAAAGTTTAAAAATAATTACTAAAGACGTCGAATAAGCACAAATAGATTATGTTTTCAGACTATTTGTCTTTTTAGATTTTTTCCAATTTTTTTAAAACATTTCATCGAGACGAACCAATAATTTACAAAAGATTGATGAAAGAAAAAAAAAAATTAAATAAAGACAAAAAAATAATCAAATAAACGCGTTTACATGTAATTTTATTAGTTGTTCCTGTCTCATTTTAATGTGTTAGAATATGTATCTGGTAGTACAAGATTGTGATATGTTTGAAGTGATGTTACATGTTAAATAAATAAAGAAGAAGAAGAAAATTAATAAAATAATAACAAAGAAGAAGGAGAAGTGAGAGAAGAGAAGGAGATGAAAAAAATTCAATATATAATTAAATCTATCTATTTTTCATTTCTAATTTTCCAAAATCGATAATGCACAATAAGGCGTAAGACAAAAGACGTTCTTTCAACGGGATAAGCGAGCTTTGATTTGGATTATCATCTTTCTTGTACTTTCGGATTGAACTTTAGTCCTTGTTCTACTTTGCCTGCCAGCACGATTGAAGGAAAGTGTCATTTCTTTCTTTCGGTTCCACCCAGCAAGATACGGCTCTGCCAAAAAAGGTGAGTGCCACGATTAGTTTAGTAAACTCAAGCTTTGGTCCCTAGAACCGAATAAAAAAGCTAAACCGAATCGATGATTTGGTCCGACTTTCCAATTCGTTCGGCGTGGCCCATTCCAATTTGATTTATTTTTCAAATGTTCGATTGGGGTTTGAATTTATTGTCTTAAAAAATTGAGCCGGACCGGCCAAAAACTAGAATGAGCCTTGTATTTTTTTTATTTTTTAACTTGTGAATTTGCTAATTTTTTATTTTTGAATGATTAATAAACAATTTGCTAGTAGATAAATCTGCTACTAGATGGGAACTCTAGTTTTGTACATTATAAATACTTACATACATATATATATATATATATATATAATATATTTTCTTTTTTTTTCTTTTTTCCTTTTTTACATTGGTCTTGGTCCAGTTTTTTATTTGTGAACTTAAAAGCATAGTTTTTTTTGTTAAATTGGCAAAATATACTGAAATTGAACAAAACGATCCAAATTGGGCCAAATTAATTTAATTCAATTTTAATTTTTAAATTTCTAAATAAAAAATCTCCATTCAATTCAAATTTTATTATCAAATCGAAGCAAATTAGGTCGATTAAAAGTCTAAACCAAATAATGTTTTACATGGGAACCGGGCCGTTTTGCTTTGGGCCGCAATGGAAGGGTAAAATTGTCAAATTAAAAATAGACGCTGGTCAAAATGGTCTTTATCGCTGAAGCATTAGGAAACGTCTTAAAGTGACACGTGTTCGAGGTATGGCCCACGAATTAGGAAAATAAAAGTCAACTTTGATGATGTCATCAGCGAGAAGTGCGGGGTCGGAGATCACAAAGCCACATCCTGGTCCGTAATGCAGTTGACTGTAGCGTATCATTTGGTCTTTGTTTTTATACGTGACTGTCTGTTTTCACACCGTTTTTTCTTCTTATGACAAATGCCGTAGTTCTTACAATTTGAAGAGAAGGGCCGGTGGGAAAAATTATTAGGTGCTTTTAGAATGTCGACACGTGTTGTTTTAATCTCGTATTTTTTTTTACGATTATCACACATTTTTATGAAATTATTATAAAACGGGTGACGAATCTTATGGGAATGTCACAATGTGCTATGTTTAAAGTTATTGAGGTACCATGTCGATATTCCAAGACCACTAATCACTCCTTTTGTGCTACCAAGGGACGTATAGCAGGGTGTTACACATGTCTGAATAGGCACCACTTTTGGTTCGTCAAATTTATAGTTTGTACTGCTGCTGCTACAAGATGTGATCGTTGTATTCTGGGAGGTCGATGTCATTTATCTCATAGTAGTACCATATTGAGGTCAAATTCTGTCTTAAGAAAATTATGTACAATATAAGTCTCGATCAATTTTCAACTTCTTTGATTCTGCAATTTTACCAATCACTGTAAATTTTTTATTTTTGTCGTTGTTGTTTTCCTTCTTACTTGCACATAATATGTTTATATGTTTAAAAACTTGCTAGCCAAACACATGATACGAAGCCATGCCAATTTTGTTCACATCAAGACATGAACGTATCTAGGATTTATAGGTACTGGACTCAAATATTTATAATATATATAATTTTGTAGGGCATATATCATCCTTCAGACAAAGCATAATATTCTTGTGGATAAATTTGTCGAAATATCAAAAAAAATATACATCTCTTGCTGGAAAAAATGATTTAGAACATATACTGATTTGTTCAAAATCATTAAGGAGTGAATAGAAAATTGACTCCTATTAATTTCCATTTAATATTGGTTGAAGAAATTCAATTAGAATTTATTTCTATTGAATTTTATATAATTTTAATGGGTTATTTATTAGTGTAGAGTCGTGTCTTGTCGTTGACATCTATTCGGATGAATAGTTATGTCCCTTCCTTTCGTGACTATTAGGAATAGTCACAAATTCTTCTATATAAGGGTGTGTTCCTTCCATTTGTTTTGCTAAGACATTTTTTGGGGGAGATACATATATAGAACTTTGAATTGATTTTTTCATTTATTGTTTCGAGTTTTGAGTCTTCATATGAGAGAGTACTAGTTAATTATTTGGTTCGCTAGGCCCCATCGATTGGAGTGCTACTTCGATGGGATTCGATCATTTTATCTTCGGAGACAAACGCATATTTAAATCGTAAGTACCGTAGCGAGGGCGAAATTTGTCTTAAGGACGAAGTATTTTCACTAGACTTGATCCTTCTATGAGATTTTCAGGTTTTATCTTTCTATGATTTCGTTATTTATGTCACGGTAACACAAAAAGTACACACACAATTTTTCTAACATCTCTCACGTGGATTTTTTTAAACTCAATGGGATCTAGACCCTACTTGTTTCACTGTACATCCGTCCATGCATCAAGCGATGCATATATACATATCTGTCCCAATAATATTAGGGATCCTTTCAACTTGCTCCATTGTTGTTCAAGTTCCTTCACCACCTCTCTTTCAAAACAAAATACTTTATATAAATGATTTTCTTTCAATGACCCCCCACCCCAATAAATAAATAATAATAAATAAAGAGGAAAAGGAGAAAATAAGTGATTAATCTACTATGATGTCTGGTTATTAAACTATAGTGAGGACATGTGCTTAATACCAAATATTCCCAAGATACATTGCTTGTAAGATGGGCAACCAATTTGTTATCTTTCCACAAAAGAATGCATGTTCTTTGTACCAAACCATATTAATATATTTCTAAAGAAGATAATGGTTCTTTTGTTCACAAATTACAATATGGAGTATATGCTTCATCAATTCAAGTGACCCCAGAAAAGGGTCAATAACATAGAAAGTACTAAGAAACTAAAGAATGGGTAATTATATAAATAAATAAGTTTTAACTTCTTTTTTTATTCATATCTTAGAGTTTCGGGTCAGCTTACACACACCTCGACTAATCTATAGGGGACCAATCACACCATCTACTAGCGGAGACTCATTTAAAGTCAAAGTTTTGTCATGTATGAACTGACCCCATAAGAGTTGATAATATCTGAGAGGTTTCGAACCTGAAACTTAAGACAGACCACACCTCCAAATCTCAAGTCTCGACCACTAGGCTGACCCATCGTGGTTAATAAGTTTAAGCTTTTGATAATGGACAAAATGGTAGTCTCCACCATTGGCTTATTTTCTTGGAAGTTGGTATGAATTTTTGAACTTCAATTTAACCCCTATGACCAGCTCAAAGGAAGACTTACATGGAAAAATATCTATATTTGTTGAGTCCCAGAAAAGACATGACATGCACCATGTGGGTGACAGTCTAAGCAAGTATTTGGTATATAAGTTTCTCAAATCTTGTTTGTCTATTCACAGCTCTATGTTTGGTCTATAAATTTTGTCATATTTTGTTTATATAGATTCAATGTTTGACCACAAACTAAACCTTTCCCAATTATATATTATATCATCATTCTTAATTTATGTACCAAAATGATTGTGTGCATGTACGATTGACGTATAGAAATTCTCAAACTTATGAGTGAATTGTGGATGAATACGTGCAGATCTCTTCATGTGATCTATAAGGTGTTTCGTATTTATTTCCATCTCCTTGACAATCTAGAGAAGGAAATTAAAGAAAAGAAAAGATTCTCGTCAAAGGTCTCAACAAAAAAGAAATTTGACTAAAGGTCTCATTACATAAGAGAGAGACTTGGATACCCTATCAAAGATCTCAAAGAGAGGGAGAGGGAGAGGGAGAGAAAAAAAGACTAAACTACCCTTATTAAAGGTCTATCTCAATAGGAGAGGGAGGAGGTAGACTAGCCTCGCAGAATGTTTTAATAATAAATATTTCAATAAAGAAGAGACCCGACTACCATTCGTCCAAGGTCTCCAGAAGAGAGATACTTGACTATGGGCCAATTTGGCATATGGTGTTTGTTTAATTTTTATTTATTTATTTTGCTCAAAAAGCAACTCTATTTGGACTAATTTATTTATTGAAGAATACTTGTTTGAGTGAAAAAATAAAAATATCCATATATACTCAAATGAGCCATACACCTACAAGGACAACTCAGTCATTAATTCTTCAAAGTCAAATAAAATATTTTATTAATTATGATCAAACAACGCAATAAATAATTTAGTCTAAACGGCATCAACTAGATTAAATTCTACTTCAGACATCATAATCTAATAATCTAATAAATTAATAAACATCACAGGCCAAATGGATCCTAGCTATATCACTCATCGAAAATTATTAATAAATTATCAGACTAGACAACAAATACAATAGAGAAATAGGGCAATTTTGTTCATCATTTTATAAAGAGGGTGAACGTTACTTTTACTCATATTAGTTGAAAACGTGTAGGTCCTACTTGTGCAATACACTTTTGAGTAAAAATAAGATCGATTTATTTTCTCTCGACCAAGAAGAAGGTAATGCTCACTCGAGGGTGGATAAAGTTAAATTCATAGAGAAAGGAAAGAAATGAAGTTAGTTATGATTTATGACTTGTTACAATTTGTTTGGTTAGAAATTGGAATGGTCACATTCCACTTGGAGATGGAGTGTAGTGCAAGTAAATTAATTAGGGTACTTTTATGGCATTAATTTCTTGCAGCCCCCCATTGGTAAAAAAAGTAAAAGAAGGTTGGGAGTGCATGCAGTGGGGTAGGTTAAAGATTAATTAAAAGTTGATGGAATGTATAAAGTAGGTGTACGTCAAAACATTAGGGAAAAAAAGTCATTATTCTTATTACCCTTTTCTTGTGGGAAGTTGCCAAAGTCTTAATCTTTTGCTTTAGCAAAGTTTTTCTCTTTCACATCTTCTTTTTATATTTAAGACTTCTTTTGATAATTGAGAGTGTCCGAGCTAATTTACACATATTTTGGTTAATTTTTAAAAGACCAATTTTACCATTTACCAATGAAGGCTTTAATTGACGGTAAAACAAAGTCCTGGATGATGCATTGACTCCATATGAATTAATAATACTTGAGAGATTCTAAACCCGCGACTTTTTAGAATGAACCAAAATACTCTTAATTTTCAGGCCTTAATCACGTACTAGAGCATTTTGTAATATATATATATATATATATATGTATATATATATTTAAGCCCTTGAAAATCATTCTTCAATTATTATTTTGTATCGCATTAATTGTAACACAACGTGGTTCAATAACTTGTTGGAGTCTAATCACCATATGACTTAAAATACTTAAGATCAAGTTATTTAATAGTAGCTATATGATTTCTTATATACCCAAGATCACCTATGTAGATTTTTGGTATTGTGGGACGATGGTGTCACAATCTTTCCATCTTTAAGACCTCGCATGAACCCTCACGAGGAGTTGAAAACTAGAGTAATTATGGCCTTAACCGAATCTGTTCAAAGTTGCCACGATATCTTACGGGTTTTTTCTTTGGTGGTCACACAAATTCCTTGCCCTACTCAATCGTGTACATGACTTGACCTGATACCATCTGTAACACCTCTTGTATACTATAACCCATAAGAGCCTTACTACATGACCCAAAATGTTTAAACTCAAGTTATTAGTAGTAACATACATAGTTCTTTATATATTCAAAATCACTTGTACAAACTTTTTATGTGGGACGGACGCGTCGGAAATAGACCAATAGTACATTAGCTTTTAATTTTTTTTTGATAATATTAAGAAAATCAATATTATTCATGGAATTCACACGGTAGGAAACTACTACAAGAAATAATAAAATTACTATTTATTACGTTTTGCGTACTTTAAGTCACTTACCTAATCCCAATAATTGAGTCACGGGGCAGATGTTATTCTAGGTTGCTAAAACTTTAAAAAATATACTAATAATTGGATCAATTACTTTTGTTAATAATGGATAAATTACTAATAATGAATTAATTATTGTTAAAACTTGAAAAAAAAAATTAAAGTCTTATAATAGGTGCGAAATTACTTTTTATTTTTGAAAACTCCCAAAATTTTAAGTGATTTATTATGATTAAATCGAAATACTTTAAAAAAAAAAAGAGTAAATTTGGTACTTTCTTAATTTCTTTTTATATAATTACTAACTGATGATGTCGAAAAATGATTATCTGTCCGGAACTCTTGCTTTTGGCTCCTGGACACAAGTTCGGTGCTAGGAGGTGGTTTGTTCGGTCGAGGACACTATGACGATCAAGTTATAATCGTTTTAAGAGAGAATAATGAAATGTAGATTGAGAACGAGAAGGGTTTTGTACGTCGTCTTGTGATCGAAAGTCGATTTATAGTACTTTGGAAAAAAGGAGCAATCAAGGTGAGTACGCTGTCGTTGTCAGCGCCCATATTTCATCTTGAGAAGATTGCCTCCTGATTTTGTGTGCAATCTCTGGGATGCTGAGAAATCAGGGGCACCGTAATCGGAATTAATTACCTAGCAATAAGGGACGGGCGCAAGACACTAACCCTTCTCTGTATTCACTGTCCTATTTGAAACAAATATGGGCAGAAGCTAATCGATCGAGAATGCACGTGGCTGGTCGATCGGCCATACCTTGGTCAGGAAAATTCTGATTAGTCTGAGAGATTCTTCAGTTGCTGATCGATCCCGAGTCCAAACTAGGCTAAACACTAATAATTTGTGAATGTGTTAATTCAAAGTTGCCCTTTAAATTTCATATCTTATACATATACGCAAAATAAATAATTAGAAAAAAAAATCCTCCAAAAACAAAAGTGATGAAGAGGAATCAAAGTCATCAAACATTTGAGGTAAGCTATTAATGTGATAATAAAAGCCACAAAGAATTAAAATGGCAAATAACTAACATTAGTACCACATTATTTATAGCCCTGTTTTCCTAAATTATTTGGTCACAATAATGTCCTTACTTAATTAAGGTAGTGTCACATTAACTTTGATCTTATCCTTTTGAGGATTTTGCAATTATAATCTTCTTAAAACAAAATAATAATAGAAACAACTACCAAAAGTAGAACCAGATGATATCTTCGGAACCCTTTGATGCACGTGAAAACCCATATTTATTTTAGAAGACTTTGCGTGTTTTGGACGACTTCGAACAAATCTTTGTCTGAATTTGTACATGCATGAGAGTCTGTAAGCACGTAGACTTTCTTTCAAAGATAAGGGAGGAGTTATTTTTGCGGCCACCAATAACCATGGGCCGCTCTAGCATGCCCTTTTAAATTGAGTAGCCCCACCCCAATCCTACTCTGGGACTGCCGCGAAGTCTCGAATGGCCGGAAGAAATTGACAGATGGATGTGAGTTGTGCCAAACAGGAACATGATGAAGGCACAAACATCACAAGCGCACTACTCCAGAGTGCCGCCGGTCAGGTACCCATCATATGCCAACTCAAATCGAGAGTAGCGAACTATCCCAGTCTCCTACGGAGAAACCTATAAAAAAAAAAAAAAATTAAGAAACACATAGATATAATAAGAAGTAATTATCTAATTTGAGAAAATAAATTAAGATTCTTACCATCTAAATGAATAAAAGATTAACGAATAAGTAATTCTTTGGTTGTTTCCGTTAAGGATAATATGTTTGTTATCATCGTCAATAATGGGACTATTATGCAACGATTTAGATTGTAAATATTTTTTTAACCTTATTTTCAAGAATTTTCTTCTGCCATATTTTTTTTTTGCAAGACTCATGAATTTTACCTGCTTTATTTTTTTGTTTTGTGAAAATAATATCAATATAGGAAAATCTTTTTTTTTTTATTACCATTTCAGAGGTTATATTTAAAAGTTATTCGGTTATCGAATGAAACTCCTAGTGTGAATCATTTGAAGGGTGTACTCAGATTTACATTTAAAAGACGAGCACATAATTTTTTTATCTATTATGTTATGTTTGACCTTATTTTTTGAAGCCGTCCATAATAATTAAATTGATATTTGTAAAATAAATATGCATGCCCGTCATATTAAAAAAAAAAACCTTTTATAAGTCACAATTGTTAATATAGCAAGTTGGCCAAATAGTGTGTTATATATATATATATATATATATATATATATATATATATATATATATATAGAGAGAGAGAGAGAGAGAGAGAGAGAGAGAGAGAGACATACAAAATACTAATATTATTATGTTGGAGTTGACAAAATAAGGATAAGGGGTCCTCCTAGTGCTGCAATGTACCTGGGGAATGCAAGGTGTTTTGATAGGTTTTATCGAAATTTTATTATTTAATTTATAACATTTATTTAGTAGATTATTTTGATATAAGTAATTACTTGATAAGATAATATTCAATACAAAAAATAAATAATCAGTATTTAAAAAATAGACTGTAAATAAATTTATGTCGTTCATATGATTATAACTTTTCAATTTTGATACATAAATACAGCTCAACGACTTTTATAAACTGCACGAAGAAAATCATGATGATGAAATCTAACTATAATCTAACCCATCAAAACACAGCAGTATATTCGGGCACTTTGAAAATCCCTTTTCCATAAAGTAATATCGTAATTCTTGTAATAGTTACAAAAATGTGCAAATCGTAACGAGCTGGCATACTGGTTAAGATTCGGGATTTAGAGGTTTGTTCATTCTTAAAGTGTCAAGTTCGGAACTTCCCGAGCACCATAGGCCTTTATAAGGTCAATTCATACAAAATTTAATCAAGGTGTCCGTAAACTGTTCCGGATATTCTGAATTAGAAGGAAAAAAAAAGTTGTAGATAAAAGAAGTGTAAATAGTGCCCCATTTTTCTGCCTTAAATGGAGTGAAATTAGGATTATAAAGAATATGTCCGAAGTGGTGTACACGCGCTACGTGACCGCGTATTTCATGACCGACTAATTTCTTTATTTGGTTTATTGCTGCATAATCTGCGGTGATGAAGGGGGAAAGCTTTCTCAAATGCGGTCGGAATGAAATTGAAATTCGTGAGAAATGCAAACCCAATCTTAAATGAAATTCCCATTAAATTCACGCGGAGTTGTAGTCATGAAATCCGTGTAGTAGTCATCGTCGATATAGAGAGAGAAAGCTTACGCACTAAGAAGAAGCTTAGAGAGAGAGAGGGGAGAGAGAGAGAGAGTGAGAGTGAGAGGGAGTCTTCGTCGTTGTTTCCGCCACTGCTCTTGTACACTCCAGCTAGATTTACGGAGAGAAAGTGTAGCTGCTAACTTGCGCCAAATGTGGCGGAGAAAATCTAGCTGCTAACTTGCGCCGTCGGCCGACACAGGGTCAGAAAATAGCCGGTCGTTTTACGAGGTATACATTTGACAGACACTTGTTTTTTTTCCTTCAATACTTGAATTCATTATTTTCTGGGTTTGTAAATGATTGGATTTTGATTGCTACTTTGTGATCTCATTTCCAGAATCTAGGGTTTAGACCTGAATTGAGATTTATGGATTACTGTGATTAGGCTGGAGCTGGCCTGAACCGGTTGTTTGGGTGTTTTCAAGAGACATTGTAGATTAAACAAGAATATATATATTTAAGTAGTTGTCTGTTGGTTTAAAGCAAATGGGAGATACCGAGGAAGGTCGTATGGAAATGATGCATAGACTACAATCTTCTTTCGGGACTTCATCTTCTTCGGTCCCGAAACAACCTAGCATAAATCAACTGGACATACCCCAGTACAATACTTCACAAATCCGTGCTCCGATGAGACAATTTTCACCAAATTTCAATGCTGATACCAGTAATAAGAGGGTAGGTATCCCGCCGTCCCATCCGCAAATCCCCCCTATTTCACCTTATTCTCAGATCCCAGGAACCCGGCCTTCAAACCAGCAAATGGGTTCTCAGAATTTTGCCCCCAGACCCACTCATTCGCGATCTTTATCACAGCCTGCATTTTTCTCCTTTGATTCGTTGCCTCCATTGAGCCCATCGCCATATCGAGACTCGCCATCATCATCAAATTCTGGCCCTGTATCAACAAATGATGTGTCAATGGAGGATACAAACTCGCAGTCTTTCTTATTGCCGCCTTCAAATTTCACAAGGGGTAATTGTTCGAAGGTAGGGGAGAGTCTTCCTCCTCGCAAGGCACATAGGCGATCTAACAGCGATATCCCATTTGGGTTTTCTAATATCATGCAATCTTCGCCACCTCTCGTCCCGTTGAAGAGTCCCAATGGTTTAGAGCAGTCGGTATTCAGAGACAATTCAGGTGCTAAGCCGATCCAGTTGGTTAAACGGGAGACAAGTTGGGATAAAAGTGGGGAGAGAAATGCAGAAGGGATGGGTGAGAGGAAGCCGGAAGGAGAAGCGATGGATGATCTGTTTTCTGCTTACATGAATTTGGACACAATTGACACTTTAAACTCTTCTGGCACTGATGACAAGCAGTCCATGGAGAATCGTGAGGATTTGGACAGTAGAGCCAGTGGTACAAAGACAAACGGAGGAGATAGCAGTGACAATGAAGCTACGAGCTGTGTGAATGAAAGTGGAAATTGTTTGCAGAGGCAAGGCATTGGTTCTTCAAACGAGAAAAGGGAAGGAGTCAAAAGAAATGCAGGGGGAGATATTGCTCCAACCACAAGACACTATAGAAGTGTTTCCATGGATAGTTTTATGGGGAAGTTGAATTTCGGCGATGAGTCCCCAAAACCACCACCTTCACCTGGGTTACGCACTGCGCAATTGTCTCCCAGCAATTCGATTGACGATGATTCAAATACCTTTAGCTTGGAATTTGGAAATGGTGAGTTTAGTGGAGCTGAACTGAAGAAAATTATGGCAAACGAAAAACTTGCTGAGATAGCAGTAAGTGACCCCAAGCGGGCCAAAAGGTAATGAATTGTTGGACGTTAGGGCAGTATGCTGATCAACAGAAGAAAAGGAAAAGGAAATGGAAATGGAAATGGAAAAGTTGAAGCATCTAAATGTTGTTAGCGTTTAGATCCTTTGAACTTTTCTACTTCTTTTTCCTTTTCTTTCTCCATTTCATCTTTGATGATCCAGTGGCAGCACTAATTTTGAATATTATACACTGATCGATTTTTTGTATACACAGGATTCTGGCAAATCGGCAATCTGCTGCTCGTTCCAAAGAACGGAAGTTGCGGTACATTGCGGAGCTTGAGCACAAGGTTCAAACTTTACAGACGGAAGCAACCACATTGTCAGCCCAGCTTACACTATTGCAGGTAGGGATTCGAGTGGTGGGAATTTGGATTGAGCCCAATTTGTTTTTGTGCTTTGCTTACTTTTGTTTAATTTATTCTGTCGTATAGAGGGACTCCGCCGGACTCAGTAACCTGAATAATGAGTTGAAGTTTCGCCTGCAATCGATGGAACAACAGGCGCAGCTCCGAGATGGTATGACTCCTCTTCGTATAGGACATACTATTTATTTGCATTGCTGCTTTTGAAACATACAAACAGGGGTAAAAACAAGTCAAGCAAAAAGAAGAAATTGGTATTGCTTGTTTGGTAGGTGCTGCCTCATAAACCTATTTCTTAAATCAGATGACATACATGAATAAATCATGGATGCCACATGTATATTTATCTTCTGTTTTTTTTTTTTGTTGTTGTCCACAGACTAAAACTTAATTTTCATGTTTTGGAATAGGGAAAGTCTCTGGTCCATGAAAAGTTTCCAAGAAAACTTCCTAGAATTCAAATGAATGTGTAGGCTTTTAAATCCAAATGAATCCTAACCTTTGACTTTGTATTCGGGGATGTTTTTGGGGAAACTTTCTGGGACCTTAGCACTCCTCTTCAGAATAATGCTTGTGACTTTAATATTGGGCAGCTCTTGTAGTTTATTTTTGCATATGATCATGGTGTGAGCTAAGAAGAGAAACCACATAAATCAATGGTGTCTTGTTCTCTTTATGCTATGGAAAGAATTGCAGGATACCCCGTGTTTGGTTGTCCTTGTCTTATCTTTAATTGATCAGTTCTTTACATCATCTTGTATTCTGTAACCCAGTGCTAGAATTTGGGTAAGTTTATGTCTTGTTAGATGTGCAGCGAAGCTAATGTGAGAAATAAGAAATTTACGAAAACTATATGATGTATGAAATGATTTTTCTAGCCTTGTGTTTCAAGGGTAAGTGTCTTAGTTTTGCATCCAAGTATTTTTGTTTAGTCTCTATTGACCGAAAAATAGAAAACGTAATGAAAACATTATCGGATCTAATTTGCTTACATAGAAAGTCTTGTATATCAACATGGTATGAAGTTCAAGCACAGAAAAATGTACATTGTGATCAAAAGATCAAATCATTGTATGTGTCACATGAATGGTTTTCTATATGGCATGTATGTTGATGTTTGAGAGGCTGTTTGAATTCATCTTTAATGGTAAAATGGGGCTGGTGATTTTATCAAATGATTACCCTTATCTGATACATCTATTACCACCCTTATGAAGAAGTGTCATGCCATGGATATTCGATATGTATGATTGAGGTTGATTGAGTAATTCTCTCTCTCTCTCTCTCACACACACAAACATTCCCCTCCCCTCCTTCCACAATCGGACGACTGTACTATGTCTAATAGCTGATTGACTGGATTGGAATTGATGGGGCATTTTTCTTGCACATTGACGAGATCCTGTATCATTTTCAGTATTGCGCAAAACCCTAATCTTTTACTTTGTCAATTAGTGATTTGCTCTGTGATTTCAACAGACTTTGAAGTAAGATAAACAGTAGTTCTTTGCTCGACTTACTATGTGTTATTATGCGATTTGTATTTGCTCCATAATGTATGTTCGTTTCGTAACACCATATATGAGTTGCATGCTTAAAATATGGGTGCTTGTGACAGCTCTTAACGAGGCCTTAACTGCGGAGGTTCAAAGGCTAAAGCTTGCTACCGCAGAGATGAGTGGGGATACAACCAAGTTCCAGCAGCTTTCCATTAACACCCAGATGTTCCAGCGGCACCAGCAGCAGCCACAGACACAACAGCAGCAGCAGAATGGCAGCAAACCCCAAAAGCAAGACCCAAATCAGATGTAGGCTCTGCTAAGCAAGAGATGTTGTGGAAAGGTTGGATGCTTCTCAATTTAGTTTACTACCTATGGTTCTTATTACATATATAAAGTAATGCATTCGTTCATTGGTTTTGTATCTCAAAAATACTAAGGTGTCGTAGATGCAGATTAAACCTCGTTCTGCATATCCATACCCAACTCTGTATGTAGGTCATAGACAACAAGCCTTGAGATTTGTAGCCTATAAATTTGGATTGAAGTGTCATTTTGACATGTTTTGTTGCTACAACTGGAGAGCTGAACTTAAGCTCTTCCCGTTGTTTCATCCGAGTAAAGGTATTTGCTGTTCTGTTGTTGTCTGGTGTTTATTCTCAGTTTTTCTTTAGTTCTTTTGGTGGAGTCAATTATGGATGGATGCCCCAGAACCCATTTGGGGAGGTCTTTAGCTCTCTAGGTTTTCCGTACAGAAATTCTATGGAGCCTAATCCTGTCTGATTATCTGACTAGCAATGATAACGTAACAAATGTTTAGATGTACGTGAGTTTCACATAACACACATGGAATCTAGATGTATCATATAGTTTTGAACATCTGCCTCGTTAAATTTTCCTTCTAGAGAATCATCACATTGACCGTATAAACTTTTCACATGGGCTGAACGGAAAGGGGAAACACCCCCGCGACAACTTGAATGTCGCGTCTCTTTTCTTAGTACACAGCTGTTGTTTATGTCAGCATGAAAAGAGAGGACAGTTTGATTTAACGTTCTCTGTCAATTCGTCTACTACAAAGGTGGCGAATTCGGTAGAGATTCAAGATACAATCTTCTCAACCCACTGTTGTGATGTGTGACTGGGTTTGGTCTATTGGTGTCGGTTGAGGCTTTTTCTGTTTTTGGACACCTCCAATAATTTTTCTCATTTTCTTCAATTCCCTATTTGAAGGAAATGCTTGCTTTAACTCATCCTCTACTTCCTTCTCTATTTGAGAGAATAGATTTTAATTCTCCATATATGAAGTATGGAAAAAAACAAATAGAGAATCTTTCGAATTCACTCTCTATATGTTTTAACACAAAAAGGTATCAGATTTAAAGAATGGAAGTAAACAACGATAGGAGGAAAAGCAAGTGATGGAAATTAACATAAGATATAGATATAGAAACTTGTGGTTAGAGTTTGTATAGAGTTTATACGTGGTTTTTATTTTTGTTGGTGGATACCTACTAATGGTGGGATGACGGTGCTAGAGTCAAATCTAAATCTATATCATCTCCATCTGGTGGTGTGGATAGTCATGGCTCTTGTTTACCCGCACCTCTGACGGATGTGTCGAAGTCAACTAACATAGCCTGCTCAATAAGTGGAACGAATTAGTTGTCCGCTTTCAGGACGGTGCCACAATCTGTTCTAGCTTCGGATGACTGTATCATGTTTCTCACAATGGATTGTGTGTGCTCGGCCTATCAACAAGAACGATATGATGGTCAAAAAGAGGCGAACTTCGCACCCGACTCCTTTTAATAGAAAGGAGAGCCCTAAGAAAAGCAGGGATTCTATCTTGACTAAGAATAGGGTAAGTCGAGCCCCATCATGGGAAAAAATGTCGTCCTATGGTGAACAAAAGTAGGGCCATTGACGCTATAGCAAATAGTAATCTTTCTAACTTATATTACAACTTTCTTCTTCCCTACTCCATTTTTTTTTTTATAACTTAGAACATCTAGATCAGTTCATGCGCACATCTAGAAGACCAATCCACCGTCTACTGGTGGATATTCCAATCAAACCCCACAAGAGTTGATACCACCGACAGATTTCAAACCTACGACTTTAAGAAATAGCAAATTTTAAAGTCTTACAAAGTCTTGACTATCAAACTAACTTGTTGGAGTTTTTCCTACTCCAATCTTACTGATTGAAAACTGCTCGGCCTTGGCTCAACAAGATTGCCGCATTAGAGAGAGAGAGAGATAGATAACAGGATTAGCCAACCGTATTAAAGGAATAAGTCTATTAACACATCAAATTATACATTAAATGATACATCATGCCTACATGACATGTCACTTTAAATATAAAGCGTAAAAACGAGTTTCGTAAATTTTGGTATGTGTTCAAGTTAATGAATGCCACATAACTATGCTATATAACTTGATATACGACGTGATGCGTTAGTAACATTGCTGAATATTAGAGAGAGAGAGAGAGAGAGAGATTAACTATTCAAATATACTTGGGGGGATTACAGAATATTCAACTATATTTTACCAACAAGTATAAAATGGTAAAATGTGTGCAAATAATTGAGAAATCAATAACTATAATCATGAGAAATTAGCTCAAGTGAATGTCCAAATCATACAATAGGCAACTGCGAAGACAAACAAAAAACAAATTGTAACCATAAGCCTTCAGCTTCCCCTGCTCCTGCTGCAAATGCCCGCTCAACAAACACAAAGAAAATAGCACCAAACTGTCTGTCACACTGTTCAAATGTAACATATACATTCTCCTGTTTCCATCACCAGGAAAAAAAATACCTAAATTTGAAGCATTGTGAGCAATACATATACATATGGCAACTATAGTGAAACAATTTCCTCCTCTTCCTTCTGATCTGGAGATCTCTTCCCCTCCTGCATTCTAGTTTCTTGAATCCAACCCCCATTAATTGACCCTATACTTCCATTCAACCCATCATCATCCACTAGATTACCGACTTGTTTCGCTTTCCCCGTTGGGTCAACGGGATACTCCCCAGAAAAGCAAGCATAACAAAAGTTATTAGAATCACTTCCCAACAACTTCTTCAAACTATCAAATGGCAAGAAAGCAAGCGAATCCGACCCGATAAACTCCCTGATTTCCTCCACATTCATCCTATTTGATATCAACTCCTCCGAACTAGGTGTGTCCACTCCATAATAGCACGAACCTATGATCGGAGGGCTTGCTATTCTCATATGAACTTCCTTTGCCCCTGCCTCCCTTAACAACCTCACGATTTTCGAAGATGTCGTCCCTCTCACGATTGAGTCGTCCACAACCACAACTCTTTTGCCTTCCAGTACAGCCCGAACAGGTGAAAGCTTGAGCTTCACACCAAAATCCCTGATTTTCTGCGACGGCTCAATGAAAGTTCTTCCTACATAGTGTGACCTGATTAACCCTTGTTGAAAGGGAACCCCGATTTTCGCAGCATAACCAAGTGCAGCCACCACCCCAGAATCAGGCACAGCTATCACCACGTCGCAATCGACAGGGGCTTCCACGGCTAGTATTTCACCAAATGCCCGGCGGGATTCGTACACAGACCGTCCGTAAACAATGGAAGTGGGGAGAGCAAAATATATGTGCTCAAATATACAAGATTTGGGTTCAGGGTGTGGCATTAGACAAAGGGATTTAACCCCATCTTTGTCTACTACTAAAACTTCACCTGGATGGACTTCTCTCTCATAAGTGGCCTCAATTAGGTCAAGTGCACAAGTCTCAGAAGCAAAAACTATAGCCCCATTGCTTCTTCTACCCATTACCAATGGCCGAAACCCATATGGGTCTCGAACCGCAACCAATTTATCTTCAGTTAAAAACACCATAGAATAGGCTCCCTCTAGCTGCTCACAAGCCTCAACAATTCTCAAAAAGAATGGTCTAGCTTTTGATATTGCTATCAAGTGAAGGACTACCTCTGTATCAGAACTGGTATTGAAGATTGATCCATTTTCTTCAAGCATGGCCCGGAGGGATTGGTAGTTGACCAAATTGCCATTGTGAGCAACACCGACGGACCCAAAACGGTAACCAGCCACGAAGGGCTGGACGTTCTTGAGCATGGAGGAGCCGGCGGTGGAGTACCTACATTGATGGACGCATGATTCGAATTTTAAGACGCAGAATTCGAATTTTAAGGGGCCAATGTACATGTAACAAATAACTTGTACATGTGTAAAATCTTGTAGCAGTCCACAAAACACAAAATGTGAAAATTATCAAGAACTTGCATGATACTTGTAGTGCATAGTTAATAATTGCAAAAGGAAATAGCATCTCACTATCATATTCTAAATATGTATATGTTCTCATGCACCCATGTCAATTACATATAAATAACAGTATGGAACTGTAGTAGGCCGGATCCACGAGCTCTTTGGCTACGGTGTTCTTATGTTATCAGCCCAGTTTGCTTCAGTGAATGGCCAGGCTGATAGACCATTCGTGGCTTGCCACTTCCTTATCTGTCTTGGGCCACCGTTGGACCGAAAGCTTGATGAGTCTGCACGGCGTGCCACATGCCCACTTCTGGGTGCATGATCAGCATGTGAACCGAGCGAGGTTGTCAACCTATATGGTAAGCGGAAGGACGTATGCTCGGCCATTCCACCGTGGACATGATGCCTGGCGTGGGTGCAGGGTGTGACGCCCGACATGGTTGATTACCCGTTAGGTCTAGGGAACAGACAGTTGCCAGGCGTGATGGCATGGTTGCCGTAATGCACCAACATGGTGTGTGTGGCGTACGCACCGAATTGGGCGGGCCCACGATGCGGCATTCTTGAGTGTCGTAGTATGTGTTGGACTGTCCCCTATAAAAGGTACGATGAGATATGCAAACCCACACTCAAGTTTTTCGACTGGTTCCTTTTTCTTTTCCGAAAACCAACTTAAGGGGTGTTTGGGAACTTATTTTTCAGTTTTTCATTTTTGACTTTTTAATTTTTTGGCCTTTTGGATTATGATCAGAATGAGTTTTGAATTTGGAAAGAGTGTTTGGAAAAAATGTGCAGAATGTATTTTACAAAAGTAGTAGCATGCAAAATGAGAATGAAAATACAAAAAGGAAGTCTAAATCTCTTTTTGAATTTTTGCTCCTAAAGTCGAAAATGGAGAATGAGTTATGCAAAACTCATTCTGGAAACTGGCTCCCAAACAACCAAAATCCAAAAATGAGAATCGAAAAATGCAAAAAATAGGCTCCCAAATAGCTCCTAAGTATTGGAACCCTCCGACTTACTACAGAGGGTACGAAAGGTCGGCGCTAACAAATTCCTTCTTTTGCAACCCAGACCAAGGATATAATTGAAGGAAATTCGGTCCAGGTTCAAGGCTCCAAAGGAATTATTCCAGGGAGAGAGTAATCAATTTCACAAAACTCCCGCGCCAAAGCTATATAATTTGATAATCTTTTATAAGGGCTAGTTTGGTTCCCGATTTTCAAATTGATTATTGCTTATAAGTAAGCATTGAATCAAGCTTCTTAGGTGAATTCATCGAGTACCTGACATGGCCTATGGCTAAATCGCCGGGAAGCTGCCGGAGCTTCTTCTCGTTGAAGACGTCGGCGACGAGGCCCATGCCGGTTACGGACTGGACGACGCCATCTTTAACGGATACGATTCCGGCGCCTTCTTGACCGCGGTGTTGGAGGGCGTGGAGGGCGAGGTAACAGAGGCGGGAGGCCTCAGGGTCACCGTAGATGCCCACGACGCCGCACTCCTCCCGCGGCTTATCGTCGTCGGAATAAACTGAGACTGATTGGTGATTTGGGTTTGTTCTGTTTGTTGATATGACATCGGCGATGGGGTTTTTTGAGGCGGTTGTGAGCCGGGGGGTGCGGGAGGAGGTGGGAAAGAGAGAGAAGGGGTTTTTTGGAGATGGGTTGTTGGTGGAGAGTGAGTAGGGCTTGTTGTGGGAGGAAGACAGAGGAGAGAGATTGACGGCGGCGGCGGCGGCCATTGTAGAGCAAATGGGGTTTTGCTCTGCGGAGCTTTGGGTGGGCTATGAATAGCCACGGCGGTTCGTCTAGGCTTTGGTCCTTTTGATGTTCTAGAGAGCTGGGGCGCGATTCGATCACCTGTCAGTTTGTTTGGTTCCTCACAGCCAACACATAATTAGTAATTTATTAGGTTAAAATTGTAACTTATTGCTTGAAAATAACACGTAAGAAATGCCATATGATATTTCGGGAGTAATAAAAGACAATTTCACATCGAACATTTAATTGGCGATTTCTTAGGATAAAATTGTAAAGTATTAATCAGTAATACAACGCAAGAAACGTCACATGATATTCCGAAAGTAATAGAAGACAATTTTACGGCGAACATTTAATTGGTGATTTCTTCGAATAAAGTTAGAAGATATTAGTTGGTAATAACACTACTTGTGAATCGGGGGCCCTGCTGTGCACAGCGCACAGCAAGGCGCACAAAATACTGTTCGGGCATGTTTTGTGCGCCAAAACGACGCTGTTTTAGCGCACAGCACGCCCTGCTGTGCGCTGTGCATAGCAGGGCCCCCAATTCCCTTCACAAGATAAGAAGATATTAGTTGTTTATTTTGTTTGTCTCGTCAAGTAAGTAATGAATAAAAATACTATTTGATCAAAACGTTTCTCTCATTATTTATTTTCAAAATCATATTACTAGTCATTAATTATTATATTTAAATAAACGTGTTTTATTCATATTGATACTGATTCCAAGTAACCTAATTTTTTATGATCATTGTCTACTTAACGAGACAAACAAAATGAACCAAGATCTTATTTTTGAACTCTAAAGTATGAAGAGTAAGACACATTCGAATATAGATGTATTCGGAATCATTAAATACACGTAAAACCTTCAATAATTTATAAAATTCTGCGTGCATCTAACAAGTGGATATCATGGAATCAAAAGGGATCAAAAAACTTCAAAGTATGAAGAAAAAATCTTAGTACACAGATGTGTCGGACAAATCCTAACTTCACGTGCATCTGTAATTAAGGGTTCTATGTGCATCCAACGATTAAGAATATATTTGTGTCTGAATGTATCCGACACATTTACGTCTGAATGTATCCGACACATTTGCATCCTTAGCATTACTAAGTATGAATGCCCATTAGATTAGGGTTTTCCATTAGTAGAGTTTCCTCATTTGTATGAGGTGAGGACATTTTATCTTTGCTTCCATAATACAAGTGGATATCACGGAATCCAAAGGGATCAGAAAACTCCAAAGTTGGATCCAGATTCCATCAATCTCCCTCTTTGCTTTATTAATAAAAGGGCTTTGAAAGGGAGCCCTCAGCTCTCACACACCAAGAGAATATGGCTAACTCATGTACGGATGTCAGAGGTCTCTATTTCTTTTGAGTAATGCTGTACATAATTTCCCGCTTACAAATTCGAACACATATATATCCGAAATTATTGAATACACGTAAATTTCTCGTCATTTTGTAAGTTTTATATACATTCAACGATTTCGAACATATCAATATCCGAATACGTGAAGGAAAAATTATGTGTACAGACTTTCTCTTTCTTTTCAATATCTTATTATAGCGTTGTTTGATAACACATTTTCAGCACTTAAAACTAAATAGGTTAAGTAAAAAAATATTAATTCGGTTTGGTAACGAAATTTTGAGGAACTTAATACATTAAGTCTTTAGCAAAAATAAAAAGTAAACAATTAAGTAGCTACTTCTTACTTAATTAAAACCAATGTTCTGAATACCGGATCGGTTTGTGTACCGATTTTCCTACTGGTACGGTACGTACCGGTACCGGTCATGTACCGGGTACCGTACCGAATTTATCGCAACTATCAATATATATATAAATTATAGAGAGAAAGCCAAAAAAAATTAATTTTTTCCGCAATTCTTAAAAAAAATTTAAAAAAAATAAATCCGGTACCGCCCGGTATTGAGAACGGTACGGTACTAGAGGTACTTGGTACCGTTTTTTTGCCAAAACGGTACGTACCGGCCGGTACGGTATCGATAACATTGATTAAAACAGCTGAAAACATTCAAAACTGTTTTTTTTAAAAAAAAAATTGTTTACCACATTACCGACCACCATCACATGCCACCACGACACTACTGACCACCGCCACCTACCACCACCACATTGTCAATTGCTGACCACTGGCACTAACCACCACCGATACTGCCATCTACCACTACATTAACCATAAGTGCCACTAACCATCAGTACCATCCGCCACTATGACCTGCCACTGCTATTAACCATCACTATGCTGATCACCACCGTTACTAACCATAACAGTAACCTGTCGACCACTCGCCTAACCGCCACTGCCACCACATTAACCATTACTGCCACTAACCACCATTACCACCATCCACCACCAACCACTACACTAACCACCATTGTTACCCACCACCACTGCCACTCACCAGGACCACATTGCCGACCATCGCCACCACCATTAACCACCACACTGCTGACCACCGACATTAACCACTATATTGCTGACTATCGTCGTCACTAGCCACCACCATCCCTCGCCACCAACACATTGCCAACCACTAACAATAACCACCACCGTCACCACATTATCCATCGCCGCCGCCGCCACCATCATCACCAGCGGCCATCACTAACTAGTACCATCACCCGCCACTACCACAATGCCAACCACCGCTATTACCACTAGCACTAATCACTACCACCACCATACTAACCACCATTGTCACTAACCACCACCACCACCACTCACCACTAACCACCATTGCCACTCCACCACCACACTGCAGACCATCGCCACAAACCACTACACTGTTGACCACCTTTGTCACTACCCACCACTGCCAATCGCCACTATCACGCTGCCGACCACTGGCACTATTCACCGTTACTAACCACCACCATCACCCCGCCATCACCATACTGCAGACCACCACCACTAACTACTATTACTGTCGCTAACCACCTCCGTCACTAACCACCATCGACATCGCCATCCACTGTACCAATCACTACTCTATCGCCTCCGATCACCACCACCACGTCTACAACATCAAATAAGGTTTGGTGCATAGCAATGCCTATTGTGGGATACGTTGAAAAATTAGTAAATTTTAAACTTGAGCTCCTTATGCAGACCAAACAATTTATTTAATTCAGCTCTTAAATTTCAGTGCATAACAAATAACTTTTATGATTAAAAATTTCAGTATTCAATTTTGAGTACTTAATTTTCAGTTTTAAGTTTTTAGCTTTTAGTTTTATCAAAAAGCACCTATGTCTCAATATCTTTATGTAACTCATTCCCTTTTTTAAAAAATATGATAAAAAAATATTTATACATACAGTATCTTCGAATTGGGAATATTTTATTTTGTTAAAATAAGAATTTTTATTTTCTGATCAAATTTTAATGTTCTAAACTGTTCAATGTGTTTAGAATATGTTTTTAAGAACATCTGAGAAAAATCAGCTCAAAAAAATACCTAACAGACTTTGATCTAAATAATTTTTTATAAATAATGACAAAAACAATTTTATTAAAAAAATAATTAGATCGAGCCCTTACCAATAATATTTTAAATTAATTTCTCGCGAATACTCTTAAAAATATTTTTTAAATACATTGACCAATTTAAATTATTAATATTTGATCAGAAAATAAAAAACCCTCATTTTAACAAAACGAGAAATCCCTTATCTGGTCATTATTTTGAAACTTTTTTTTTCCAAATAGCAAAAGGGGTGAAGAAGAGGGCAAACTCTATTGTGCGCTTTACACAACAGGGTGTCTAGGCACTAAAATGGCACCGTTTAACCAACAAAATATTGCTCAAGTGGTTGGACACGCGCAATACGTCATGTTATGCATTGCACACAACAAAATCCCCAAGACAACTAGCGTAGCTATTTTTTGTGGAGACGACGGTAAGAACTCAAGACAGCGGATCCACAACAGGGTCAGTTTCTATTAGGTTTCTACTACTACACCGCGGAGCAAACAAGACAAATCATTTCTCATACGACATCTGATTCGCGAACACTGCTAGCAAATTCGACCCTGCAACTACATAGAAAAGAGTACACTTAAGTTTGACTGCTTTGCCAAAGCCAACTTTCCTCACCATATCAGGTTTACACACACTGTGCTTACCTTTAGCAGTTCTACCTCTTAAAATCCAACTTCTAGGCGAATGACGAAAATAGTGAAACAAATTAAAACAGAGACGTATCTCAACGGTTCATAAAGCAATCCACAGGCATTGCGTTAATTGTTGTCAGTTCAATCAAACAGTAGAACAATCTTATGCATAATGATAAATCACCTTGGTTGTGGAACACCAAATAGCGAGCAGAAAAGTATTATAAATATCTAAATTATTATATCTGTTCATCGTGGTCTGCAGAAATTTCGTGTACCCTTCAATTCTTTTCGTCATGAGAACGTTCTGCAGAAATTCTGCGTACCCTTCAGTACTTTTCATCAGCCAGTTCTCATGATTATGTGAACGCCACTGTCGGTATCCACAATTTCGCTAATTTCACCAACTTTCAAAGCGTAAGTTGCTTCTTCAAATGGTTTCTGCATCTGGCCACGACCAAAAGGGCCTGCAAATTACATTGTATAGTCAAATAATGCAAATGCCAAATCAACAAATGAGTAGTGGATTCCCAACTACGAAGGCACTACAGGATTACAAAGCATGAACTAGTATTCAACTAAAAATGCAAACACCTTTGCCCAATTAAGGCGAATGCAGTCACCATAAAGGATCAAAAGAAAAGGTACCAGCCAACTTAAGAGTTTGTTCCTTAGAGGTGGTACCAAACACCTTTGCCCAAAGTTAAACTAGAAACAAGAAATGGGGCTAGAAGATAGGGAAATTACTCAATTACTAAGTTGCAAGGTTTTTTGGGGTAAGTAATCCCCAGGTTAAGTAATCCAAAAATCCAGAAATGAGAAATTAACGTCTCTAATCCAAATCGATACCACTACGGGAACTGTAAACAGCTGAGAAGTCTCCTAAATCGATACCACTAGCCCTTTTTGTCAAGTCATTTCACCATTCGATGCTAGAAAGTCGAAATATAACTGGACACGGATGCATTGCGGACAATCAGCTGGAGAAGGAGGTCAACATGGGTGAAGCACAAAACCGACAGAGATCAGAGAGGGGCAGCAGATAGGACAATAAGGCAGTGACATCAGCCATTTTAGAGTGTAAGAGAAATAACCCAATCTCAGCTTGGCTCTCCATATGTTTGGGAGATGAGTTATTTACAGTTGGAAGCTAAGCAAGTGGTATACAGATTGAAAGTATCCAGCGGATCACGTGCTGGGACCACCCCTCAGCCACCAGGCTACCTGCTAGCAAGGACCATAACGCAGTCTGGAAAACCATAGAAAGATTGCCTATTGAGGTTCTAGTCCTAGGTACTGTCAGCCGACTCAAGGAGTCTTTGAAATTAGTAGTAAATCCTGCATGAGATTCTCATTTCTCCTTGAGGCAAGACCTTTTTTTGCCATTATTGACTCACAATCCCTTGTTTACCATGTAAAGACCCTTCAGCCCATAGAAGATTCACACTTGAAGGTCCACCTTTGAAGGGCTCCAACACTTTATTTTTCATGGCCCACATGACCAAAATAGACATGTCAAATTGCGCAGTAGACATATCATGGGAACCTTGAACTTCTACAATGCCTTCTTACCTACATAGTAATGCTTGATAAAACAATGGAATGCAATTCCAACCTAGAAACCCTCTATCCAAAATTTACTTCAAGGATCCATATGTGTTTGTTCTACGTTCAAAATAAACCCCAAACCAACATGTGCCTTAACTTTCTCAGAAAAATTTACCAAACAAAAGGGGTGATAGCTTAGTTGGTAAAGTCTCCTAGTACACAAAAGGAAAGGGAAGAAATGTGGAGCAATAAACTATTGAAGATCTTAATCTTTGCTCAACAATGAAGATTTTCAATGGATCTCCTAAAGTGGAATTGGCCCAGATTTGAATGAATCAAATGATTGAGGTACATTTGGAGTGTTAAGTAGTCCTTCTAAGGCAAAACATCTGTGCGGTTTGACCCATTGAGATAACATCGGGTTTGTGCTGTTAGGAGGTTGCCTATGTGTTATTGCAATATCAAAATTAAAAACCACAGGGATTTGTACATCTTCACCCCACAGAAGTCAAATCGGTGAATTTGGAGAGAACCAACACTTAAAACCGTGAAACTTTAGCGATTTAAACATAGAATATAAGAAAAGAACTTTGACTTTAATAAGCTGAAAGAGGCTGGTCCAAAACCAAAGAACAAAAATTTACTCCAATAAGCATAGTGAACTCCTTAAGGGGTAATCATCTTTTTCTAACTACAGAACACTGAGATACCAAATAGGGTGACTGAACTACCTTTCGTTTGGTGCGGTGTAATTCTCAATCAATTAATATTGCGATAGAATACACAATACGGATAAACTTCCTCGAGAAAACCTTTGGTATCACACTATGACACACAATTGTGTTGGCAATTACCAGTTACCCTGCCGGACTTGGTAGGGAATTTTCTCAAAACACTCGTGGCTACAAAACCCAAGAACACTAGGACCTAACACCTATGATCCGCTGCATCAAACAAAATGGGCATCGTATACGCCCAAAGTTAAACTAGAAACAAGAAATGGAGCTAGAAAATAGGGAAATTACTCAATTACTAAATTGCAAGGTCTTTCGGGTAAGTAATCCCCAGGTTAAGTAATCCAAAATTCCAGAAATCAGAAATTAACGTCTCTGATCCAAATCGACACCACTAAGGAAATCGTAAACAGCTGAGAAATCTCATAAATCGCCTTAACACAAATATCAAGTAAAACCAAGAGATATAGAGCGGGAAGGGGGGGGGGGGGGGGGGGGATACAGACCGAGATCGCCGCCGCGCTTGGCGGAGCTGCAGTCTGAGTAGCGAGAAGCAACGTCGGCGAACTTGGCGTTGCCGGAGACGATGTCGTTGCGGAGGGCTTGAAGCTGAGCCACGGCGGAGTCACGGGTGGTGGTGGAGATGACGCGGCCTTCTGGATCTTTCCAGGACGCCTTACGACGGGAACCCTGGTGCTTTATCAGTATGTGTGACGCCCTCACTTGTTCCGACGCCATTTTCGCAACCCTTTAGCTTTGTTCGGTACTATATCAGCAGACCTGCAGCTTTCGACGGATGAAGATGATTCCAGAGAAAGTGTGAGTTTTTCGGATATGTCCTGTGAGTTTATATAGAATTCTCAGTTGCCCCCTTGTGTTCTGGCTTAATTTTAGTTTAATCCCTACCTTCCAAAATCTCACCATACATACACATGATACAATAGAGTTTATATGATCCATTCGGCTCACGTAAATGTCCATTTGGGCTAAATTATTGCAGACTTTTGGTTGAGTTTGTGACTTGATTGGCATGCATGACGCTACAGTTGTCCTATAAAAAGAAACAAGATTACCATAAAAAAAAAACCTTAATCTAAAGGTGATTATGTATGAGGGCATTTCAGTCATTACACATTCGAGTCAAACAAACACTTGCACTAAACGTGGTCAAAACATACCACAAATAATTCAGTCCAAATTAATTGAACTATATTAAGTTCTCAATAATTCAATAATAACCACAAGTCAAATGGATACATAATAACTCAAGTGCAAATATATTCGATGGTTTTTCTTTGTTTTCAAGATGCCAAATATGCTATCCCACTTATACCCAATTCAAATTTCATTCATATTCTGATTTTATTTTTATTTTTTTTGGGAAAAGGTTTTGACAGGTGCAAAAGTCAGGCAAAATAAAAATGGGTAATTTAAATCAGGGTCCTTTCTATACCTCCAGATTAGCGTTTCATCTCATCCACTTTTCAAACTTATGTTTTCATCCTATAATTGTATAGATAGACGATTTTGCCATTACTTTTGAGAAGTAGTTTACCGTCTTATCCTGTGGTTAGTTAATATTTTAATTGTTTGAGTTAAATCTGCAGCACGTTTTTAGGCCTAAAATATGGGATCACGTTATCTTTAGGAATATGTATACCGAAATGGTAGTTGAGATTCTTTTCCAATCATATTTCCGGATCAATTAGCACGTTTTTAGGCTTAAAACATGGGATCATCTTTATCTTTCGGAACAGGGGGATATATACCGAAATATACCATCAAAGTGAAATATACCATAACGGCCAAATTTACTATCGGTCTCAAATGTAATATCATTTTCAAATTTACCCCTACAGCAAATATACCATCACTACCAGGCGTATCATAACAACTAAAACATACCAGATTACCAAAATACACAAAATTACTTTCGCTATTACCTTTGCTATCAACTGTACTATCATAATGAAATATACCATAATCGCCAAATTTACCATCGGTTTCAAACGTAATATCACTTTCAAATTTATCCCCTATAACAAAATATACCATCACTACCAGCCATACCATAACAACTGAAACATACAAGATTACCAAAATACATAAAATTACATTCGCTATTAATTGTAGCATTAGAGTGAAATATACCATAACCGCAAATTTATCATCGGTCTCAAATGTAATATCACTTTTAAATTTACCTCCTACAGCAAATATACCATCGCTATCAGCCGCACCATAACAACTAAAACATACCAGATTACCAAAATACCAGACTATCAACGTAGACAACGTTCATATCGCATATCAGGGAAACCCAAATGTGAGAGGTACAACTGCCATTGTCCTAGTCCGATAGCGGTCGTTATTCCGTCGGAGTGATGTGTTATTGGTTTGCGTTTCCAATAGGTTGTTGGAATTCGAAGACCTAAATCTGTGGCGAGATCCTAAAACGGATGATGGTGGCCGGATTTTTTGCGGTCCCGTGATTTTTGGAGATGACGTTTCCTGTTCCGGAGATGAAGCCCCTATTCCGGTTGCCATGTATTTAGGGATTATGGGCTTCGGTTTAGGAATTAGATATTAACTAGGGTTAAATAAATTAGAGGGTAGGTTCGGTATTATTTGAAAGAAATGACTGAAACTTAATGTTGAAAAGTACATTAGATTAAAAGATAATAAACACTAAGAGAAGGGACTGAAATATAAGTCCCCCAAAAAAAATTTGTCACAATTTTATATCATTTATCCACTCATATCTACCTCCATAAACTATAAAACAAACCAAGTGACTATTAATTTTTCCTTCAAAATTGATTTCATTTTCTATTATATTCACCCATTGTCCCTCCTCTACTTATATTTATCGTATCGGTTTTAAAATTTTGACCTTATTATTGCTGATTTTTATGATGCATAATAAGTTTTTGCTTACCATAAAGAATAGATAAAGAGATGTTTGTTTATAAAGCAAAAATTGTAACTTAAATAGCAAGTATGCATAATAAGGCTATTGAAGGTGAGAAGATGTGCATGTGGGCCGGTGAGAAAGTTGCAACACTCAAAGAGCGTGACCAATGTAAGATTCTCATCCTGTTCTATCGTTGACATTGTTCTCCGACAATGTTTCTTGCAAAAGGGCCACTATTCTCTTTCTTTCTCCAATAGTTCCGATTATAATTCTTTTGCAAAAAACGATCAACTTTAATGACGATAAGGAATATTACTTTGTTAAGACTACTTTCTTTATTTGAACAACCTCACCATCACCTAACTCGGAGAAACGCATTATGGCCCCATTTGGTCTATGGTAATTTTTGATTTTCTGGTTTATTTAAAACCCAAATTTAATGTTCATTTGGGCTACTTTATTTGAGAATAAGTCATGATTTATCTAAATATGAGAAGATAAAATTGCCCCTATAAAAGTCAGATGGGTTAGATTTTGAGTGACCTTCGAAGGTATTTCATCATTAATCCTTCAAAATAAAACAAAATCTTGCATTAAATGTGGTCAAAATACACTAAAAATAATTTTGTTCAAACAATAATAACTAGATTAAGTTCCACTTGAGACGACATAATTCAATAATAATCACATGTCAAATAGACCCTGGTACAAAAACTTGCTATAAAATCCAGTAGAGGAGCACATAGGGTAACGAGGGTGGGATAAGTTACCAACAACAAAAGGTACGGGGTGTTCTGATAATTTATGGAAATAAGGGGAGGTCAATGTAATTTACCGGCATCATCTATACTATTATGTATTGCAGGGCGACTTTCCGTAAGAGTCGTTCTGAGAGCGCCAAGTGGCGTCACCTAGAACAACCTAAATTAAATGTCAAAAGTTATTTTAAAAAACAATCATTTCATCCTTGATTTGAGATAATCTTTTAAAATTTAAAAATTATTCATATAAATACTAATCTTAAAAGATATACATTTCAAATTTTGAAAAGCTGCAGATTCCTAAAGCTATGGTAACTTATCCTAATCTCTTCAAACTTTCCTCCTTGATTTTAGATGAAAAAATTTAACTTTGTAAATTTTTGTATTTTCAAATGCTGTGGATATACATTTTGGATATCCATTTACGACGTTCACTAATCTTAAAAGGATATACATTTTGGATTTTCAAATATCGTGCTATGCACGGGACAATACAAAAATATTGGATGAATCTTTTTGGAATTCAAATTCACAAACTTGACATATTTCATATATGATATTTTTCTTTCCATAATTTTCTCTACTTATCTATATCTACACACATACACATACACATGTAATTTATATTTTTTATGTAATTAAGCATAATATTCAAAAAATTACGCAGAGATTGATTTTCAAAGTAAAAGTATAGATAAATAGATTTATTCTTATATAGAAAAAAAATTAGTAAACAAATAAATATATAAAACCATATCAATTTTCATTATCCATGACTTTGATGTTTTTTAAAAAAACATCACTTCTTTTTTTAACTTTTATTCCTTTTTTATAAATTACCAGAATTAATTGCTATTGTTTATGAGGTTGCGAATTGACTGTACTGTTATCGCATGAATGTGCTGGCCGTATTAGATTGAGTGAGTTGAGGTACATTTTGATTAACTCATCCTACACATATTAATAATTTTTATCAGCTGCAAAAATTACTAATCTTTAAAATCGACGAGTTAGCCAATTTTCTAAAACGGTTTTAATTTGGTCAGTGAAATAGGTTGAGTGTTAAAAATAAATCCAAATAAGATAAAATAGAAAGACAAAAGATTAAAAAAAATTCATTCTTTAGATTCGTTTAATTTTTAAATTTTAAAATAAAGGACATAAAGAGGCCATATAATATTTATTAAGGATAAGAGCAACGATTATGATGGATTATACTAAATATGTTCAAATTTTGTTAGATGTGTAGTATTTACCCTTATAATATCTATGCCGCGGATTAAGTTGGACATAAATTGATCATTTAATATTAACGATAAGAGCAAAAAAAGTGAGATATTATACTAAGTATATTTTAACTTTCTTAAATGGGTAGTATTTATCCTTTCAATATTTTTATGACAGATTAAGTTGGATAATATGCGAATGACTAAATTTTACTTGCATTCATACTCACCTCTTGAATTTAAATTGGATAAAAATCTTAATTATTCTATGAATTCATAATTTATAAAAATTGAATAGAATCTTAATTGGAACTTTTATATGCTTTTTAGCTAGGTTTTTAAGTAAGTCATTGATAATTTATTTTTAACTAATATAAATTTAATTAATAAATATTATTTTTTATTTTGTTACGGATTTTAACAGTACGTAGATAAATATTGCAGTAACTAATTTTGTTATTCTACTCCAAGAAAATATTGAGACTATTTTTATAGTAAGTGATTCATAATTAGACAATTTGTCTTTCAAAAGTTATTCTTATTTACTTTATTGTTTTACAGTTCTTGAATTTTGATATTTTATTTTAATTTTTTTTAATAGAAGAGTTGAATGAATATTTGATCAAATTAATTTAATTATTACACTATCAGTTTTAATATTTTGTTAAAGTAGAGCTTAAAATAAGATATTACAGACGTTTCAAGCTGCACATGCGATGAAAATTACGTGTTTTTCATTATATTATTGCGGTAAGAATTTGTTATTAAAATTTTTTAAAAATATAGATTGACATGGTAAAATATTACTTTTTTTTTTTTTACATGTCCCGTGCATAGCACGGGTTTTTGCTAGTTTCATGGTACGTAGGTTTCTCTTCCCAATGACACGAGTGTACTCAAACACCGCCCAATCTTTGTCAAAGTAGAGCACGGATTAGGGCTTATATAAATATCTGGGTGAAAGATTTCGGTGAAAACTTGCTCATCGTCTTCTACAATCAGGCTCCCCCCACAGAAATCTCAATCAACAAAATTCCAATTACACAATGGCGCCGCCTCCTGGTCCTTATTCTGGAACCAGTACTCTAGCCTTGGTAACCACTCACCTCTCTCTATCTCTCTCTATATGTATCTATATATGTATGTCTGTATACGGATTTGTGTGGTTGAACTGGGTAATTGGTGAAGTATGATTCTGCAATTTGGTTGCATGGATGTAGGTGGCTCGTGTTTCGGCCTTCTCTCTTGGGCTCGTTTACGGAAGCATCAAGCTCAAGTATCTCAAGGTAGTGACTGACTTCCTTACCCATTTTATTTAGGTTGTCTAATTCTATCCGCATTTCCATATAAAGATAATTTTTTCTCATGTTTGGTTTCTTGATTTGTATCAATAAATTTTTACTAGCGATGTGGATGCTCCAAAAGGATACAACCCACAGCGATTTGGTTCACTGTCTTCCATGATAAAAAAAAATTGCTTAGCTATCTTGTTTATCAAGTATGATTTGTGATTTTGTGGTGGTTGCTAGGCATCTGTTTTCTCTCATTTGAAAATAACAGTTGATTTTCAATTTTGGACGACAATACCCATTAAGGATGTATCCTATGGTTGAATAATGTTCGAAATCTGGGTACATGTGGTTGCATTGTGTAAATGTTGTAGCTTTAAAACAATGACGATGAAAGTTCGTGATGTGAAGGGGTAGAATGGAAGAAAAATGATTAGCTTAAGCGATTGAAGGTGATCTACATACTGTTGAATTTGGTATATTAGCTGTTTGTTGCAAACTTAGTTCGTGAGGATACTAGAAGGGGAGAGATGAGTTGCCATGTGGACTTTAGGGTACTTTGATGGTGTTATCGTATCAAAATTTGGGTGCAGTGGTTGGTACAAGGAAGTGGTGTTTGCCTCTTCCCCATTACATGCATATGGAGATGGGCCTTTTGGGATCTTGGGCATGGGACTCTTCAAAATTCAAGCCGTTTCTCAGCTAAATGATATTGAGTCTATCCATGGCTTATGGGTGATACCTTGGCTCTGAGGAGAAAGGATGCAGTGATGTTAGTTGGGGTGAGAAGAGAGAGTTTCTACGGTGGTTTGGGAGGAAGAAAGCGACTGTGGCTCCTCCTCATCTTTCCTTGGTTAAGGGTAGGGCAAAGGTTACCAGGGTTCTTAGATGGTTTGGGGATAGATGAATCATGAAAGACAAAGGTATAACAGTCTTATTTTCCATTGAGATTGGGCTTTACTTCATATTTGCGGCATGCCAAATCTCAAAATAGGCGAGTGAGACAAATTACATCGATTTGAATGGGATTAGTGATGGCAGGGAGGTGAAGTGAAGAATTGCAAAAGTCACGTGGTGGTAATTTTGTATTTCTTTCTATGCTATTTATGATTGTGTTTGCTCTATAAGTCATATTTCTTTTTCCCTGTCGGAGATTCAAGAATTATCTGAATGGAGACTTATTGAATGTGTTCTTTTTTAGTTTCATTTTTTAAATATCTTTCTGTTAATGTATATCTAAATAATAAAATCTCTCAATCTCTATCTCTAAATAATAATATCTATCTCTATCTCTAAATAATGAAATCTATCCATCTATTTCTAAATAATAAGGGTTTTTTTTTTTTGTTCTCTTAAAAATTGGAGTGACTTTCTTAATCTTTTTGATAATCCTTTTTTATTTTTATTTTTATTTTTGTTTTTGTTGATATTTTTAGAAAGAAGTGTGTTCCTTTTTTAAAAACTTTTAAGAATTCCAAAATATATTTTTTCCTTTTTCAATTTTTGGATTTTTTATGCAGTTCTCTAAAAATGGGTTTAAAAAAGAAAAAGAGAACTTTTGGCCTGTGCATCACACCAAAGGGACGTTCAGAAAAACAACTCCCTTCTTGAAGTATCTGTACTTCATAGGAAGTGCCTAAGATAATGTTTTCGATAGTTGTCAAATCGAGAATCGAATCGAGAATCGAAAAGGTCCATGTACAAATCGTGAATCGAATCGAATCGTGAATCGAATCGAATCGTGAATCGCTCCGATTCGGTCATGTTCTTAAAACATATTAAAAATGCAAATATAATATAGCAATCAATAAAAATATTGTATCTAAAGATATATTGATGATCACGTAGTCTAAATAGGTAAGTCACTTACTTTCCTCTCAAGTCTCAAGGTTGAAAAGTAAGAAAAACCAACAGGTAAAAAGTGAAAACTTAATTTTTTAGTCTGCAACTCTTTCTATTCCCAATGTTTTTACAAAAGACCCTTCGTTAAGACCCAACGATTATTGTATTATTGTTTTTTTGGGAAATTTTTTTTAAAAATTGATTTTTTTGTTCTATCGGGTCACTAACTCGACTCAGGCCTGCAAAAATGTGAATCGAAAGTGAATCGATGATTCATGCGAATCGGGCGATTCGGAATCGATTCACCGGTTCTCTTACCGATTCAGTGCAAGTTGCGATTCGTTGTTAGGTTCGAATCGTTTGCATGGTGTATCGAATCGAATCGTGCGAATCGTATCGTGAATCGTACGATTTTGATAACTATGGTTTTCGCTATTAGAAAACTAAAGTCAGCTTAGTGTTTCTGTCCTGCCAATTCAAGTATTTGCACAAGAGATGCTAAGCTTTTAATATGTTCCGTAGAGCTTCTGTTGAGCTTCCTTCGGGACAATTGTTGGTTGCTGGTGTGGGGAACAGATTTTCCTTTGGCTGTTTTGAAAATCACTCAAGTACAGGAGGATTTTTATTGGGCTCTTAGTATTACTTAGAGTGGAATAATTGTGACATGAATTGTATGGTTCTCTTTTATCTCTTATTTAGTGGAACTACATGACTCCTACCAATTCGCTTTATCAGATTGGATAGATGGATTGTCAAAAATTTGATGCCTTTGCACTGTTGCCCATCAAATATCACATAATGTATCTACTGATTAAAGGTTTCTTAGCATTCATGTTTTTTGGACTATTTTCTTTCCATCTATAATGGTTTTGTGGATCATTATCGCGTGCTACCCACTGTACTTCTGATCTGCCAGCACTGTGAATTATCTTATACCTACGCATTACCAAAATACGTTAATTCGTAACGAATATTCCCCAAAGATCTCCCTCACTTTTGATTAGCAATTGCAGATTGCAGTTTCCTCTGATTGGGGAATTCATGCTAGCACTTGCACTTTTACAATCATTATTCTGGACATAAATCTGCAAATACTTATGCTGGTTCTGTTTTCTTGCCTCAGGCGAAGGCTAAGTCTCATCAGAAAGCTGAAGCCAAGGCACATCACTAAAGGAGAGTGGTTTTTTTTTGCCCCCCGTCTTCTGGGTTTTCATGGAAATAATGCATATCATGGTGATAGAACTCTAATACTGTTTCATCTTGGCATTGGCCAAAAGTGCTTGTGGACCATGTTGCTCTACATATGGCTTTGCTGCAATTTTGTAGAATTCATTACTTAGTTATGCAGTTGCTCCGACTTCTTAGCATTATGTGAACGATCAATCATTAGGTACTTCTGGGTACCATTTGGTACTTCTTAAGTGGTGCCCTTGGTTAATGAGTTATTGCAATTTGCAACACACCATATGGTTTACCTTTTGTCTCCAAACAACTCGAAAGATGCATGTGTTGATGTCTTACTCGAAAAATTCATCGCTACTTGATTTGTTATGTAAAAGTGTCACACGGTACTTTGGGAGTGTTGAATAATTGCTCTATGCGAACCAAGTGGTGAAGTGCATTATTAGATTTGCCTTCATTAGATTGTTCGGTATCTTTTTGTTGCTCATCTGATGCGTAGTTTTGTACCCTTTGCATCGGTGAAACTTATTTTTCCATTTGGTCTGTGTTGATCTATCCATGCTGTTGGGATTCAATCACTGCTATTTTGATGGGTGATAGAGATTTGACTGCAAGAAACGACACGGATATAGATTGTAGAAACAGAATTGGACATAAATTTGTCTAGAATCATTTGATGTATTTGGTCCTAGATAATATGCATGGGACAAACATGTATTGAACAGTTTTGAATATAGATTTGTGTTCGGATATCTCTGTCATATGGTAATATTTTCTATCGACTCCTTTCAAAATGGTCCTCGACCCGTTAAAATGGTCCAACTTCTCTGAAAAGACAAATATTTTTTTCATGGGTCCTGTTATGTCATTTCGAGGAGAAAATACCATTCAGCTGTTAAAGGTCGTATACGCGTATGCATATCGATTTGTACCTTTATAAGTTTATAATTTGACTGTAAATTACATATTTCTGTGTTTACTTAATTTTTTTGTAATCCCAACTAAATACTAATGAGATATTTAATTACACAAAATGGGGGGTGTATAATATTATGGACCTATGGTAGTATTAATTCAAACACTCTTAAATTAATGGGATAATATATCTGATTAAATTATATATTTATTCTTTTGCTATTAGTCTTCTCAAATGATGATTTGATCCAACTACGTCGTAAATCTTAATGTGTAAATTGTTTATGTAAACTTTAACTTGCTAGTGTACCGATAAAAGTTTAATCGAATTATATTTGTAAAAGTTTAGTTGAATCATATTTATTTTAAAGAGCAATAAATTCTCATTGTTTGATCATATTATTTGTAAATATTACACAACTCAAAATATTACAATTCGTGGTGTTGATTAATCCGTAATTTTATTATTTAAATATTACTTCATAGTTCCAAAACTCAAAATATTAATTTTAATCAACACCACGAATTTTCCCTTATTTAAAAAGACATAAATATTGATTAAAACATCAAGTTCTCTAACAGGGTGAAAGTAAAAACTACGCCACTCTATGAGGAAATCTCAAACTTCTTTACAAATCTAACCCCCACAATATTCATTCATGGGTTTCCGAGTTAGAACCGAGTCAGGTATTCATCAAACTCCAAGACCCCAGAAGAGTCTCAAAAACATCAAAAACCCAACAAAAGGGTTTGCAAAAAACAAAAAATCCAAACCAAACCCAAACCCAAACCAAAGCAAAGAAAGATGTTGAAAAAAAAGACAAAAGCACCAAAACTGCTTCATCTTTACTCATCTCTCTCTCTATATATATCTCTATCTCTTTCTCTCTCATCTGAGCATTGAAGTTAGAGAGCGAAACACAACTTCCTCGCAAGGAATAGTGAGACCCATGTCGTGGTCGAACCCGAACTCTTCTTCGGCGCGGCGGAGAAGGAACTGGAACTCGGGGTGAGTCAAGAACGAGATAGGGACTATGTATCTACTTCTCTTCTCTCCTACGTATACTGCAAAGTGGCCTTTTGGTACGTCGAGAGGAAGCTTGTTTTCTTCTTCTTCGTAGCCGTTTTTCTTTCCCAAGCTCGAGCATCTCTTCAGGATTTGCTTTATCACTGCTTTTTGTGGTAGTTTGTTTGGTTTTCTAATCGCCATTTTTCTGGTTGGTGTTTAGAGAGAGAGAGAGAGAGAGAGAGAGAGAGAGAGAGAGAGTTTGTGCAGGGGATGTGGTTGGATAGAGGGAGCTGCGTGAAGGGTATTTATGGAGAATTGGAGAGAGATGGATAGTGATGTGGGGGTATTTTGGGGTTTACGTATACATGTGCAAGGACATGGTGGGGCAAACCGGCCCATGGGTTTGCCCCTTATTTGTTGAACCTCCAAATGACAAAATGGTCCCCCCCTCCCCCCCCCCTCCCTCCCTCTCTCTCTCTCTCTCCACAAATATTTATATCCCATGTCCTGAAAATGATTTTTTTAAGACCCAGTTTTCACGTAACTCAACACAAAATTCAGTCAAGGACAGCAGGAAACGGTTCTTACAATTTTGACCATAAAAAAATATTTTAATAATTCAAATTAGTTAAGAGATTATTACCGCCAGGAATCTTTAACAAATTCATATTATTAATTTTCAAAATGAACAGTCAAGATTGTACTGCCTCTTATAGTCTACGCGTAAACTGTAGAGAAATGAAATTAGTTTTGTAAACGTATGCGTGTTTGATATATGTTGTTGTGTTAGTGATACAACAACATATATCTAATTAAAGCGTGTTACTCATAAAATTTACAAAAATGCTACAAACACAACAATTTTACACAACATTTTACACAACACATCAAAACGACGTAGTTTCATTAAGGAAAAGAAAACCAAAACTCAATCTGTTTTTTTCTCCCTTAATGAAACTACGTCGTTTTGATGTGTTGTGTAAAATGTTGTGTAAAATTGTTGTGTTTGTAGCATTGCTCTAAAATTTATCGCTACGAGCTTATTTGTTAGGAGTCAAATGAGAGAAATAAAATTTGGACTATGTATATGACAACTCAAGTTGTCATATTCGAGATTTGTTAATATCTTTAGACCCTGAATATCATATCTGAGGTCTAAATTTTATCCGACTAAAAAAAAAAAATTTAGACACTTCTCTCTCTACCCATATTTTATTTCCATCTATATCTCCCTTTTATTTGCGAGAATGCTATTGTTAATTTACAAAAATATCATTAACATACTCATATATATCATATCCCTTTTAAAAAATATTCAAACAAACCCTTTATAATTATTCATCTCTATATAATAAATCTCTCATTCTATTATATACTCCCTCCGTCCCGATTTGTTTGTCCACTTTTTGACTTTTACATGTCCCAAAATGTTTGTCCATTTTTAAAGTTGACTTGTAAAAGTTACCTTAATGTCTTTTTTTTTTTTTAAAAATCACACTTTGAAAACGTGCACTCTCATTTAATGCTTAGAAAGTTAAGGGTATTTTTGAAAAGTTAAAACTTTTAAGAGTAATGATTATGTTCCCTTAATAAGTTGAAATTTCTAAAATAGACAAACAAATTGGGACGGAGGAGTATATTATTTTTACTATATTCATCATATGTCTTTTATAATTTTAACCGTTGATAAATGAATCGGATAAGAATATGGCAGAATAATAAATAATTATTATATTTTATGTATTTAATTTATAGAGTCACGTGATGAGAACCAACGGTGGAGGTTTTTTCCCCCTTTATTGAAAATAAAAAAATGGTGTGCTGACTGTGTGTGGAATCACGGGGTAACTATAATCGTACAAAAACAGTACCAGTTGGTGTTTGTGATAGTTAAGGCTTGTGATTCTGTCAGGTAAAAGAGAATCCTTCTCACCCTGAAATCTGAATCCCCAACATCAAAATATATTTTGCAGATCTACCCCATGTGCTTTCACTTTGCAGGCTTTGACCCCCCTACCTAAAAGACCTTTTAATTTCATGGATGCACACAACGAAGTGTGTTGCGTGCTAAAATGACGTTAATTTAGTATACAAAATACTATCTGAGCATTTGAATGGTGATCGAATAATTATTTTACGTGTCAAAATGATATTGTTTTGACGTTCAACATACCTTATTATGCGCAATGTAAAACAGACTTTTCTATTCCTAACTTCATAGTTATGCCAAAGGTTATAAGTAGTATAAACAAATATAATGATGTACAAATACACATGTTGCACACAAGCATTGTACCCTTGTTATGCTTGTAAGCGTAGTTATTTGTCTCTATCGTATTGTTTAGTATCGGTACGTATTGGATCTAGGGCTGCAAATGAATTGAGCTGTTCGGGAGCTCAGCTCGATAATGGCTCGGTTTGGTTAGTTAACAAGCCGAACTCGAGGTTGAGTTTTAGGCTCATTTTGTAAATGAGCCAAGCTTGAGTCTCGAAATTTCGACTTGCAAAAACTTGACTCGTTTACATAGGCTTGTTAGGTAAATGAGCTTACTGCGGCTCGGCTCGGCTCGACTCGACTCGACTCATTTACAAACAAGTCGAGCTTGAATTTTAGGATCGTATAATTAAAGAGCCAAGCTGGAGCACTCTAAAACTCAGTTTGGCTCGTGTGTAGCCCTAATTGTACCAGTCTCATAGTGATACTGACCCACCGTTGTACTATTTCGATTACCTTACCGGCCTATTCTGGTTGTTTTGGACCTATACCGTATTAGAGAATGGGAAAGCCCAGTGTGCATTACACACAGAAGGGTGTACTGCGCGCTAAAATGATATTATTTTGGTGCGCAAAATACTGCTCGCAAATTATTCAGTCAGTATCAAATGCTCGGTTAAAATTTTGTTCATCAAAACGACGTCATTTTAGCTCACAACACACTCTGTTGTGCACAATGTGGAGCAAGGACCCCAAGTCTACCATACCAGGCAATACAATTTTTTTTATTAGATGCTTTTTTGAGTAGGTATACACAAGTATAAGAGACTTCTTATTTTTGGTGATTTATTTTTAAATTGTGAGGCTTTATTTTATATGTCTAATATAATTTTTTGTTACAAAATATTATTTGAGAAATGTATATTATTTTTTACCTATAAATCTGAAATGGCACGCTGATATACACTGGTACATACTATATTAGTAACAAAAATAGTACGCTTGTCGGCACAAAATTGATAACTTTACTTGTAAGTTCATTGTTGACACTATGAAATGGAAAATTCATTAAGGTCATACCACATAGATCAAAGAGCATAGTAAGAGATCAAACGTAGCAAGTGGTTGACACTTGATTAATATATTGAATTAGCAAGTATCTTAGGGTGCTCGGTACCACTAGTAGGGCTGCAAACGAACTGGGCCATTCACTAGCTCGGTTAGTTTAGTTAACAAGTTGAGCTTAAACTTGAGTTTTGAGCTTTTTTTGTAAACGAGTCGAGCCCAGCTTAACTCGTCTCGTAAAAACTCAGCTCTCTCTAAAAAAGATCACGACTCAAGTAATACAAATTGTAGACAAAATTTTTTCCAATACAATAAAAACGTTAAAGCACCAAGTAAATAGATGGGAGGGCCTTTGTATCCTTCAATCCCCAAGACCCTTAGATGGTAGACATGAATAAGACATCAAGGGTATTATGGTGACTTTGGGGTGTGAAATGGTCAAGACCTTTCGGTTGCCGAGAGATCTTTCGGTGTCTCTTTCATACTTCGATTTTCCAACAAGATGCACGTGGCGCATACAAATTCTTAAACACCTTACGTGCATCAAACGATTCTAGACACATGTGTCCGATTGTGTGTGGAATATTTGTGTTCCTAACATTCCTCGTAATAAAATGGAAGTGTTTCCAGAACAAGGGGCATCCCAAGTGGTCCTCAGCTGCCACCGCCACCGCCACCGCCACCGCCACCGCCGTGGCCCCCCACCCCCACCCCCCAGAGAGTAGAGGTAGATGAGAACATTAGGCCCACTTGACTGGAAATGATCACCACAAAATGCTTCACTAGCCTATGGGGCTACATATCAGACAGAAAACAGAAGAGAGTTGATAACTCCTCCATGTTCTAAGTCTCAGAAAGAGATCCATTTTGATATTTGGATACGGCTATGTCCTGCACTTTTCTGTCTTCTGCCCTTTTGTTTTAATCCAAAAACACTGATGAGGTCCTTTTCCAGTACATATATGTAATCCCCACCAGCCATATGTGTTCCCATCACGGAATGTACTGCACACACACACACAAATATATGAGCATACTGATATATACAGCCAGAGAGACGTGCATGAAGTGATTACACCAAACTGGGTAAAGCTTAAATGGTGTGTACCTTGATGCTGGGATGACAACTGGATGGATAGCATATATTGGGATATTCGAATCCAGCCCAATATCTACTGAGAATGGTTGTATCCAACAAAAGTTCGGTTATTCACCGTACCGAATAGATATCTGTGGGAATTCTCTTTGTGTATATAAAGGATTAAACGACGTGGTTTTGCAACAACTCACTCTTTAATATATAAAATATAGTTTTCGAACCGTTCGGTTTGGATACAATTTAGATACCATTCGGATATTGACCTATACTATAATCGAATGGACTTAGAGCTGGTATTTCACAACCTTTACCTTATCCGTATAACGGGAAAAAAAGGGTTATAAGATCGATAAAGCAAACGATTCGTTCCGAAAACTTCGGTTGGACTAAATTAATCACTTTGAATTAGTCGATCTTGCAAGATTGATTGGGCGGGCTTGTTGGGAAGGGTCATTAGCAAAGAAAAGAATCGCTCAGAAATAAATTCTACTATTTTGTTAACCGCAAGTCTTGAAGATCCTTGAACCACATGCACCAAGTCAAGGAAGCTTCAGGTGACTATTGCAAATTCTTAATTTCTATAAGCCCGGCTATGTACTGCGCACAGAAGGATATGCTGTGCGCCAAAACGACATCGTTTTGACACGCAAAAAATTGAGCAGAGTCCCCCATTCCATCTCTATACACCCTAAAAGAAATTTAAAAAATGATTTTATTGAAAAAAATATAGAAAAAAAGATGAGAGGACGAGATAGTGGGGCCCTCCTGCATGGAATATGGTGATCCAAACAATATCTGCAAATCAACAGAAGGGCAATTTTCTTTTGAAGTAATGATGTTGACAATGGCTTTCGTAGGCCACAAGATGACATGAAGGCCATGTTACTCTTGCTCCCAAAAAAACCTCATTTGAAGAAGACAAAACGTAGGAGAGGAATTGTGATATCAATTCTAACTACTTGCATAAACGGTTAGCTTTTACTAAAAATACTGTAAGTCTGTAACTACCCCACAAAGGCATCTTTAGTTTAGGAGTTCCCAAAGCAAAACTATCAATCTCGTATCGACAAATATATCGTTTTTGTTTCTAATACAGTATATATTAGTACCAGTATGTTTCGACATATCGTTTTGAATTTATCGCTGAAAAATAATATATATTTCTTAACAAAAAATTCATATTGAATGTATAAAATAAAGTCTCACAACTTAAAATAAATCACTAAACATAAAAGAGGATTATACCGGCCGATACTGGTACAACTTGGTATTGGCTGGTACATTTGTCGGTACAGTAAGTGAGTTGACTAGTACTGTTTTTCATCTAATACGATACGTATCTCTGGTAACGAACAGTATGGTATTCATAATATTGCCCCAAAGCTTCTCTTATCTGTATTTTGTTAAATAGTTTTTGGAAATTATTTTCTGTTTTCAAAAGTAAAAAAGAGGAAACTTTGTTTGGTAAACTGTTTCCAAAAAAAGCATTTTTCACAAATCTTTTTGAAACTGCTTCATCAGTTGTCTAAGTTCTTTTCATGTCAACCCCAAGAGATTGTCTGAGTGATAGAGCAGATGAACGATAAACCCAAACATTCTAACGTCGAAACTCGACAACTTAATACTTGGAGCCATTGGGGGTTTTGCCCGGTCGTTTCTACCCAGGGCCCAAAAAAAGTAGTTCTGAAGACAAATTAAACAAAATTATGTTGTTTTGCCCGCACTACACATGCACTATAGGGAAGTGCACTACAGCTCTACCAAATCCCGGAGAACTAGTTGGTAATTTAAGTGAAGACTCCTCCAAGCTTTACCCAACTTGGTCCCAAGCTGACCGAATATCTCGGTTATCCAAAAAAAAAAGTTCTTTCGTGTTAATTCTCCGTTGCAATCTGTGTTTTTTGGATAGTCAGAATCCAAAGTTGATTTTCGATTTCAGTATCAGCTCCAGATTTTGGGCTGCCCATCTGATTAATTTTAGTTCAACTATCACTGCTAAAAGTCCCTGCGATTCTTCAGCTATTCTCGGGAAAAAGGAAAGATTTTTGTTTTTTGTTTTTCTATGTGCATCATTTGACGCAAGAATTCACAAGAAGGTTAAATGTGGGTGTCCAATTAAGGGAACTAATTGCACCCTAAGATTTGTAGTCTTTAAGAAGAGGAAACTAATATTTATAGGAAAGTTTTTTTTTTTTGATAACTCTGAGTGTTCAGGTCAACTTATGAATTTCGACTTATCCCTGGGGATCAATTCTACTATCAACTAGCAAAGAGGCCAATTAAAACCATAGTAAAGTCCTGTATGAACTGGCCCTAAGAGTTAACAACACTTGAGAAGTCTTGAACCTCGGACCTCAAGAAGGAGCAAACCCTTAGTTCTAGGCCTGAAACACTAAACGAATTTGGAGTTAATCCATCCAGGAAAGTTAAAACCATGTGTCCCACGAGTTCCTATGAAAGAAATAAAACATGGAGAAACTCAAATTTCTCGGTACATCCTTTTCCTGGGTAAGCAAGATATATTCTGAACTCTCAAAAAGTGTTTTCGCTTGCAAGTCAACCATGGGTGTTTCCTAACTTTTCATTGCCTTTGTTTCCCGAGAAACACAAAAAAACGAAAACGAAAACGATCGTAATGCAAAAAGTTACTAGCTATGTCTTGTGTAAGCAGACTTGCTACAAATATGCATGAGAAATGAGAGCACCTATTGCACATGAACCGTATACGTATCTACAAGTTCAGTATCCATAGCTATATCCATGTGGGTGGTGGGCAACTAATCAACAAAAAACAATTCTGAAAATATGCAAAGATGACATCAAGATTAAAGAATCTGAAGTGGGTTCTAGTCACAAGCAATATCAAGATGAAGATCACATGGTATTGTCTAATCCCCTGGACCCACTTATATTATATGCATAGAAGATGTTCTGATAATTTAGGATAGTGATTCTAACCTGGGTATGCGGCAAACAGAAGCACGGGCTAGCAGCAGAGAAATAATACAAAGATGACCACTGAAAGCATGGGGAGGACCCATCAGAAATTACCAAACAATTTGAGGACCCCATTCCTTATCAGGTATCACCACCTATGTTTGGACACTCTGGAGCATCATCGGACTCATGGAGGAGGAGAGTACCTGAGAAGATCTTCTTCTGGTCATTGACCTGTACCAAGCGGCGTCCAAAAGAAACATCGATGTGAAGCAATACAGTTTGACTAAATAAAAGTAATTTCATTGTTACAAACACATACTGATTAGGAGTCCATACCTGGATGACTGGAGATGGAAAGTGCTATCTGCCCCTGGCGTCCAATAGAAACGTCGATGTGAAGCAATACAGTTTGACTAGTAATTTCATTGTTACAAACACATACTGACTAGGAGTCCACACCTTTGATGACTGGAGATGGAAAGTGCTAGATGCCATTCGATTGATGGATTCCTATATCTTTCAATCGGTCTGAGGTCATCCTTGCTTGACCTAGTTCCTCTGCTATGTCCCTGTCCTAGTAGCTCAGGTGGTACAATAGCATAGAAAACAGTGTCCAACAACTGAAGGGCAGTCTGGGTAATACAAAAACTATGAACTAACACATTTGAGTCGACATGAAGTTCACAGAATTCATAATATGCTACCATCAAAGAGCTGAAGGGTGGTGTCCAAATAGCAACAGGCTTAGCAAATAAGAGGCCGGGGAATTCAAAAGCGTGGTATCATGAGTTACTTGGAACTTGGAAGCATTAAAAGCCCAATTGAGGAAAGATTAATCTGTAGAAGTTCAAATCATCCACCTCTACATTTGAAAAGTATCGATGTTCTTGTTTCTTTTAACTAATCAGCGTGAATATACAAAGCAGGTTTTTAGTAATGCAACTAACTTTGGTGATATTATCGGGGACAAATAGAATCTTAAAGCATCAGATAGAACAGAGAGGTATCAGCACCGGCATGCTCTTCGAACTGTAATCGGAGATATTCAATACACAATTATTGCCGGAAAAGAACATTTCATTTAGTCCTTCAAACAACAATTTGTTACATAGTTTTTTCCTCTTGTTTGCTACAAATGAAATTCAGCTAAGAATTACAACAACATCAACAAGATATCTAAGAAAAGAGTACAGACTTTTGGAATACATAACTCTATAACCAAACTCTTCCACCGTACAAACATACACGCGGGCTCTGCCATAAACTCACTATCAGCAGTAAAATTTCATAGATTATGGGAGGAATAGTGCATTTCACAGATCAGAGGAAGTTTTCATCTGTTGATGCGGCCCGTCTATCACGGTCAACTGCCTTCTGAGTCTAGCAATATGGGCTTGCACCTATCAAATTCAAAATAGAAGGTAAATAAGTCAGTTTATGCATTCTCTGAAGATTCAAACAATCAGTTGCATTAATGGGCTTGCATCTATCAAATTAGTACCAAGAAAATACAAATTTAGTTCCTGCATGCTGTAGAATTGGAACAATCTGTAAAAGAAGAAATACCTAAACCAACTATAGAATAAAACTGCTTGACACGTTACAATTCAAAGTTGTGAAGTTAGACGGTTCCAACTCTCAACCAACGGTAATACACCCCAATCTAGCTTTCAAGGCAGCATTATGGATAACCATGCCTAGAACATAATAAATTCTTATCACTCTCTAATAACTAAAATACTGTCAATGTTATGCTGCTGCAGTTAGTTTTACTACTCTCAAGTTGCAGACAAGGGACATACATACAGCCGATACTGCTGGATAATTCTGCTTTTGTTGTTTCTATAAGTTCGTGGTCAGGATAACTGTAATGAGTGGATTTTCAGCATAATTTAGCATAGAAACCCAGCCTCAGAAAGTAGAAATGCACATGCCCTCATTTGGTTCAAAAAACAGCGAGTGATACTTGAGATTTTATTATGTATGCAAAAAGAAATGACTGGAACGGGAGATATAGAATGCATACTGACCTGCTGACGAGCTGCTGCAAGCTTTAATAGCTCATCAGCTTCAGAGAAATTTGTGAACCACTGGTTTAAGGGATTATCTTTAGTGTCACCTCTCTTCCTTTTATCCACATCTTCAGTTGGCACTACATAAACACTAACACAGTTTGGTAACTCAGATAATAGTAAGGCACAACATCTATTGTCAAGGCAGGGAAGACAAAAAAAAAGCCCACCAGGAGGAGGTAAACTGAAACCAGGAGGTAGCCTAGGCACAATTACAGCCGGATGATTTTGCACGCGAGCAAAGAAACCCTCTGAAGGTTCGGTAAGAACAATCTCGTCGTACGATTCCACAACTACAGGCTTTTTAGTAGACATCGAACCAGATTCGTCCTCCGGATACAACTTTAAATGGTGAAACCTGTGGATAGTTAATTTAGGAATTCCAGATAGCCAAGATGAAGAAAATGATGAATTTCTATTTCCAAAAGGTTGGAAAAATTGCACACTAATGGAATTTTACTAAAAAGAACTGCATGTATTACATATATTCCAGGAACAAAAAGTGTTAAAAGTAACAAGGACAGATGGTAATGCTTTGCGTACAGACATTAACTGTCCTGTCTACCTCAATATTGAAGTAATCTAAACTCGGTTCCTGTATTGATGTTGAGACAATAAAAGATACATTGCATTGGTTTTTTCGGATATATTTGGGTACATGTACTTTTCTCATTTACTTTTTCTGCAACTTGTATCTGCATATTATTACACATGATTAGATTCCATCCCTGTAGCCGAGTTTGAAATTCAATGTCATGCTATGACTTGCACAATGTGTCCAAACCAGAGGAATGATTTGAACCCAATTCTGTGCACATTGAAACTTTCCAGATTAGCCTATTTGAATATGCTTCTGTTCCAAGTAACAATTTCCAAACAAGATTCCTTCCAAATTCTGTTGAAGATTCGCTGAACACAGTTTGAAACTTCAAAATTACTAAAAAAAATGTTTTCCACAGGCTAAAATTGGACAACATGTTGTTGGCATAAAAGTCTCCTGCATACAATGATAAAAATATGTAACAAGGAAAGAAACTCACAAGTGCAATGGCTTCTCACATATATCGCTATGGAAATGAAGGGTAATGGCAATTTCAAATTCACCCCATCCAGATTCGGACAATTCGAATGGTGGGGACTCTAGAACCCTTGTCGGATTATGGAAACTGGCATGTAATTGGAAGACAGCACGCTTTACCACTACTGAAAGATCCTCATTTGTTGCGCTTCGAACATAAACAGTCCATTTATGAGACTGAAACCTAATCAAACAATGACAACACTCAAATGGGAATTTCCCCGAACAGATTAAAAGCAATCATGAACTTTACCCATACTTACTCGCTTGCCTTTTTCCCAAGCCAGAATGCAATGCTACCAAACACAATAGGAACACTAATTTCGACATCTTTGAGTTGTTTCTTCAAGCTCTACAGAGAACCCATCATCAATACTGAATCAATTATCTATTCTGCAGACCATCACCAATCCCTGCTCTATTTATTTACATCAAAGCGAAAATTTTGGTTGAAAGATTGAATTGATATGAAACCACTCCCAAATGGTTATTTATTAAACAAGTCTGTGGAAAAAAAAAACGAATCTATTCCCAAAAAAGTAATTTCAACCGTCTTTAATAAAATATTGACAGCAATTTTATCAACTCTTTTAAGAACCTCCAACCTTGTTCCAAAAGCTTCTTTCACCAGAGTTCGGGTAAAAGCTTACTTCTTCCTGATTTTATGCAAACAGATCCTCTTTCCTTATCTTCGATATCAATTTGGTGAAGTCTTGGAGCTCTTTTTTTGCTTTCTTTTAATTTAATGTAAATTTGATGAAGTATTTGGTTAATGATTGGAGATGCCTTTGTACAGATAACACGGTTTCCCATTCATGGGTCGGGCAAGTTGAATGATGGGTTAATGGGAAATCGATAAAAAATGAAATTCAAAGGGAGGTATTACCTTTTTCTCAGACTCTTCTGCGGATTTTATCATTTTGGTGCGCTGTGATTTTGGGTTGGGTCCACTGACGTCCATCGGATCCTCTGCGCCATGCTTCTTCGACGAGGAACTCTGAGGCATTCTACTAAGTCGGACGACCACGATCGATCGAAGCAAAATCAAAAGATGAATTAGGGTTTGCGATTGTACCAGAGAGTACGGCCTGGCGTTTGGGTTTGAAGAAAGATCACCTACGGCGTGGTCTATGTACGGTTCTTTGGGTTACCAATGATAGCGAGACGCGTCGTGCTGAATGGGAGCTTTAAATCAGCCAAAAAGCCTACATATGTGTATGTATGTATGTATGTATGTATCATGTATGTATGTAGATCAGCCAAAAAGATATGCCATGATTTTTATTTTCCACTATTTTTTTTATTTGTTTTATATACTCTTATCATAATACAGTGGTGGACCTAAAAATTTAATATTTCAGTACGAACGTAACATTTTTCTTTACGAGATGATACAAATCTTTGACATTTATTCCTAATAAAAAAATTATAATGCACTATTACTTCAAATGTATCTCAAAATAGACACAAAAATTAAAATATTCATTGCTAAATGTATTCTTGATATTGACCTTTATTGATTTTTTCAACATTGAGGTCATTAAAATATTCATTGCTAAATGAATTTTGGTCATTTTTTTAATCTAAAATCATAGTGGGATCCAAACGGGTCCAAGTTAATTTTTTATATACTCCTAAGAAATTTAAACCATTGAAAAATTGAACAAAATTTATTAAATATTGAATAAGAAATTGACTCCTCCAAGCGGGCATGGTGACGAAGGTGGAGAACACCTCATCAAAGTAAAATGTTGTGATTTTTAAATTTTTGACTCATCAGTTACAAATATTTGATTTTAATCCGCTATTTCTATGGACCAACATGATTGAATAATTATGTATTATAATTACCTTGCCAAACTGATAGCTTTTCGGTTTCAAAGGATATTTTTAAATAAAAGGTCACTTGTGTGAGTATAAAGTGAGACCGCTTTTATAAGAATTAAGATGTCTAAATTTTTTATAACGCTCACTGAACCAAAGCAATAATTCATAGCTAAAAAACTCATCAGTGAGAACTGAATTGTATTAGGAGAAGTTCTTATACTGTGTTAGAAGAAAATTTTGTGCGAAGTATGTTGTCTTAGTTTACACAAACGATAAAACAATTTAAAAATATTATGTTCATTAGTTAACCAGTAAAACTGATAAGCTTTCATAAGAGAATGTTTAAAGTTAAAAGCTATGTAAAAATTATCCGTTGTACTCTCTCTCTTTAAGTCTACGTTATCTTTTATATTATTTTTTACTAATTTCATTTATGTGTGGTATCGTTGAAAAAATAAATTATTGTTCAAGATTTTTTTGACATTTTTGAGACACAATATAATGGGACCCAAACATCAATGGGGTGGGTCTAACTGAGTTTTTATACTCTTAAGTAAAGAGTTTAAACTATTATAAAATTAAACAAAATTTATTAAATATTTAATGAAAAATTAACTCTCGAAGTGGACATGATGACGAAGGTAACGAACACCTCATGTAAGTAAAAAAGTTGTAATTTTTCGATTCTTGACTTATTAGTTACTATAAAATCTTTGATTTTAATTCACAAATTTTGTGGACTATCATGATTCAATGGTTATGGATTATACTGACCGAATTGATAACTTTTTGATTTCGAAGCTAGAGAGATTAATACTGAATAAGGCCACCGATTAATTGGTGTATTAATCGAATTAATCTGGACAGTTTTTTCCTCTTTTTCATATGTACATAAATTGGGTTCTACGCCTTCTGATTTTATATAGAAATTCAATCAAAAGATTTCATCTCGTGTTCTTTCATAACTTCATTTTTCCTAGTTTTAAAATATTATTCTTGGTTCAATTAGTGTGGACTAGTCTTTTGGGTAACTACTGTATCATTAGAGACAGATGCCGATTGATACGTCAACCACCATTGGGAGGCGACAAATTTATTTTAAAGAAACTATGTGAAACACAACCCTTGATTTACTTTTATTCAATTTTCATCAAATTATTGTTCTTAACTTATCAATCACGTTTTATTTTCCGTTTCTAATTATTTTGGTTTCCGGATGATAAGTTGAAAGATTTGTGCAAGAAATCTGATTATGTTATTAAAGTTCATCCAGGTTTTGTGGAATTACAATAATTTTTCTTGTAATTTTTTTGTTATCGTCATAGTGTAATGTTGTTTGTATTCTCTCGTTAGTCGAATAAAAATCAGATTTTATTTCCAAAAACTAATTTTTTGAATAAAATTAAGTTATTAACTTAATAACTTTTGGCAATAAAAGAGAAAACAGTTATCACATCATAACAAGTGTTCCAAGACATCATCTAGCATTTGCCATTTTAAATAAAGCTATGCTTGCACGTGCATTAAGTGTGCCCGATTTCTAGCAAAGAATTTATATGTATTTTCAAATATATTTTCTTTGCAAAATTATGCACGGAGATGATGTTCATCAATAGTCTCAAGTTTCAAAAACTTATCCTATTCATATATTCGAACTTTCAATACACATTGACTCCACAAAATAAAGAAAAATTTATGTTCATCCAATGAATCGAAATATATATGTATTCGAAATTATGCAAAGAAATTTATGCCCATATTCTATTTGTAAACAAGTAGTCAAAAGCTTATCCCATCTATATGTTTGAATGGTTCTATGCATATAAACTTTACAAATTTATGTTCATTTAAACAATTATAAATATATTTGTGTTGGAAATTATGCACAAAAATTTGCATATGAATTCCGTACGTATACCTTTAACGCTGAACAGAGAACCCAAACACTACTCTTCTTGCTTCACCATAAACGTCAATCCAATGCTATTTTAATATGATTCAAACGTTTGATGCCTCTCGTTTCTTACACCAATGCTCTCAAACTAAGAATCTTAAAGCCCTGAAGAAATTTCATGCACACCTACTTAGAACAGGCTTGCTGTTTCTCTCTCTTGGCCTCCAAACCAAACTCATATTCACATACAGTACTTGCCTTCACAGAAACCATCTTCAAACTCTTACCAACTTCTTGATCTTCATCAACCCAACAAACCCATTATCTTTTAATCCCTTGATATCGGATTTTCGTAGAAAAGGGTGGCCTTTTCTCGCTCTACAAACCTTTGCCTTTACACACGTTAATGGGGTTGGTATAGATTCATACACTCTGTGTAGCTCGTTAACAGCTTCCTCTGAAATCAAAGCTGTTGAATTTGGTAAACAGTTGCATACTCATGTGATCAAATCAGGATGGTCATCTAGTGTGTTTGTCGGGAGTGCTCTAATTGATTTTTATGCGAAACTGTTTCTGATCCATGACGCAGCAGAACTGTTTGATGAAATACCTGTTAGAAACTCAGTATGTGCAAATGCACTTTTATCAGGTTATTCTGAGGCTAAATTGTGGGTTGAGGGACTTGAACTTGTTCAAAAGATGCCAATGTTGGACTTGAATTACGATAATTTCACCTTATCGGCTACTTTACGTGCGTGTGCTGGACTATATGCTATCAACTTGGGTGGACAGGTGCATGCAAAAATGATTCGTACTGTTCCTAATGTGGGTATTGATGTGTTTCTGCAGAGTTCATTGATTGAAATGTATGGTAGGTGTGGGCTAGTTCTGAAAGCTAAACAGGTCTTTGGTATGGCGGGGTTTGGAATGGAGGGAGAAAGGCAGAGGGATATTGTTTTGTGGACTTCAATGCTTGGTGTATATGGAAGAAATGGCCATTTTAAAGAAGTGATTGAATTGTACAAAGAGATGCTGATGGAGGGGATCAAACCAGATGGGGTGGCATTTGTGACACTCATCTCTGCTTGTGGTCACACGGGCCAAGTGAATCTTGGGTTGGAGTATTTTGAATCTATGGTCTGTGACTTTGGATTGGATCCAATGCCAGAGCACTATAGTTGCCTAATTGATTTGCTATGCCGGGCTGGTGAGTTGGAAAAGGCATGGAAGGTTGTAAATGAGATGCCATATAAAGCAAATGGCCATTGCACGGTTTCCACATGGGGAGCCCTGCTTAGCGCCTGCTATGAATTTGGGAATATTGATTTGGCTAAATTGGCTGCTCAAAAGGCCCTTGAATTGGATCCTCAAAACGTGGGTATTTATATTTTGCTATCCAATATTTATGCGAAATATGGCATGTGGAATGACATCAAGCAGTTGAGGGAGGTGATGAAAGAAAGAGGGTTGGAGAAAGATGTTGGTCGTAGTTGGATAGAGGTTACACGCTGAATCGGAAGGTAAATCTACGAGGTACCCTCTCAAATTGACCGACTTTGCTTCAGATTAGGCATGCCATGGCTCCACCCGATTCTATTTCCAAATCACAATCTCTTTTTTTGTCCTAATTTTGTTCTCCCCCACTGAGCTTGAAATTGAGCCAAATGCAGTTTCTCACCATCAACTGTTGAATGATGGTTTGTGCATTTTTTACTATGTTGGAGACTAGGGAGTAGTAAAGCAATGAGCTGTCTATCCAAGATAGCCCCACTTTAATTCAACTGGGTATCCTATAGCTTCGATCCACACACAATTTTGCTTGTTCCAACATCTGGTCTCCTACAAATTTCAGCTGTTCATAAATATGTCACCTTTTTTTTCCTTTTTTAATGAGTTTACATATCATAATTGGGCCTTGAGAATATCTCATTTCAATTACTTGCATAAATGCAAGAAGTAGTTTTGTTCACGGATTATTAATGTTATCTGCTTATGAATATAAAGCTGCTGTACAATAAATGCAAGAAGTTTTGTTTCTCATTTCTCATATAGTGAGACTTGTCTCTTTTTCCCATCAAAAGCTTCTCATACAGAAAAAAACTAATATTTACATGGAATTGGACGTTCCTAATCTACAATAGTGTCTCTGATGAATCTTCTATTGCCAGAGCTTTCTCCCTCCTTCCAATCTTATAATCTATTCAAAACAGAAGCAAGATTGAGGAAGGTATCTTCTCTGCAAGGAATAGTCAGACCACCCATTGGATGACTAAACCCAAATTCTTCTTCAGCCTTGAGTAGCAACTCTTGAAATAAAGGTTGGTTCAAGTATGATACTGGAACCAAAAATCTTTTCTTTTGAAACTCTCCAATATAAACTGCCAAATAGCCTTTTGGGACATGTGCAACACCGGAGGCTGTTTGGGTTGCATGAAAAATAGATCGGCGAAGAAGGGCCTTAGCCTGTAGAGTACCAAAAAATCTGATTCCCATTAGATTCTATGGAGGAGAAAGAAACAATCTAATTGGGATTTTGAAGAACAGAGAGGGCTTTGACACAAGAAAATGTGAGGACTTGTGTTGGTAATTTGTTGAGCTCCTGTGACTCATATATATAGAGAGAGAGAGGGAGAATGGTATGCAACCATACTAATGTGGTAGGGAAAGGTTGGTAAGAGAGAAAATTCACAAGGGATCACATGGGTATGTCTTCCCAGTTGGTATGAAAGGTGGGGACAGTGGAGTTGAAATGTGTTTTGTTGGTTGTGTACTCTTACCCACAACTTGGATTCGAATAAAAGCACTGGATCATATAGAAAGAAAATTTCACAATGAATTGATCATGGAACCAACTGATGCTTAATTTGGTTAGGGACAAGGCTGAGACATCCATTGTGGTGGACAAACAAATCCTTCAAACAAAATAAGCAAGTAGTAAAGGATTTGGTCTGATTGCCTGTGAATTAGATTTGACTCTTTGAGGTATTTCTGATCTGTTTTCATAAGACAGAAAACCTCATCATCTTGATATTGTATTAAATTTTGAGAATAATGATTTTCAAGAACACGAAAACATGTTTTCATTGTTTTCTCCAAATGATTTTTTGGCCATTATAAAAAATTCTCAGGAAAAAGTTTCGAGAACTGTCGAACCGGTGCTTAGAACAAGGACAAAACTGAGAAGGGGTTTACATGAGGACATTGACAAAGAGGCATCACATGCATTTGCCTACAAACTAAAGCTGCATGACTTTGATTTTTTTCTTTCTTTGGTACCATGAAGCTCTAATTTGCATTTATTATGGCCAAGCATCAATTCACCTGGAAAAACTAAACGGGCCCAAATGAAGGGATTGAAAGATTGGACACAACCACATATCAACCTAACATGTGAACTTGTTATATGCTGCTACTGGACAATAATGTTCTTTGGACCACAATGAATCTGTCAACTTTTTCCATAATCATATATCAGGACAATTTCTTTGGACCCAATCCAGTGTTTTGAAACCAAGTCTTTGGGTACAAGAAGTATACCACTGCTTGCTGGAATCACTACAGGCGTAACACATTAGGATGACAGATTTCAAACACTGGTGGTTTATCTTATCAACATGTACTAAATTTGACATTTATAGTGCTCATCTTACTTGATCATACTAAGAGGAAATAGAGGAGTTGGAAGTTGTAAGAATGTCTAATCCAACTTGATTATCTCTCGAATTCCCATGGGGTCTTTTCTGTAGGCTAATGGTAGGGAATTTGATGTTTTTCAACTAACATACAGTTTGGCCTATCTCCTGCTCTAAATTCATTGCAATGGTCTGTAGGACAGCAAAACCATATGATTCTTCATGTGCTAATGTCTCTAGGTAGATCCCATTGCAAATGTCCCCTCATTCACAAGCTTCCAATTATACACCAGTGATGTATATAAGAGGAGATAAGTCAGCCTAAAACCAACACAAGATTCAAATTATACACTTGAGAAAATTCACTGTTTCCGCACCTCCCTTGCTCCCTTTACTTGTTTGTTAAGTGGGATATATCAGTTGAAAACAATGGCTATTCGTATGCCTCGGATTATTCTTGCCAAACAAGTCCTTCGCTGGTATTCATTGACAGCTGCAAACAAGGCAGCCTCAACAGATGTTCCGAAAGGCCATTTCGCAGTTTATGTTGGAGAGATCGTGAAGAAGTGATTTTTGATCCAGATATCGTACTTGAACAATCATTCATTTCAAAAGTTGTTAAGTCAAGCTAAGGAAGAATTCGGGTTTGATCATCCAATAGGCGGTCTTACCATTCCTGCAGAGAAGACATTTTCATTGACCTCACTTCTCGATTGGGTTGACCATGTTTCTTGATAGAGGACACTTGTTAATATGAATTTAGCAAACACAATTTTGTAAAGGATTAGACATTATTTCTATGCAATTACATTCTCTCAGATACAAAGGCACGAGCTTTATTGCATTGAGATTTTTGCTTCTATAGAGTCTATGATGTTTTATGTTGGATTTTCTCAGTTGAATTGTTTCTGATTTTACATTTTCATCTCAACTATGCTATTTTGCCTAACCTAGATCCCCTGAAACGTTTGTAAGATTTGTCTCATGTTCATATCCTTGGAAAGTCAAGTGTATCTCTATGTGAAATTGCACACAAGCCTTTTCACCCATACAATTAATCTAAACAGCAGCTTTCAGAATTCTGATATAGTGAGAATTAGCCGAAGTTTTGCAAACAATCTAGAGAGAACAGTTTACAGTTGTAATATTAAATTCCTTTGCTTCACTGATTTTCCTTTAGTGGTACTTGAAAGTGAAGGGAAAAAAGTTCTCCATTTGAGATAAAAATGAGCCACTAATTTCCTTAATGAATCTCACATGGAGAGAATAACCAGACAACCATTCAAAATGCCTCTCCTGGAAAAAAGATGTTATGATCTATGTTAAATGGACTCGGGTATGGATTTCGAGTTCTGGTACATGTCTAAGTATCGGATTTACACAACTCTTATTTCCAAGATACGGACACGCCGAAATATTCCAAGCGTTGTGCATTTAATCATGTCCAAAGGTATATTTGGCATTGTTTTCTTATGTTCTCTAACTACATTTTGCCACATGATCCACTGCTTCAAGGGAAGAACTTCCCCATATTTCTGAAATCCAAAAATATGCATAGCTTTTCAATTAAGGTTGAGGTCACTTGTTTCAGTCTCTAAAATCCTAAGAAAGTCTGCTGTTTATTTAGAACTTTTTAGATATCACTCTCTCATCAGGTTGGCCAACACAGTTTTATATAGAATCTGTTGCTGATGCTAACTATAGAATCTTACAGTACAACACAGGCTATATAAATTTAATATCAATCCCTTTATGTCCATTGCCTAGACTTTGGACAGCAGAATATTTGGAGAAAAGAGTGATTTTCATCAAATCTGAATGGATTCTTCATTTGATAAGGAAATAAGTATTTGATTCAACTCTTTTTCTTGCTAAAACAACCATGACCAACATGATGTTCTCAAATTGAAATGCACTGTTCAGGGGAAGATGAAGTCGATTTTTTTTAGAAAAACCTGGAAAGCATAACCCTTCACAAACCAAGATGGAACCGTAACATAAAGAATCCAACTTAGGGACGGACAACCAAAAACTGCTGAATCCGTAGGGGGGGGGGGGGGGGGGGGAATAAAACTCATGAAGCTTTTGCCTTTATATGTGAGAAAATGTCATTAGTCATAATGTTCCGGTGACATGTTTTTCTCCCTTCCATGGGTTGAATCTTTTTTGCATTAACGAGGAAAATAAAACAGAATTGTACATAGAAGTAGTGACTACTGCTGTACAACATTGGGTTTCCTAAATGTATGCTAAAAAGTGTCCTCTATCACGAGTCATGATTGACATAATCGGGAAGTGAGATTGATGAAGATGTCTTCCTTGCAGGGAATTGTAAGACCACCCATTGGATGATCAAAACCAAATTCTTCCGCAGCTTGACTTAACAAATCTTGAAATGAAGGTTGGTTCAAGTACGATATCGGAATCACAAATCGCTTCTTTTCATTTTCTCCAACATAAACTGCAAAATGACCTTTCGGAACATTTGCTGCCACTGATGAAGCTGCTTTGTTTGCTACTGTCAATGTAGTCCGGCGAAAGACTTGTTTGGCATGAATAATAAGAGGCATGTGAATGGCCATTGTTTTCAACTGGTATATCCCCCTTAACATACAAGAAAAGATGATAAGAGGATGTTCAGAACAATTTAGTTTTACAAGGATTTGAAGCTTGTGTCGGCTCTAGACTCTCTGATATGCTCACAGATATATATGGGGGCTAAGCATACTAGGGAAGTTGTATATGTCTAGAATGAGTGGTGAAGTGAGATTAGGAATGGAGTCTACTAACAGACATCAGCACATGAAGTATCACATGATTTTGCCTCACTTCTCCTCAAAGTAGTAATTGATAGGCCAAAGTGTATGTTAGTTGGAAAACATCATACCCTACCACTTTGGGCAACATTAGCCTATAGAAGAACCCCTTGACATTTTAGAGAGGATGATGGGAAATAGCCTCCTGAATCTTGATGGTACAGCCATGTTAGTTAGCACCTAGCCAGTTTGACTAGGCAAAGCTTAAATCACCTTTACCACCAAAATTATTACCTGCTGCAAAAGATATACCAGCACTGCACTAGAAAAACCTTTTTTCCTCAAACGAGCTATAGTAGAGAACCCGATATCACAAGTGCCTCATCTGGCAGGCCAACTCCTTAGTCCTTCCCAGAGGGTAAAATGTCAAAATTAGTTGAATGGTTAAGAGACTAATAGAAGATTAACTCACAGTTATAAGATTATAACTTGGGTATAATCTTTGTAATAAGCACTAGTGTGTGGTAGAGAGACCGGGGAATATTCAGCTATAGTAAAAATGAAATTGGCGAGTATACTCATGCTACAGTTGGAGGCATGAAAGGAATACAGCGCCCTGATTTCACAGTCCAGAAATGCATCAACTTGGTAGACAAGCCTCATGATTTCCAAATGATTGTCACTTCTTGCAAATGGTGGACCATTTGAGTTGCAATAATTTGGAAATGGTACTATAACTTTTTCAGGGGGATTCTACTTTCTAGTGTTGGAATTTTTCATGTTAACTCCAAAACTAGTATATGAGCCTACGCGGCCTCTCCACTCATTGCCAAATTATTTGGTATTAGGTACTTTAACATGATATCATAACTTAGACTTTTAGAGTCTTTTGGACAATCCTAATTGATTGCCTTGTTTTGTACCTTAAGTGCACTCATTTCTTTGTAATTCCTATGTTATAGATCAAGCCAGGTTGGCACCGAATCTGGGCCATTACCTTGGTAAGACCCAGTTACCAAGGATTGGATTGAAGCCCAATGTGGTCTTGCACAACCAGCCCACTTGGCGAGCGCATTCTGTGTGGACTGGGCTGAATTGGGACCCGACCTGGAAAACATTGCACTTGAAGTTGACAAATGGGATCCTACAGATCATGTCATGGTGTACATAGGACCCTTACCATGTCAGCTGGTCAAAAAGCATAGCTCCTCAACATTTCAAAATTCGACAATGTTTATTCAACAATGTTTACCATGTCAGCTGGTCAAAAAGCATAGCTTCTTCTCTATTTTCTCTATGTTTATTCAACAATGTTGTACCCTCTTTCAGGTAATGTATAACTTGTGGAATATATTTTATCACTCTTCTTATCGTGGGTAATTTGTTAATGCTTCTAACCATGAATTGTGATTTAATATTCAAAGGACAAAAATTAATTGCAACAAATTTTTTACTACATAACATCTTCATTTTTCATATATGTGTTTATTGTTAAGAATACGAAAAACATAATACTTTTATAATATAAAAATGCCAATGGTACATAAAATATAATGTGTCCAATGTTAACAATACCAAAGAATGTGAACAATACCAAATAAATTATAATGGTTCAAATCCAATGGTACCATCTCCGAAAGACTTGCGATGCCCTGGGTTGGGCAAAGTGTGCAGACATTGGGTCAGCCAAGTACATGTCTGGGTACTTATTGTAAAACGCAAATGAAAGTCGCGTACAATAAAACGCGAATCCCATTCGCGTTCAACCGACGTGGTACGCCAGCATGTCACCCTGTGACGCGCAAACATAAAACGCGAATCCCAATCGCGTTTTGCTATATTTTTACAAATTGTTTGAGTTCTGCCCCATTTTGCTAAATAGTTTGGGCGAGAGCCCTATTCTTATAAAAAATTCGAATTTGTTTCTCGTGTATTGAAAGAGGTATACTTCAATGAAACTGTATTATTTTTTTGGGAGATTGACTTTTTGTTGTTTTGGAGCCCGGCCCGATTTAGCCCGCTATTACTCTTGATGTTGTTTCTTAAAACTGGATTATGTGTTTACAGTTCTGAACGATAAAAAGGAATTGAGATGGACTTCTTAACTAAAGACACCGAAAAGAATTTTACATGTCTCTGACCTATCTATCAATCCATCATTGTTTTGAATGCAAATCTTTCTAGCTGTGTTGGTTGGCGGATGGGTTGAAAGGAAGGGGTCTCAGCTTTATCTATTCATTGATAGATCAAACGATTTGTACATCCTAGTATGCTCTTGAGGAAAAAATCCAATTAGAAACGAGTAGTACTGGAGTATTGAGAAAGAAATAGGTAGGCATTGGCTAGCTCAACTTTGGAAATCTACAAGATGAAATAGATGGCCAGGCGATACATACTTTTCCTCCTTTCTTCCATTAGTAAAATAACTCCGACTTGTATAGCTTGCTTAGATCAAGTTCACCCAGTATCGTCAAAATGACTTCGCTAAGATAATTTTTGCTAGGGTCAAAATGTCAAAAATATGATGACGTTGTACCAATTTATGCTATTTTGATTTAGTATCAAATTTATATTGTTGGATTGAATTCATTTTGTTTTTTAACGCGCCCAACCAATAGGAACAGATGAATTTTTGGTTTGTTAAAAAGTCTAGTAAATTATAACTTTAACCGCCTTAATAGCTCATCTAACTCATAAATAGACTTGCTCTTGTTTTATTTACTTTCCATCACTAGCTCTTTAATGAGAGAGAGAGAGAGAGAGAGAGAGAGAGAGAGAGAGAGAGAGAGAGAGAGAGAGAGAGAGCAACGTTATGAAAGCCAATAAATACTAGAGCTAATAAAACGGTAGCTACTAAAGCATAAACTGCTCGTTTTTCTTTCCCCGCGAGAGTAGTATGATGAGCCCGGCAGCTCCGGGATGAAAGAAGAGAGTTTCTCATTTCACATTGAAGACAAAAACTCCTGTACTGCTAGGCTTCAAGACCCTTACAAGGAAGGGCCTAAAACAGCAATATTTTTCAGAAGTTTGTCCCCCAATTGAGATGACCCAATTGAGGATTAGCCATTGCCGTCGGCTGTGGAGGAGGAAGGTGGTATGATCCTCCTGGGAACTGCATGTGAGAAGATTGAGCTATGGCAGCAGCAGCAGCTGCTGCTGCATTGAAGGGAGCGCGAAATATAAGCAACTTGAGGCATTTGTGGTGGCATGTTGTAGTACGAGGCAGATTGCAAATTCGGAAGCTCCCCTGGATTCGAATCTCAGATGTCTTAGCCTGCAATTTTGTATACAAAATCTCTTGAGTTGTCGTAAATTAGGCGGTCAGACAACAGGAAAAAAACCAGAAACCTTGTGTTAGCACAAAGTTGATAGCTACCATAGCTTGTGTCTGCCCCTAACACTATTTTGTGATGCTTTTCATCTGGAATGGAACATACCATTGTTCAAAAATTAAAACCGAAAAAAGTATAGCTTCATTTTAGTGGTTCTGTTGCTGAAACAATTACTTATGACAAAAAAAATACAAAGGCAAAGACTTGGTGCCTGTGAGCAGTATCAGGATGGTCCAGTCCTTGTGCTGTTGCATTATTGCTACGGCCATGTCTCCAAGCATGGTACAACACCATGGCAAGGTAACTACATAGAAAAAATTTCAAGCAGGGGCGGAGCCAGGATTTCGTAACGGGGGTGGCACCATTAACAACAAAATAACACAACGGAAAATAAAAAATACATTCAAATGTTTTGTATGAATCCCATTCAACTAAAACCAAAATAACGTAACAAAAGTGCATTGATAGGATTATTAGAACTTCCAATGTTGTCATCGGCTTCCGAGATGTTGTCATTTTTTCTTTTAAAATATGCATTGATAGGATTTGTTTTCCCCATCTACAATCAAATAAAAGTGCAAGTAACATATACTCAGAACAACCAATAGCCAGAACAACTATATACCATATACAAATTAACCAATAGCCACATTGCCACAACAATTATGTAATATATTCTTAAAATTGAATGGGGGGGAGAACCACTGCATCACACTTGCTCCCTTTGCACGCACCGTAACAAAATAAATCAAGACAATATAAGGGGGTGATGCAGTCTCCCACTTGCTCCCACGACAAATATAAAGACAGGAGGGATAGAAATATTACTAGTTCGGTATAGATTCAGGTCGGAGATCGTCAAGGAATTGCTCCAACTTTTCAAGGAGTTTGGCCTTCAAGCTATTAACCTGTCAATGCAAAGCCAAACTGTCATTAAAATCATTTTTAATTATTTCAGAAACAACTGTCATAATTATTTTGCTCTAATTTTAATTGGACCTCTTGTAAGTGAACGGTAAGATTAGTTACTCAAACATTAGTCGACGTGCACATAAAACTGATTCAGATACTCCGAGTTATTAAAAATAATGATGGCTTTGATATCCCTTCCAATAACAAAAAGCTCAAAAGTATTCCCATTTCCCACCACAAATCAACTACAACCAGAGAAACCCTCAGCCCTCAGGATTTGGATATCAACGTACAAAAGTACAAAACAAAACTATAAAAGTACAAAACCAAAGGACCACTGACCAACGGGCCAAACAAAACCACAAAACCTAGAGTCACAAAACTACACAAAACCTACAGCATTAAAAACCTACAGTAATCTGCATTCTGCTACAAAAAAATATACACAAAACTACAAAAGTACAAAACAAAACCAACGGGCCAAACAAAACCAAAGGACCACTGACCAGAGTCCGGACGGCGGACGGCGGGACGAGCGGCGGGCGGCTGGACGAGCGGCGCGCGACGGACCGAACAGATCTGGTCCGTCCGGGCCTGCGGCTGCTGCTGGGCGCTGGCTGATGGTCTCCGGCGGGACGAGCGGCGGGCGGCGGCCGCGTGAGGGAGAGGGAGTGCCGGAGGAGTGGGAGCGGCAGCGGGACTGCGGGAGGGAGAGCCGGAGGCGGAGAGGAAGAGCAGGGAATAGGGTTTGGCCGGATTGGGTTTGGTCTGGGCCTGGCGTGGGAGAGGGGGGGGGGGGGGGGGGGACGTAATGGGTTGGGTGGGTCCCAGCCATGTAAAAAAAAAAAATTCCCAGTTGAATTTTTGGGGTTGGGGGTGGCACGTGACCCCCCCCCCCCCCTATTTACCTCCGCCCCTTTTCAAGTGATTGGTTTGTCTAAGCATTCATTGGTTTAAATAGCAGTATTCACAAAAAAATATACAAGATCAAAGGTCTATGGTATGATCCGATTGGCAAACTGGCTCAACACTACTAGAAAAAAGGCTTTTTGAGTCAACTCTTTTGCGACGGCACAGTATGCGTTGCGACGGCTAGCATCCTGTCGCAAAAAATACTACTTTTTGCGACAGGAATATTGTCCGTCGCAAACAGTGAGTACTTTTTGCGACGGTATAGTTGGCTGTCGCAAAAAATGAGTACCTTTTGCGACAGCTAAAGACACTGTCGTAAAAAAACTCAGTTTTTGCATCGGCAAAGTATGCCGTCGCAAAAGTGAGTACTTTTTTCGACGGCTAATTATCCCGTCACAAAACGTATGTGTTTTAAAATCGTATTATTTTGAAAATAAGTATTTTTAAAATCATATTATTTTTAAAAATTAAACAATTGTAATATTAATAGTCATAATATCTTTTAAATTAAAAAACAAAGTGGTATTATTATTAAAATTTGAAAAAAACACAATAATAATCTTTGAAATTTTCTTGCGCTGACTTAAAAAAAAGTACTTGATACCTTTAATTGGTTCAGAAAAACTAAAAATTTATGCAAAAAAATGATTTATTCTTTCATTCGAAAAAATATTACTTCATGAGATTAATTACGCCTATTCAAATTGCTCTTAAATTGATTAATATTAATAATAATATTAGACATTACACTGGATGTGGGTTATTTATGAAGACTTGTTAGGTAAAATTAAATAAATAAAATGGAAGCAAAAATCAACGGTAATGGTTTGATTTTGAGAGAATACCAATTGCTTGCTCACATCAATGATGTGCGATAAAACTAATTAGTATTCCTTCTTTCTTTAGACCCTATACCCTAAATTATAAATTCTAAACCTCAAACCCTAAACCATATAGCATAAACCTTAGGCTATAAATCCTAAATTCGAAACTTAAAACCCTAAAGGTGACACCGTCACCCTAGTCAGGCTGTGATGTCAACTGTGAGGCTAGTGTTTCGACGAATATCCAGTTGGGTGGTCAAGGGTCTCACATCGCTTGGTGAATATAAGTTCAATGATATTTATAATAGATTATGAACCTTCTTTGCATAAGGCCTTTTAAAACCGTGATGACACCCAAATCAAATGAAACTTCACAGTTAAACGTACTTGTCTTGGAGCAATTCAGGAATATGTGGCCTACTGAGAAGTCTATAGGGTTTGAACAATAAAAATAGACAATCTATATCTATAGAATAATACAAGGGTGTTTTTTTAAACTATGCTCTCACAGATTAATTTTTTTTCAACTTTTGATGGTTGAAATTAATGTGTGTTCGGTTGAGTATTTTTGAAACGATTTTTGAAAAAAAAAACTCTGAGATGTTGTTTGGTGTAAGTTTTCACAAAAAATTTGGGAGTTAAATTTTTTCGACATTTTCGAGGTGCTCTCTCTCTGTCTTCTGTTATAAGGAAATGAATATTATTTAGAAAAAAAGTAATAATGTTTGAGGAAAAATTTTCAAATATAATTCACAAATTTTTAAAAATATTTTTAAGAAAAACCCAACCGAACACACCCTATAGATTTGATTTTTGATCAATTGTTGTGATTACTTCTTTCATTTTAGATTTCCCGCTCAAGGGTGAGGATGAATTGGCTAACTTTTGTTATCCCGCTTAAAAACATCAGTTCTCACTTTTGGGGATTCCAAGAGGCCTCCTGGAGCCTGGTTCTGTACTCAACGGTTGTCTCTCTTGGGTCATGATTTGAGACACTCGCCTCTTCTCTTCTCTCTCTCTCGCTCTCTCTCTCGATCTCTCGATCTTTCAAAATTCCACCTCTACAAGGTAGTTGCAACCCGTTCGAAACCCAAGAGGCGTCATGGTTCTAACTTCAAAACCGAACTCATCATCTGGGGACTCCAAGAAGCGTCATGGTTTTGATTCACTGCTGCTTCGTTCGATTCCACATCTGGTGCGATTTCATCGACTTCAAACGTTTCTGGATCGATCGATTTCACCAGCCCGATTTTAGATTTCAGCAACTTCGATTTCATCATTTTTCTGGTGCGTTATTCCTGTTTTGAACAGTTTTTCTGTTTGGGGAAAACGTTGTGGATATTTTTATCTCATAGGTTTGAACATTTTTTGAACGGCTACATAATGTGTTCTCCCCATAACCCATAATGTTTCAGTTCTTTGATCAACCCGATTTCAGTGAAGGCTTTACAATGTTTATGATAGAATGCCACATACCAAGTGTTTGAGGAAATGCATGTGAGAGGTGTAGTGCCGTGGGCTACAAATTTTGTCTGGGTTGCACAAACTAAACCATGGATTCCAACGATTTTTTGATATTTGAACTAAAAAAAAAATTAGTCTTAGTTCTCATTTATCACTTTGGTAATATGTTTATTCTTAATTATTAGTTCTGAGAAAAGTCGTGTTTTCTTGGGCAGGAACCCATGCTAGGGACTTCTTTTTTATTGAACATTTATTGTAGAGAGTCTAAACAAAAGTTCTTTAAATGAACATCACATGTTTTCTATTATCTGGTAAATTAAGTGGGAGTAGCAAATGTTACCTTCACAATGATAATATAATAGCAGCAAATTGCTACCTTGAGTGGATGTTAAATGCCTGCAATTCCCCTTTTTTGAGGATCTTGCAAATGATTTCTGTCTTCCAATTGTAGATATACATAATGTGGAACAACCATCACTCAACACAAAGTTGACATCATCTAACGTTGGCTTTAAGCTTCTCAATAAGATGGGGTGGAAAGGAAACGTCTTTGGAAGGATAAGCAAGGTATGTGGATTAGAGTGGCAATGATAACACCTAATAATGTATCACACCTGGTGCATCTACAATTGATAGTTAGCGGTTAGACATATGATAGTTACCAGTAGGCATGTTAATGTTTTCAGCCTCTATAATCAGATATATGATAGTTAGCGGTTAGACATGTATATCTATTTTACAGTTGTGGGAGTTCCAGTGCATTTCAAAGACATGGTAACTTACCAATGTAGTTACCGTGTGTTACTGTACATTTCAAAAAATTGTAAGTGTACTAATTTCTTCTTACCGACACCAACTTTAAAACCTCAACCATGTGATTCCCCATGGCTTTGGCATTTGTGCTCAACTTTTCCAATTTAATTGATTTTCTTATTCTTATAATGATTTTCTCCTTCTCTGGTTTGTTGTAAAGGCAGCAATCTCGCCCTTGTAAAGAAAGATATTTCCAGGCTTCCCTTTGCAGCTGGTTCAATTAACACTATCCATGCTGGTGCAGCCTTGCATTGTTGGCCGTCTCCTAATGCAGTGAGTTTTTTTGGCTTGGTTTGTCCTCTTCTTTTGAGTTTTTTTTATTATACTCTATTGTCTATTTTGATACATGCGTCCTCTTTATTTTTTGAAAATCTTGATGTTGGAATTGGCACATTGGCATATCAATCTTTCTGTTTGATTTCACATGGGTGGGAAACATACAAGTAATATCTTATCCATTAGGATGATGACTATGCCTTATCATCTCTGTTTTTTTCTTCTTTTTTTTAAAAAAAAATGTTGTCGCTTATTATGACTCTCTTTGGTGAATATCCTCCACGAGAAAGGGGGCAGAGTATATCGTATTTGTGATTCGATTTTATACCATTTGTATATCTTTACCTTTTTTTTTCCTTTTTAAGTCACTTAAATATTACTTAGTGCTGATGATGAGCTTTGAGAGAAGTAGGGGATGCCCAGACTTTTTTAAGTCACTTAAATCTTGCTCTTGATGAGTTATAATTTGTACATTCTGAAAATTTTTAAGAGTCGAGTCTATTCTTGTTTTGCTTGATTATGTCGAGAGCCTTGGAAATCAGGTATGGTTCATATGCTAATCAAACAACTGGTCTCACATTGAATGTCAAGTTGATAAGTGGTGGTTGGGCTTCTGAATTTAGAACACAGTGGTTATAATTATGTTTTTTGTTTTCAGCAGCCAATTATGAGATTTTTCTTCTGACTGATTTTTTTCATTCTCATTGATGTTAGAAACTCCGTTCTCATATGCTATTGTTTCATGATATTTGTTCTTTTTTGTTTTCATTATGTTGCTAATCTCATTCTTAATTTGTTTACACGTGTCTGTATTGTGTCACGTGTTCGTATCTATAAGCATCGATAAATTGTTATATAATTAACATGTGGACATGTTTGTATCGTGTGACGTGTGTATCTATAATACTTACATAAGCATCGTTAACTTTCTTTTCAGGTGTCCGAACAAAGTCTAAAGAAGCATCTATTGAGGAGATCTACGTTTTGAAGTCCATTTGTTTGTAGATGAATGAACATATTTTGAAGCCAGTTATTTTATTATTTAGGACAATGTAATGTGAATATTGTGGTATTGAATGAATATGTTTATGAATGAAAAATGATATAAAATTTACAATGCAAGGTTATGTTTGGAATGAATAATTGTCTTTTTTTTATTGTTTAAGAACTTATGTTAGTTAGCTTTATGAGATTTGAGACTATGAAATTGCTATTAAGTGATTTAAATTTATGTAAAATATATATTTTTTAATATAATGTCTTTTGCGACGGCATATCTTACTGTTGCCAAAAAACAGTTTTTGAGACGGCTTAGTATAGCGGTTGCAATAGTTTCATGCTTTTTGCGACGGCACAAAATCCAGTCGCAGATAGTCATTATTTCTTGCGATGGCAAACTCAGCCGTCGCAAAAGGTACTTACTTTTTGCGACGGCAAACTCAGTGTCGCAAAAGGTAAGAATTATTGGCGACGGCTAGTTTGCCCGTCGCAAAAGTCTACCTTTTGCGACGGTTTAACAGTAGTCGCAAAAGATCTTCTTTACCGTCGCAAACATTTTTACGACGGCCAATTGCCGTCGCAAACATTTTTATGACGGCCAATTGCCGTAGCAAAACGTTTTTGCGACCCCAACAATTACGACCCCCACTTTGCGGTCGCAAAGCCGTCGCAAAAAGTCTTTTACGACGGCTGGGTAAGTTTTTGCGACGGGAAGAGGTTGACGCAAAAAGTCTTTTTTCTAGTAGTGCAAGTATGAAGTACCTGGTACTTAACTAGTACAATCTTCCAATCTGATTCATGCTGCCATCAACGAAACAAATCTACTAGAAGAATAATCTCAGAATACAATCTTCCAATCTGATTCATGCTGCATCAAACGAAACAAATCTACTAGAAGAATAATCTCAGAACACAATCTTCCAATCTGATTCATGCTGCCATCAATGAAACAAATCTACTAGAAGAATAATCTCTTTGGCAACAAATTTTTCTTTTTACCTAGATTAGACATCACAACGCCACAACTTTATCTATTTCCCTCATGATAGATAATCCAGAAATGCATCAACTTGGTAGACAAGCCTCATGATTTCCAATGATTGTCACTTCCTGCAAATGTTGGACGATTTAGTTGCAATAATTTGGAATTGGGACTATATATAGAATAATAAGGGATTTGGCGTGTATTATTTATTAGGAAATTGTGTTTTAGGAAATTGTAGAGAATTAGGAGATTGATTAAGTGGGATTTGATTTGATTAGGTAATAAATTGTTGGAGAATTAGCTTGGCAGCATGAGGGAGAGAGAGAATTCAGTCATGCAGACATCTAACACACTTAGACTTACTTGAATTTCGCCCTTTCTCTCTCTCTCAAAAAGTTCTTATATTTGGAAGCATTTAGTCAAAATATTGTTATTTTGCAGAAACAATACTTGGTGGTTTTTTGGTTCTCTTTATTTTTACTACGCAGATATTCTGTCCGTCTTCATTTGTGCAAATGTACACGGAAAGAACACAAGTTCATTTTTGTTGTATCTTAAAGGCAAGTTTGCTGTAACCCGGTGTATACCATCCTGTAGGGGCAAATATTGTCTTTAAGAAAGCGACGCCGTAATGCGCTTCGAAAGATTTTTATTTTTGTGTGTTTGTAGTAGATTTCATCGCTGGCGATCACATTTGGAAGACAAATTTTCTATAACATTCTATTGTGTCCTCGAATTACAAATACCTTGCCATCATGAAGGATGACGAATGGGAGGCATGCAGTTCAAGTGGCACATGAGAAAGGAATAAAAACATAGCATCATTTTGGAGATTAATAAAATACCTTTTATTACTTCTCTTTCATGGTTTCGAATCAACTGCACTTCTAGAGAAGTTCTGAAATATTACAACATTGAATTGATTTTTCACTTTTCTATCTCACACAGTACCACATTCTAGCACTTTGATTTGTTGTTGTCAAATTCTTCTCGTATATCAATGAGGATACATGCATGCTTGGAATTGATGTTCACTACCATGGTGTCAATCTCAAAAGAACTGATGATGATTTTTCCTGCCAAAAATGCCATGGCCATATGTTGAAGAGATGAGCTCCACAAGGAGAGGAAACTGAAGAGACATGAATGATGTGACTGGCATACATGCCAATGCAGCCATAGGGAGAAGAATCCATGCCTTTTTTTGGCCTAACACAAGCTGTAATGACATGCTGAAGGCTACCATCATGGTAGTTATAGAGAGGAACAAAGTGACGAGTCCAATTATCAGCCTCTTGGGAAGAACTTTCAAAAAATCATCTTCTGCATAGCGAGAGGTCAGGATGGACAAGAACAACAACAGAGAAGTGGTGGATGTGAAAAGAGAAAGTGCATCTGAAATGAAAAAGATTTTGAATGTCACTTCCTTGGACAAAACCGGAAGGCCGTTTGAGCTATTGTTGCCTCCCGGAACAGTAACTGCAGATGCAAATACCACGGTGACAATAAGCGCTGCCGAAATGGTGCATGATGCGGCTGTTTCTTTCATCCATTTCCCCCCCTCCTCTACTAATTTCTCATGTTCTTTTGTAAACACCTCTGCTGGAGTATCATTTTCTTTGTTTTGCATCTCTATATAACTGGGTCTTACAAATTTCTTCACTTCCTGCATGCCCATAGTAGCCCGTGAGTTAATTTGGATGGATACGCAAAGCCATTTCATGGTTGATGTTACAAGAGGAGACACCAACATATAAGTAGCTGAAAAGTCACAATCGCTTGGGGTTGGCTACATAACAAAGATAAGTGATATTCAAAGATTACCTTGCGCTAGTTATTGTGATCATGAAGATGTTGCATCTAGCTAGTAATGAAAATGTTACGATCTTTTACTGCAAGTATTTTCTATGTTGACGTTGTGCCATTTTTTACCGGTTATGAACAAACAAGGTTGGGACAATTAGATACTATAGGAGCTCCAGACAAGGTGAGAGACAAGTAGCTCGGATAAAACATTTAAAAACAAAAAAGTGCGGGTATCCAGATACAATAAAAGCATAACTGTTGTTTACTACAGTTAATCATTAGGAAATAGAAAGAGAGTATGCATTACCTCGAACCATAGTAACTCCCTCTGCATTTGTAAAGCTGCACCAGAAACTATATTGCGTTTCTTTAAAGGTGGCAATTTTCCAGCTAAGTGCAGAATATTGTTCCCAAGGTTGTCTATATCCATTGTCACACTGTGTTTATGGTCACTCATCTGATACATGAGGTTGAAGATATTCTCATGACGCTCTATCACTGCTCGTTGAAATAAGCTAAGACACTCTGAGTCTCGAGCCCAAGCTAGTTTGGGAACTGATTCCACAATCTCTTCCACAACTTCGTGAATCCCTAACTTTGCTGCTTTAAGAATCGCATCCGTGGCAAGTAAATCGTAATCGTCTAAGTCGTTTAAAGACATCATTTCTTTAATCAAGAATCTGACTAGTTGAAGTGCTTGATGATGCGTCTTCTTTTGCTTTTGAATGTGTTTAAGATGAGGCACTGCAATTGCAAAATATGTATTGAATGTGGTAAAATCCAATTGATTCGTCGTGTGCACAAAACATAACACCGTGCAAGGAACAAAATAGAGAAAAGTAAATGTGTGTGAGTTTAATAAATTGGTACTGTCTGTCCATTACCTAATAAATCTAGGACTTTCCAAAGCATGGCCTGCAATTTTTGGCTCACTGCACGACATAATACCAGTTAACTTTACGAAAACAAAAATATACGTATCTAGTCACTACGAGTCCAAATATTTTTGAAGATAAAATGCAGACGAATTTTATGCCTAAAGACCTAATACTAAAGATGCCCATTGTTTCCCTTATATTGGGGTCTAAAAATGTAATTACCTAGGAAACCAAATACATAAAGGAAATCTATTTGTATACGACCAATAACTTAGCAAAGTCTCGAAAATGACCTGGATAAATTTTTTTTGAAACAAGTGGATGATTTACATTCCCATTAATCTCATCTCCGAAAAACATGGCTAGTATGTCATTTCTTTGAAAGAATAATTGTCCAATGCTTTGAAATTATTGGTGACTATGTGCCATAGCATTATATATGCAGACATATATGCAAACCCATTCTTCTTCTTCTTCTTTTTAATTTATCCTTGTTGACCAAGGCATTTGGAGTTTCGTGCCGACTAATTTTCAAAATAATCTCAGATGTACTAATTGATTTTGCGGGCCTACGTGATAAGTGTAGCACCTAAATGAGTGAGGATTAGATTTTCATTTATCCTCACCTTAAGGATTGAACCTCAAATCCTTGAAGTGAAATCCCCAGCCTTACCTCTAAGCTAGCCCTAATGATTGATGCAACTAGTTCCTAGGTTCATCAAACTTCATCCATGACATGCCTCTTACCCTTGAAGGTAGGTTAAGATAGAATTATGACAAACCAGAAATGAAGAATGTTTTTCCCAAGGAGCAGGCCCAATCATACGTCTGCACCAGTAATTGAGAATTGTTAGATGCTGGATCCTCAATCTCAACGCTACTGGGGTCTTTAGCATAATTCGCCAACTTCACGGGAACATCTTCAAGGAAAAAAAAATGTATAAGATAATGGCCAAGCACACTCGGTTTACATGCATTAGTAATAGCAAACATGAAATTCAAGGAAATAAAAATAGGAAATTGCTTGGTATCCAGTTTGTGGAAACAAAATCAGGCTGTGGTCCAAGATGTGTAAATGTGTGTGTGTGTATTGTTTGGCAGATAATGAAGACAAGGGGTTGCTAGTGTAATACTAGTAGATAGTGTTTTCCTTCACTTGTGGACATACGGACTCCATTGAAGGAAGTATATATTGTGTTCTCGTGGTTGTATGATTGTTTTTTCTTCTTTCTTGTTCGTTGTAGATTTGCAGCTCTTGTTATCAAATGACACACACACAAACACATGCGCGCGCACACACACACACACATGTATGTATATGTATTGTTTGACAGATAATAAAGGCAAGGGGTTGCTAGCTAAGAACTCACGAGAATAGAGGATGTTTTTCCAAAAGTTCATGTGTGTGCCACTTCGAAATGCATGCACCTGTCTAGCTATTGCTGCCAAACCACAATCGTCATTGTGCAAATTTGATATAGCCAACTGGGGATAGCGATGAACCAAATCCAAAGCTATATCTGTTAGTAAAAAAAAAAAAAAAATCATTATCAGAAAGGTTTCCTCAACATACACCATACTGGATGAATTTGATCCTCTGATTAGGTCTGGTGGATCCATTAAGATTCCACACCGATGATTGAAGTTGTTTATTAGAAATCTAATGTGAAAAATATTGTGTCCCAGGATACTGTTATCTGCTAATGGTTCCTTCCTGAGCTTGATTCGAAGAAATAAATTGTTCGAATCACTCGGGGAAAGAACCATTGGAAGACGAAAGCAACTCACCATAGAATCCAGAAGTTATAACATGGATGAGAAGCTCAACACCAGATGGTTGAGGGCCGCTGGAGAAGAACATAGACAGAGCAGCATCATCCCTTTGAGTTACCTTCAACAAATAAGAAAGGGTGTCCTTTTTAGCATTGATAGCAGCAAAGTGGACCGGCAACCAACCGCGATTCTCCCGGATACATAACAAAGCTGGGTTCTTTTCCACCAAAAGAACAACAGCGTCGGTGTTTCCGACCCAGGCACCAATGTGGAGGGCAGTGTCACCAGCTATGTCCTGCTGCGTCAAAGCCTCCGCAGGCATCAACTTCAGCAACTCCACCACAAAATACGCCGCTACTAGTCCCGCCCCGGTAGCCATATACAATGCTGACTCCATTTCTCTGGTGATTGGGGCTGTGATTGCATCTTGATCTTCCTCCAAGAATTTCTTGCCGGTCTCCCAATCCCCTTTTAGTGCGGCTTTCAGCAGCGGTGTGTATCTCCAATATTCATCCTTCTTTCCCAATAGTCTATTTGCTCTACCTATGACATAAATGATGAGTGTTATTCAAAAATAAAACTGTAAACAAATACATCTTAATTATGTGGCTATAACTTTTCGATTATTAATCTCTTGGGTGCCAACTTGGGATTCAAGTAGATCGTTGTGATTCTTTGTTATGTGTTTTTTACTTCTACCTGCAAACACAATGATGTAGTTGTGTGTTTATGACTTCCACCTGCAAATTACAACAAATGATCAGAAACCTTTAATGTGGAAATGATATGGCATTCGAACCTCTTCTTCTCCTTTGTTCCGATGTGTTAGTCATAATCTGCATATCGAATAAAGACGAAGAAGCCATGAACACACTTGAGTGCAGCACTCTCTCTCTCTCTCTCTCTCTCTCTCTCTCTCTCTCTTTGCTCGTGAGATCCTTCTTGGGCTGGTGGTTAGCTAGTGTTTGAATTACCTCTACACACACTATACACACACACATATATATATATATATATATATATATATATATATATATGTGTGTGTGTGTGTGTGTGTGTGTGTGGGACGCCATGGATGTCAGGTTGTATGCCACGTGTAGGGTCAAGCCATCTGGATTACATGTGAAAACGTGCATAACTAGTTTGGTCATGTCATCCGGGTCGGGTACACATGGTGAGTTATCCACACCGGTTTGCATGGTGCGCGCAAGCAAGCATTTTGGTTGCGCAAGATCATGCGGACCACGTCGAAGCTTGATCTAGCCATTGGGCTTGCTTATTTGCTGGAGGTCATACAGGTGGTACATGAGAAAGGAATAAAAACATACCTTACCTTCAATTTTGTTAAGATGCTTAATCAAATGAAGAGAATAACTTTTAGTTGCTTTTTACAACTTTTTTTTTTCAATAACCAATTACATTCAATATGCTAGCGAACAAAGAAAACAAGAGGAATAAAACATTTTATAGTGTTATAGCTTTGTTTCTTGTCTTCAAAGCTTTCGAAGGATATTTTCGCTTAGCATCAATTTTGTTCCTCTTGTTAAGATGCTTAATTCCGTGAAGAAAATAACTTTTAGTTGCATTTTACAACTTTTTTTTTCCAATAACCAATTACATTCAATATGCTAGCGAACAAAGAAAACAAGAGGAATAAAACATTTTATAGTGTTACAGCTTTGTTTCTTGTCTTCAAAGCTTTCGAAGGATATTTTCGCTTAGCATCAATTTTGTTCCTCTTGTTAAGATGCTTAATTCCGTGAAGAAAATAACTTTTAGTTGCATTTTACAACTTTTTTTTTCCCAATAACCAATTACATTCAATATGCTAGCGAACAAAGAAAACAAGAGGAATAAAACATTTTATAGTGTTATAGCTTTGTTTCTTGTCTTCAAAGCTTTCGAAGGATATTTTCGCTTAGCATCAATTTTGTCCCTCTTGTTAAGATGCTTAATTCCGTGAAGAAAATAACTTTTAGTTGCATTTTACAACTTTTTTCCCCCTCAATATGGGTGTGTTTGTTGGAAATAAGTAAATTTTATTTTTATTTATTTGGGAGTATATTTGTTTTTAATTAATATTTCAAGAGTCATAGTGGTGAGAGTTACACAAAGTAAATGTGTGTTTATTTTGTGGTTGTGAGAATAATGGAGTTAGTGGATGGTTATGAGTATTAAGGTGGTTAATTAGAAATAGAGTTACATTTTATGTTTAGTATAAATTAACATATAATCTAGTCATTTTATTATGAGTGAATAAAATTATTCTAAGTCTTTCTTCTATATTGTCTTCTTCTTCATATTGTGAGTGTGTGTGTGTGCTCTTGCCCCCAACAAAGTGGTATCAGAGCTAGATTGTTAGTGTCAAAGAGAGAGATGGCAAATAATGGAATGTTTCCATTTCAAATGCCCCGGTTCACCAAAAATAATTACGAGAATTGGTGTATCCGCATGAAGGCGATTCTTGGAATGCAAGACTTGTGGTAGCTTGTAGAAACAGGCTTTACACAACCACAAGATGTATCAACTTTGACTCAAGCTCAAAGAGAGATCTTGATGGCGATGAAGAAGAAGGATCAGAAGGCTCTTATACTCATTCACCAATGTTTGGATGATGCTTTGTTGCACAAGATTGCCGAAGCAACCACTTCTAGGGAAGCATGGGTGATTCTCGAAACTTCCCATAATGGTGTTGAGAAGGTGAAGAAAGTTCGCCTCCAAACTTTAAGAGGTGAATTTGAAGCTTTGAAGATGAAGGATTCAGAACTAGTTTCGGATTATTTCACAAGAGTTTTAACTATTGTGAATAATTTGAGAAGGTATGGCGAAGATTTGAAGGATAACCGTGTGGTAGAAAAAATCCTGCGTTCCTTAGACAACAAGTTTGACTACATTGTTGTAGCCATTGAAGAGTCTAAAGATTTAGACACGTTGGCAGTTGACGCGCTGATGGGGTCGTTGCTAGCCCATGAAAAACGACTTAATAGGAAGAAGCAAGAGTCGTTGGAGCAAGTGCTTCAAACAAAACTTTCCTTCAAGGAGAATGAAGGAAGGCAAGAGCAAAGTCAAAGAGGTCAAGGTCGAGGTCGAGGACGTGGCCGTGGCCATGGAGGACGCGGCAGACGAGGCCGTGGGAGAGGAGAGAATAATTTCAAAAATTCATTCAACGGGAATGAAAGAGGCCAAGACACCTATTATGCTAGAGGGCGAGGAAGAGGAAATAATTCCCGATTTTCCGGAAGAAGGTATGACAAATCACAAGTTCAATGTTATAATTGCAATAAATTTGGTCACTATGTGGCCGAATGTAGAAGCGATTCTTTTGAAGAGTAGGTGAATCTAGCGGAAAACAAACATGAAGAGGTGGAGCCAACCTTATTATTGGCATACAAGGGAGAAGAAAAGGGAGACATGAACTTATGGTATCTAGACACTGGGGCAAGCAACCATATGTGTGGGAGCAAAAATTTGTTCATGGAACTTGATGAATCCGTTGATGGAAAAGTCACTTTTGGCGATTCTTCGCAAATTCCGGTGAAAGGGAAAGGTAACATTTTGATTCGATTGAAGGATGGGAGGCACCAAATTATTTCTAATGTTTTTTATGTGCCCAACATGAAAAATAATATTTTGAGTTTAGGGCAACTTTTGGAAAAAGGTTATGATATTTCTATGAGAGATCATAATCTTTCAATAAGAAATAATGATGGAATTTTGATTGTTAAAATACCCATGACAAAAAATCGGATGTTTTTGCTCAACCTTCAAAATGGTGAAGCTAAATGTTTGAAGAGCGGTGTTAAGGATACCTCTTGGCTATAGCATCTACGTTTTGGGCACTTGAATTTTGGAAGACTAACGGTGCTCTCTAAGAAAAAGATGGTGAATGGACTACCTTCCATTGACCACCCACATCAACTTTGTGAAGGATGTCTTTTTGGCAAACAAGTAAGGAAAAGTTTTCCAAAAGAAGCAATTTCAAGAGTAAATAAGCCCCTTCAATTTATTCACTCTGATGTTTGCGGGCCTATCAATCCATTCATCACATGGTAAAAATCGGTATTTTTTACTATTTATTGATGATTTTAGCTGAAAAACATGGGTTTATTTTCTCAAGGAAAAATCTGAAATTTTTGGAGTTTTTAAAAAATTCAAGACTTTTGTTGAAAAGCAAAGTGGGTATGAAATCAAGGCAATAAGATCCGATAGAGGTGGTGAATTCACATCAAATGAATTCAAAATTTTTTGCGAAGAAAATAGAATTCGTCATCCTCTAACGGTTCCAAGATCACCTCAACAAAATGGGGTTGCCGAAAGGAGAAACCGAACCATTCTCAATATGGCTCGGAGTATGTTAAAGAGCAAAAAAATGTCGAAGGAGTTTTGGGCGGAAGCCGTTGATTGTGCCGTCTACTTATTAAATCGGTGTCCTACTAGAAGTATAGAGAACAAAACACCGCAAGAAGAATGGGGAGGATTCAAGCCAAGTGTCTCTCATTTGTGCATTTTTGGGAATATTGCTTATGCACATGTAGCGGATGAGAAGCGGATCAAGTTAGATGAAAAGAGTGAGAAATTTGTCTTCATCGGGTATGATTCAAGAAGCAAAGGTTACAAACTCTACAATCCAAGTAATGGGAAAATTGTGGTTAGTAGAGATGTAGAGTTTGATGAAGAAAGTGAATGGGCTTGGAGTAATTCCGAAGAAGAGTATGATTTTTTTTCCTTTTTTGGAGGAAGAAGAGCAAGGAAATGATGTTTTGGAGCCAATTTCTCCATTACCATCGCCACCGGGTCCAACTCATGCACAAGCAAGTCTTTCGTCATTCGAATCGAGTTCAAGTGCAAGATCATCTCGTATGAGAAGCCTTCGAGATATCTATGACACTACAGAAGAGGTAACTCCAATAATTAGTGATTTGACACTTTTTTGCCTCTTTTTCGATAGTGAACCTATAGATTTTGAGGAAGCGGTACAAGACAAAAGGTGGAGAGATGCAATGGATGTGGAGATTCAAGCAATTGAAAGAAATGGTACATGGGATCTCACAACACTTCCGAGAGGCCAAAGAGCAATTGGAGTCAAATGGGTATACAAAATAAAGAGAAATGCTAAAGGAGAAGTTGAAAGGTACAAAGCTAGATTGGTGGCAAAAGGTTACAAACAAAGACAAGGTATTGATTATGGTGAAGTATTTGCTCCCGTTGCCCGTTTAGAAACAATTCGATTAATTATTTCTTTGGCCGCTACTAATGGTTGGAAAATTCATCAAATGGATGTGAAATCCGCTTTCTTGAATGGTTTTCTTGAAGAGGAGGTATATGTTGACCAACCCATGAGATATTATGTGAAAAATCATGAAGATAAAGTGTTGAAATTGAACAAGGCACTTTATGGATTGAAGCAAGCACCAAGAGCTTGGAATAGTAGACTTGATAACTATTTTCAAGCTCATTGTTTTACCAAGTGTCCCCATGAACATGCTCTTTATGCTAAGGTGAATGAAAATGGGGATGTAATCTTTGTTTGCTTGTATGTGGATGATTTGATTTTCACAGGAGATAATCTCAAGATGTTTGAAGAATTAAAGAAAGCAATGGCTAAAGAATTTGAGATGACGGATATTGGGCTCATGGCTTATTATCTTGGCATTGAGATGAAGCAAATGGATGGAGGTATTTTTATATCTCAAGAAGGTTGTGTTAAGGAAATTCTAAAAAAGTTCAAGATGGAATTTTGCAAACCGGTGGGCACGCCAGTTGAGGTTGGAATGAAATTGTCCAAATTTGAAGATGGTGAGAAGGTGAATTCTACTCTATTCAAGAGTCTTGTTGGAAGTTTGAGATATCTTACATGTACCCGACCGGATATTCTATTTGGTGTTGGAATTGTGAGTCGCTACATGGAAGCTCCTACCATGACTCATTTTAAAGTGGCGAAAAGGATACTACGTTATCTCAAAGGTACTCTTGATTTTGGGTTGATGTATTCTTTTCCTAACAATTTCAATCTAGTGGGTTATTGTGATAGTGATTGGGTCAGAGATTTGGATGATAGAAAAAGCACAACTGGATTGTCTTTTTCATGGGAAACACGGCGTTTGCATGGAGTTCGAAGAAGCAACCTATTGTTACACTCTCTACTTGTGAAGCCGAATATGTTGCGGCAACATCTTGTGTTTGTCAAGCTATTTGCCTTAGAAATTTGTTGAAGGTGCTCCACTTGCCTCAAGAGGAATCAACGGAGATTTACATAACAATAAGTTGGTACTAGCTTTGGCCAAGAATTCGGTGTTTCATGATTGTAGCAAGCATATCGACACGAGATATCATTTCATTCGGGAGTGTATATCCAAGAAGGAGGTGGAACTCAAGTTTGTCAAGTCACAAGATCAAGTTGCTGATATTTTCACAAAGCCACTCAAAGAAGATATTTTTCGCAAATTAAGGCGTATGGTTGGAATAATAAAAAAATAAGTTTAAGAGGGGGTGTTGGAAATAAGTAAATTTTATTTTTATTTATTTGGGAGTTATATTTGTTTTTAATTAATATTTCAAGAGTCATGTATTTCAAGAGTCATAGTGGTGAGAGTTACACAAAGTAATTGTGTGTTTATTTTTTGGTTATGAGAATAATGAAGTTAGTGGATGATTATGAGTATTAAGGTGGTTAATTAGGAATAGAGTTACATTTTATGTTTAGTATAAATTAACATGTAATCTAGTCATTTTATTACGAGTGAATAAAATTATTCTAAGTCTTTCTTCTATATTGTCTTCTTTTTTATATTGTGAGTGTGTGTGTGCTCTTGCCCTCAACAGTGTTGTGTTGTTTTGGTGCACACAAAATATTGTTGGGGCAATCGGGGTAGTATTTTTTGCACCAAAACGACGTCATTTTACTACAGTAGGGTCCCCCATTTGGAAAAGAAGAGGAGCAAAACATTTTTATAGTATTGCTTTCAGAGGATATTTTCGCTTAATTAGCTTGCTTTGTTTCATGCTTCTAGCTTTAGTTGTAAGTTGTCTTAGCAATAATAGTTGTTCATGTATTTATGATTTGTTGGAAAAAAAATTGGCTTCAGGATTGAATGTTGGTGATGAAGTCTGCTGCAAAATACGGAACAAATGGCACTTTGATTCGTGTTATAGTGTCGCTTTCCTCAAACAGTTTTTTTCCTTACTAAATTGTGTGCACCAGGTTACAACAAATACGCTTTCAGGATACAACCAAGTCTGAATTTATGTCATTTTTGACTAATTTTTGCACAAACGGAGATGGATAGATGCTTCTTTTTGCACGTACTCCTGTAACTCAATAAGAAAGTTAACCCTTGTTTGCATAAGTACAAAAATAATAAATGTTTCTTTCTGCCCGGAAGCATGCATAACTCTTTTATTAACTATTAGCAATGGATAAAGGAAGAAGGCGTAGGCATGGAGCGAATAGTTTCATTTTTATGTAATTTCAGGGTCAACGGAGGCTAATGCATTATCTCCATGCACGCTATCAAAGATAAAAGGAAGTCTTGAGGTTAGGCGCTAGGCAAGATGAGACCCAACTATTTTTCTACGTACGAATCCCTAGTAACAGAGAAGAGATTTTTAGAGGGATGAGGCACATAAAGAATATTTTGAAGCAAAAGGTGGAACATGGAGTTGGGAGAATGACATTACCAAACGTCTTACGATGAAAATTCCATCTATTTTGCAGTCCTAGATTGATGGAAATTATGCAGGGACGAGAGGAGGATCCTTTTATAACATAGTTCAAGAAGTCGTAGCTGTCTATGTGTACGACTTTACCCAGTGGAAGTCAACTGTTTCTTTGGAAATTGTCAAGCTACTGCTGCTGTAAAAGGTGCTCCTCATGGTGTGCAGTCTAGAGCCGAAAGATTGTAATGCCAATATTGATACGTCATCTTATTCCTAGTTCATAATGGTGGTATAGATGTATGTAGTGGGTCAAAATCTCGAGCCGCCCTAATAGCCAGGCTGATAGGCCCTGGTGAACCAAAATGATAGTTGGCCTAGACATACCAGGCTCCTGAGTGAAGGCCAAGCCCAAATGCTGAATAATGGGCCGGGTCAGCAGCATCACGTGTTGCTGAGTGCTGGCCCGATGTTCGGAAGATCAGGAAGGCATCCAGATCTTATGGAAAGAAGGCTGGTATGGAAAGCTCGTATGATACAAACCACTGGGTAGAACTCACCCCCAAAAGCTAGCTCAAGAGGGGAGGGTGCCCAGGGGCTTATATACCCACTATCTCGGGCCTAATCCTCCGATGTGGGACTCCACTGGGTCATAACATGCCCACCCCGTCTGAGCCGACGCCCACGGCGGCAGGGGCAATTGGGCCCCACCGACTTCCCGTGGCGGCTGGACGGGTGTGGGTTGGCTCTGATACCAACTGATACAAACCACTGGGTAGAACTCACCCCCAAAAGCTAGCTCAAGAGGGGAGGGTGCCCAGGGGCTTATATACCCACTATCTCGGCCCAGTCCGTTCCTGTATCAATCAGCCTCCTCTCTCCGCTGTTTTGCCGTCCCTCTAACCAGAAGCGTGTGGTCATTCGTGACTTCCAAATTCACGGAGAGGAACCGGTCACGATTTGGACTACAGGTAATTCACTCATACTTCATGACCTCTACATTTCCAAGGAGAAATCAATTGGTATTTAGGATCCGGGTGGAATATCTATTCAAGTAAATCCCTGTTTTGGCTTCGATAATCATTCTAGCTTCTCCTTACCTGTTTTGATTTGTCAAAGTGCCGCACGGTTTGAAATACAAATGAGTTACATGATCGGTACAATTAGTCCTTGGAATTGTGCATGCCAAGTGTTTGATAAAAGTCCTGCACCATATTGGATGCCTCAAATGGTGATTGCTTGTGCTCACATTGATGGTCTTAGGTTTGTCAGGATTGTGTTTGATAAAATGCTTGCTCCATCTGGTGTGCCTCCGATTCCAATATTGCTTAATGGTTTACAACCGGTTGTCGTTGCTCGTGCTTGTTTGGAATACAAATACGCTTCACTTGATTTCGAAACTGGTTCCCTTCATATGCTCTACAATTATCTTAGTTTTGCCACCTTGTACCTCTATCCATACTGGAAGCAACCAAGCGATCTCATGCTCGGACTATTATTTCTGCACATTAGATCCCACATTGGCTTGTTTCCTGCTATTTGTGGTCTGAAAATCCGGTTTCTTCTTCAAGTTTTGTATGTTAAGTACATGACTGTGGGGAAACATAGCGGTTGTGCGTGGATTTTCCAATTACTAAGGCTTTTTCTTGCGGCATGGAATGGCATGAGATCGAGAGACTTGTTATATTCGTTGCACTTTAGTCTACTAGAGGGCATTGTTGGAAGTTGGCTAACTTGTTGGATTCATAAAGTATATGGCATTGAAAAAGCTTTGGCATGGGATGCTGAAAATGATGGGGGATTGGGGGTGAAGGTTCATGAGATTGACATCCTAACTTCCATGGAAATGCCGAACCAACGAAACTATGATGCGACTCATATTGCAATATTGATTATGGGTTCTCAAATAGGGGTTGTTACTTGTACTTGGTCATGTTCACATTACAATCAAGCTCTCATTGTTTCTATAGTTTGTCTCCACTGTGTGCTTGAACATAATCAAAGGAAAAGGCCCAGTTCCATTCTTCAATTTTTAGGAGCAAGCAACATCGGGATAATTGCTGGATATGTTTCTCGAGAGACAATTCATTTGGGACTCTGCAATCAATTATTCTATTTCCGCAATATTGAGTTTAGTCTAATGGAGGACATTGCTGGGAGAGGACCGACTTGTGAGTTTCATAAAGAATTTGGCATAAAAGATTTCAAATCAGAATTGACATGCCCAGGCTAGTTTATATTGCAATATAGTTCCTTGACCACTCTTACCAAGCCCAATCTTCTCCAAGTTGCTACTGCCTTTATCATCATTGAATGGTCTTCCTGCCTCCATGATGCTTGGTTCTACATGGTTTGGGACCCCGGAGGATTTTCAGCTTTTGAGAGGAGTTTATACCAAATATTAACAGTACTTCGGAATGGCACGATGGCGGGATATGCACCGTACAGGTGTTCACTGCATTGTCATTTCCAACTTGATTGGGTCTTCGTATGTACTGATTTTGGCATACTACATGGGAGTTCGACGCCTAGTTGTTCACCTCGCGGCCAACTTACCATAGCTCCTGTTTGGCTTCCATTTCGGCCTTGATGACAAGGCCTTCGAAGGGGGATGGAATGATACGCTACCGAATATTGGTGGCTCGCTATTGGGGGGTACACGACGGGAGTAATGGAGTCGACTGTAGTTGATTCCTGCCTGAAGTTGTTGCAGTTGGTTAGAAGCACGTGAAGGCCCGATGAGCTGGATTTATCTTTCTGTTTCTGTTATCTTTTAATTTCAATTCAGGTTGGTTGTTTAAATAGAGGAGAGGGAGGAATGAGTAGGTAAGCAATTGTAATGAAAGAATAGGGGACGAAAGCTCCCAGGGGACGAAATGCTCCCAGTTGGTTACACGGTTCCAATCTATCCATAGACTTCCCTTCTTTTTCTTCTAATTCCATCTCTCCATTTCCAGTTTCTCCCCATTTTTAGCACCAATCTTAACGTACTTATGGAGAGAACCCCATTTGGGAAGCCAGAAGTTAATGGAATCTAAAATAAAAAAACAGAGCAAAGAAAATTGTATAACTAAAGAGTTTCAGCCAAACTACAGCGTAACCAATTTGTAATATTCTCTTAAGAAAAAGCTTCAACCCTCATAACAAATGGTTTGGCCTAATTTTGCGTCTAACTTTTGTGTACAGCCCAATTACTGCGACTGCATATTAATGCATAAACTATTGGAAAATGGAGGTTGAGATGGTATACCTTGGTCTTTCCAGTTTAGGTATTGGGTCATGTTGGGCCACAACAGGGAGAATATAATCAAATATGTTTGATAAGCAGATCAAACTGTTGGTGTAGCCTTCTCAGGTCATCTTGCGATGGTTTAGCTGAAGATTTCCCAACTGTTGGCTTCTTAGGTCTATAGCAATGCTTTTCAGGATCTTTTGTGGTAGTTTAGACCTGTAAACCAAAGCGGGAATGGCTCATTTGCAAATATATCCAACTCAGAGGGGTAATTAGTGGTCTGTTTCATTCTGTTAGTCAGTTTGTTAAAATTAGCTGAGAGTTTGTTTTGAAAGTTGTTAGGTTGGTTCAGCCTTGCTCTATAAAAGGGCGTTTGCTCTCTTTTCTTGTGGCAAGGGAAAACAATGGAGGAAGAAATGAAAGATGAGAATTCTGATGAATGTGTTCGCATTCTTTTGCTCACTGATATTTGTATTCTCTTGTCTACTGTAATTTGATGAGAATCAACTTGAGAAATTCCAAAGATCAGAAAGTGAAAACACAGAAAATCCATTTGGTATCAGAGCAACCTTGACGTGAGTCCTCTTCAGATCCTGAAATTTGTCTTCCCTCAGTCCTCTTCTCAGATCTCTACTCTGAATCAAAGTGTTTTAAACCGCAGGTAATGAAACTTAGGGTTTCAATTTCAATCAATTGAAGTTTTATTCAGATCAGAAATGTCGAATATGGTAACCATGCCTCAATCCTTAGTGTTTCTAGTCTCAAACTTTCATTCTCTTGTGACTATTAAACTTGATTCCTCGAACTATTTGGTCTGGAAAATGCAAGTTCAGAGCGCAACAAAAGCTAATGGTTACTTTGAATATATCTGTGGAAGTGTATTGTGTCCGAATGAGAAAATTACTGATTCAAGTGGCAATTCAGTATCAAATCCAGAGCATATGCTATGGAATCTCATTGATAGTCAACTTCTGTCTTGTTTAATTGCAACCTTATCTGCTAATACGTTATCACACATTCTGAGTTGTGTACATGTCCATGAGATGTGGAGTGTATTGGAAGTGAAATATAATACACTTACAAGAGCGCATGTTCATGATCTTAAACAACAACTGTATAACGTTACAAAGACCACAAGTATGGATGTCTATATTGATGCAATTAGGGACTGTGCTCAGAGATTAGCTGCTACGAACTACATAGTAGATGATGATGATGATCTAATCTTTTATGCTCTTCATGGATTACCTGCTGAATATGATCAACTGAAAACCTCAATTAGAACAAGAGGAGATTCTCTTAAGTTCGAAGAACTGGTGAATATATTGAATGCTGAGGAAAGGCACATGGTTCAGAAACAACAGATACCTGTGTTGAACCAATCCTCAGTGTTTGTTGCTCAAAAGACTGAGGCAACTCAATCCAGTGGATCTCAGAATTCAAGCAATGTGTCTTCTCCTGCACCTCGGAATGGTCAGAACATAACTCAAGCATTTCCTCAGTTCTTTCCTCAACCATTTAATCCCCAACTTGCTTCATTTTACCCTGGTTTTCAGAATTCTAACAGTTTTAGAGGTAGAGGTAACAGATCTGGTTATGGAGACAAACCTGGATGTCAAATTTGTGGAAAAACAAATCATACGGCTATGAATTGTCATCATAGACTGAATCTGCAGTATCCAGGTCCTGATATGAGTAAATGGAGAAGTGGCCAACAACAATTTCCTCCATCTAATGGTTTTTCTGGAGTGCCTAGATACCCAGGACCTATCAGTACTAGTGCTTCTCATTATCCAATGCAGGGACAAGTGAATATGGCCATGCCTCATTCCTATTCAATGCCATTCATGCAAAACTCCTGGGAGCCACCTCAGCCTGGTCTTTCTCCTCAATATCCTTCGTCTTATGCCTCTTCCAATCAGTCATATTCATATGCAAGGCCTGGCAATCCTACTGACTATTCTGCTCAACCTCAGTGGTACTTGGACAGTGGTGCCACAAACCATGTCACTCATGATGTTCAGAACATAATTAATCCTATGATATCTTCTAATCCAGGAGGAGTCATGGTTGGTAATGGTGCTTCTCTTCCAGTTGCTCATACAGGTACTGGTCTTCTTTCAACACCAGTTGCAAATCTGAAGTTACATCATGTATTGCATACTCCCAGCATTTCACATAATCTATTATCCGTATATCAGTTGGCCAAGGACAATAACTGCTGCATTACATTTGATTGTCATGGTTTTGTTATTCAGGACAAGCTAACTGATGTTGTCGTTAACGCACCAAAAATATATTTATAAAGTCAAGGCTTAAAACTAACCCGAAGGATAGTGGAAAGACCAGGATCGTCCACGGGGATGAAAAAGCTAAGTTACGATATTTTTAAAGATTTATTTCTAATTTAATGGAGAGGTTGAAAGATTTGTTTGGTGAACTATAACTAAAAATTGAAAACTGGAATAAAAATTAAGGAACTAAATTAGGGTTTTAGAAACAAGTGAGATAAGGGACTAGGGTTTCGATTCTACCTTCCCCTTATAATGTAACTGAAGCAAACATTAGGGTTTCATTCAACTTGTAATCCAGACCACCAATAGGGTAGCAATTCCTATTAGTAATCCCTAAAAATATTCTCAAGACTCGTACTCCGTATAGACTATCTCAACACAGCACGGATCGTCTCACTGAACGAGACCAACGGCATGATCCGTCTTATGTCGTATAGTCTATCTCAGAGACTGTCACGAAACAATTAAAAACTATTGCATGAACGTGTTTGATATCATGAATACAAACACACAGATTAATAGGGAGAATATGCTCTTTCATAATAATATGAAGCATCCAAAATCATACAATTAAAATTGAATGAAAATCCTAAGAATTAAACAATTACATTACTTGGAGAAGGTATCCTCGTTACCCGAGCCGAAGTGTTTAGCCGCCCATGGATGTAGGAAGCTCCAACTCTCCAATGATGACCGCCATGAAAATATTAAACTTGCTTGAGTCCTAGCCAAGGAGTAAAATCACTTCCTTTAGCTTGTACTCGAGCTTCTTTCTCTCCCTTTAAAGTAAAGAGGTGAGGGCTTTATATAGTGCTCCTCGTTGAGTCAGTATTTGTCTTTTTTCCGATGTGGGACAAAGGAATCAAACTAAATATTATAAAATTCCCGTTTTTAGTATTGCAGCCCACTTTTGACATCCGAAACAGCATAATCTGGAAAAGTCATGAACTAGAAAGTTGTAGATAATTGAATTCCCTTTCCATCGCCGCAAACCTTGCATCAATCGGACATCCGAGCTGAGAGATATGACCAAAATACTGAATGCTGTCCATATACATCCCTAATACGGGATTGTATGTTTTTGTTTCCAATTTTGCTTGAACTTTAATTTCTTTGATTGAGTGCGAGATTTCTTATCTTCCAACTTTCTCAAAACTATTTTTCTTCCTTTTTTTTTCATCGATTGACTCCTCTGAACGGGCTTAACTTCCAATTTCGTGCAACTGGGTACGAGTACCTATAATCATAAAATTCACTAATTAAGATTCAAGTAACTTAGTAATGAATCTAACAAAGGTAAGTTAGTAGGCTTTAATGTGAACATTTAAACCCTTATCACTAACAAAGAAGATATTGGTCAAAGGTCCATGTCACAAGGTGTTATATCTATTTCAGAACCTCTCTGAAGGTACATCTCAATCTGCTATGTTTACTACTTCATCAAGTGTGGATTCTGCTGTTGTATGGCATCATAAACTTGGTCACCCAAGTATGACCTTGTTTCAATCTGTAATAAACCAACTTGGCATCCCATTGTCTAGGCCTCAACCAATTGTTTGTTCTAGTTGTAATGTTGGAAAGAGTCACAGACTTCCATTCACCAGATCTAGTACAATTACTTCACTTCCTTTTGAATTATTACACATGGATGTGTGGGGACCTGCCTCAGTTAGTTCTTTTCAAGGATATAGATACTACCTTCTGATTGTGGATGATTTTACTCAGTTTTGTTGGCTGTTTCCCTTGAGATATAAATCAGAGGTCAAGTTGGTTATTGAACGGTTCAAGATATTTGTTCAAAATCAATTTAACTGCTCTGTTAAAAAGGTTCGCACTGATAATGGAAAGAAATTTGTTAATCATTTCTTAGCTCAGCTTTATTTGGATGCTGGAGTTATCCATCAGACTACATGTCCATACACATCTCAGCAGAATGGTGTCGTGGAAAGAAAACATAGGCACTTACTTGAAACAACAGTCACCCTATTGACCCATGCCTCTTTGCCAAGCTCCTTTTGGTTAGAAGCCCTACACACTACTGTGTATCTTGCAAACAGACTCCCTCACTCCTCTCTTAATCATCAAATCCCATATGAATTATTGTACAAATGCAAGCCTGATCATAATTTCTTACGGTCTTTTGGTTGTGCTTGTTACCCATGGCTGAAACCATATCATCCTGACAAATTGCATACTAGATCTGTTGAATGTGTGTTTCTTGGATATTGTGATAACACTAAGGGATACCGCTGTTATGATCCAATTTCTCACAAAGTTTATATTTCTCGTCATGTTAAGTTTGTTGAACATGTCTTCCCATATCAAACCCTTGTTTCGGCTAAATCCAGTTCCTCTCCTCCTGTTACCAAATTTACCATCCCCCTTACAACATTTTTTGAGTTTCAACTCCAATTTCCAGTTCAATTACCTTTTAATCCCTCTCTAGCCAATCCCGTTTCTGTCACTACTGATCCTGTTAATGCAGCCTCTTCTATTTCTACTGATTCTGTTCTTACAGAATCTGACCCTGTCTCTACTCCTCTTGTTATTTCTGATGTTCCTACCATTACAACTCAGAATAGTTCTGCTACTCATCCCATGATAACCCGATCTAAGGCTGGAATTTTCAAACCCAGGTATCCTGTCTCCTTGTTAACTCTGGGTTCTGCTGAATCATTGAATGAACCAAAACATTTTGGTGAAGCACTTAAGTCGTATGTTTGGCAGCAGGCTATGGCCAATGAATATGAGGCTTTGATTAAACAAGACACCTGGAGTTTAGTCCCACCTCCTCCTCATGGTCAAGTAATTAATTGTCAATGGCTTTACAAAATCAAGAAACACTCCAATGGCACTATTGCTCGATACAAAGCTCGTTTAGTGGCTAATGGGAATCAACAAGCCGAGGGTATTGATTTTACTAAAACATTCAGTCCTGTGGTTAAGCAACCTACTATTCGCATTGTTCTCAGTTTAGCTGTTCATCATAACTGGTCTTTACGTCAATTGGATGTTTCTAATGTCTTTCTTCATGGTGTTCTTGATGAAGAAGTTTACATGAAACAACCAGCTGGATATCGGAGTTTGACTCATCCTCATTATGTCTGCAAACTCAAGAAAGCCTTGTATGGTTTACGTCAAGCTCCTCGCGCCTGGTATTCTACATTTTCTGGGTTTTTAACTCAAAATGGTTTTGTTCAAAGTCGAGCAGACTCCTCTTTATTTGTGCTTCATCATCAATCCTCTATTCTTCTTCTTCTTGTTTACGTTGATGATATTGTGCTTATTGGCAATGATACTGTATTGATTGATGAGTATATCTCTCTTCTTAGTTCAAAGTTTGCAATGAAGGATTTGGGCAATCTTCATTATTTTTTTGGGAATTAGTGTGAAGTCTCATTCCAATGGATTGTTTCTTAATCAAAGTAAGTATGCTCATGACCTGTTGATCAAAGCGGGAATGGATGACTGTAAGCCAAGCTCATCTCCTGCTTCTACCAAGCCCTCTTCTATGAGTCCTGATCTGTTGTATGATAATCCTACTCTATATCGTACTTTGGTTGGTAGTCTTCAATACCTCACTTTAACTAGACCAGAAATTTCTCATTCCGTTAATATTGCTTGTCAACACATGCATGCCCCTAAACAATGCCATTTTGCCGCTGTCAAGCGTATTTTGCGATATATCAAAGGCACTCTTGATCATGGCCTTCAGTTTAGCTCTGGTCCTCTGGTTCTTACTGCTTACTCTGATGCGGACTGGGGCGGTGATCGTACCGATCGCAAATCTACTACTGGTTTTGCTATTTTTTTGGGTTCTAACTTGGTTTCTTGGTGTGCAAAGAAACAACACACCGTTGCTCGGTCTTCTACTGAAGCTGAGTATCGTGCATTAGCTCAAACCGCTGCTGATCTTGCTTGGATTCAGCAGGTGCTTCATGATGTCTCTGTTTGTCTGCCTCAACCTCCTCACATCTGGTGTGATAACCAGTCTGCTATTGCTTTGGCTGCCAATCCTGTTTTCCATGCTCGTACTAAGCACATCGAGGTTGATTATCACTTTGTGCGTGAAAAAGTTTTGGCTAAAGAGCTTATTGTTTCCTACATTGGCACTTTATCTCAGATTGCTGATATCTTTACCAAATCTTTGTCCGTTGGGCGTTTCCTTTTTCTTAAATCCAAACTGTTTGTTGGCATGCCACCCATCAGTTTGCAGGAGGGTGTAAACCAAAGCGGGAATGGCTCATTTGCAAATATATCCAACTCAGAGGGGTAATTAGTGGTCTGTTTCATTCTGTTAGTCAGTTTGTTAAAATTAGCTGAGAGTTTGTTTTGAAAGTTGTTAGGTTGGTTCAGCCTTGCTCTATAAAAGGGCGTTTGCTCTCTTTTCTTGTGGCAAGGGAAAACAATGGAGGAAGAAATGAAAGATGAGAATTCTGATGAATGTGTTCGCATTCTTTTGCTCACTGATATTTGTATTCTCTTGTCTACTGTAATTTGATGAGAATCAACTTGAGAAATTCCAAAGATCAGAAAGTGAAAACACAGAAAATCCATAAGACCGTAGCTAAATCTAAGATTTCCTGTAGTGACAAAATACTATTAGGTCATGGTTTTTGATTTCTGGTTGCATATTTTAGGGGCTTCGGATCTTCTTTCTCGATTGCATGTCCAAGTTCTATGTCCTATGGTCCAAATTTTGACACCTGCCTATTAATAAATCAATAAAATTAACCTGACCAACTCATTAATCAACGTCACAACATAGTAGTCCACTGCAACAGTTTTGTGCGTGTGTGTAAGAGAGAGTATTCGGATAGTGGGTGATGGCTCGTATATGCAATAGTTTTTTTTTGTGTTTGTGTGTCTCAGAGAGAGAGAGAGAGAGAGGACAAAGGGGAGTGTGCTCCGCACGTGCTAGCTTGGATCCCAAGTTAGGTCCCTGTATAAAGGGTAACTTTAGGCGAGATGTATGGTACATACTGTTTTCTTTCTCAATAATAGTTTATGATTATCCTTCTAGTTCACATACTGGCTTAAGCATTTGAGATTTTTGGCTGATAGTACAAAACTAATCGGTTCTTCTTTTTTGCAGTACTAAAGACATTAGGTAGACAAATATCCAATTAAAAGACTCCACAATTTAGCAACCATAGTGGGAGCCTTTCTCCTTGTCTTCCTCACCCTCCTTGACATCCAAATTCTCTAATACGACATGATGTCTCTAGCCGGCAATAATATGTGTGTGCCAGACTGCTGGTGCGCACGAGAAGGATGTCGTGGATCCTCAACACATTGCCAGTGGATCACGAGAAAATTTCATAATGAATTGATTATGGAACCAAACTGCTGCTTAATTTGTGTAGGAACATGGCTGAGACATCCATTGCGGTGGACAAACAAATCCTTCAAACAAAAATAAGCAAGTAGTGGAGGATTTGGGCTGATTGCCTGCCGTTTGTAGAATAACTTTTGCTGACCACTTTTCGAAATACTGTTCTCATAAGACAAAAATCCTCATCATCTTGATATTGTAGTCATTTTAGAGCATAATGATTTTCGAGAATATGAAAGGATGTTTTCATTGTTTTCTCAAAATGGATTTTTTTTTTCATTACAAAAAATTCTCAGGAAAAAGTTTTGAAAACCATCATACTGGTGCTTAGAACAAGGACAAATTTGGGACATCCATTGTGGTGGATAAACAAGGCCATTAATCTAATACCAAACCAGTAACAAGGGATCTGCTTTTTAATAACAAGTGGGGAAGACAAGTCTGAAAAGGGATCTACATGAGGACATTGACAAAGCGGGATCACATGGATTTGCCTCCAAACTAAAGTTGCATTTGAAACCTTGAAGCTCTAACTTGGCCAACCATCAATTCAACTGGATAGACTAAAGAGGCCCAAATGAGGGGATTGCAAGATTGGACAGAACCACATATCAACCTAACATGTGAACTTGTTATATGCTGATACTAGACAGTGTTCTTTAATGAGGCTCCTTTGTAGACTCCTCCTCACCACTTGTTACCCCCCAAAAAATCCTTCATTTCTTGTGTTTTTTTTGGTTGTTGTTTTAAGGGTTTGTTTATCTACCTTGATGGATCTGTAATCTCAGCTGAAATAATACCAGGAACCCTTGATTTGTACTCTCTAATTTCTGAGTTTCCTAACCCTAACCCTAAGTGACTCTAACATACGTATCAGTGGTAGTCGCGGATCTTGTCGAAGTCCCTCTCTCTCTCACGTCTGAAATAGCCCTAGTGGCGGCGGCGGCGGCGATTCGGTGGAGGGGAAGGGTTGGTCGTGACTTGGTGGAGGGGGAAAGAATGGTAGGGGTTTGGGGGAAGAAGAGAGCGTGAGAAAGAGAGAGTGGGTTAAAATTTTTTTTTTTTTATAACAGTCCAAAACGACGTCGTTTGGATTTTATAAGATAACTGACTTTGGAGTTCCGAGATATTTGATCGACCGTACGACGTCGTTTTGGGGGTAAACTATAAAACAGACTTCGTCTCCACAACTTGGGGGTTGATCATAAAACGCCGTCGTTTTGGAGACGAAGTCAGTTTTATAATTTACCCCCAAAACGACGTCGTACGGTAGATCGAATATATCAGAACTCCGAAGTCAGTTATCTTAAAATCCAAACGACGTCGTGTTGGGCTGTTATAGAAAAAAAAATAATGAATTTGAACCCCCCATTGCACTCTCTCTTTCTCACGCTCTCTTCTTCCCCCAAACCCCTACCTTTCTTTCCCCCTCCACCAAGTCACGAACCCTTCCCCTCCACCGAATCGCAGCCGCCGCCGCCACCACCAGGGCTATTCCAGTGCTCCATCTTGAGTAGTGCTTCACCGTTGTTTCCACAGTTAATTATCAGATCACATGAAGGTCCCGATGCTAGGGAAAAGCGGCCTGGTCTTGGAAGAATGAATGAAGGGTACACAATAGACCATGTCGTGGAGTCTGGAAAACTGATTACTTTGTTCAGTGCTCCTGACTATCCCCAATTCCAGGTATTTCTTGTTATAACTGTTGGTCTTCTCTGAGGCTGCTCTAGGTTTATCCACACTTACTATTGGCTATTGTATTGTATTTTTATCTTTATATCTCCTTTCAACATTTGCATCTGCTTGTTCTGTGTTGGTAAATCTAATGTTTTATGTGTGATCTCATCCTGAAATAACCACCATTTGAGGTGGATTCATCAGTCTTGCCAATTTTAGTTGGGCTACATGATGGCATAGCATTTTTTCTGCTCTTTTTAAGATATGTACCTGTTTTGCATTCTTCTTTATTCTACTTGATATGATTTTGGAAATGGGCCTTCTTTTGTCACTTATGTTATTGTAGATTGTGAGGATACTAGCAATGTAGAATTCCCTCTCAAAGAAGAGAATCTCCCTGGAAACAGAAACTTTGCAGAAGTTGCTTAGTTCTGTGGACATCTTGCCGATACATCAAGATGTGCCCCTTTTTCCTTCCAAGTCTTGAGAGATTCTATCAAATATTTTGAGAACGGAGATGTCTCTTAATGACTTAATCTATACAAGATTCAATTTTATTGCAATGGAGTTCATACCATCTTAAGAACAGGAACTGGCATAAGAATCGATATTGCAATGGAGTTCATACCAATTGGAACCATCTTAACTGTGCTTGTGAACCAGGTTAATAAAACAGCCCAAGCTGCAAAGGAGGTTGTTTTCGAAAAGGAGAGTTTCAAGGCTCTCTCAAAGCACCTTCCCGATATTGAGCCGGTCTTAAAGGAGTTGCAGCTCCAGCAACTCAACGATTCGCAAGCTGCAAGGCAAGCTTTGGAATTCCTTGAAGCTGATGTGAAAAAAGCCAGTAACTTGGTTGAAAACTACAAAAACCGGGCCAGGTTCTACTTACTTGTCAAATGCCGGAACATTGTCAAAGAAGTACAAGATGTCACAAGGGATATTGGAAGGTCTTTGGCTGCTTTGTCTCTTGCAAACACTGAAGTCCTTTCGGGGGTATCTGAACAAGTGAACAGGTTACAAAATGAAATGCAAAGGGCGGAATTTGAAGCTTCTCAATCCCGGCTCCAAATTGTTGACAAGTTGAATCAGGGCCTCACGGATCATAAACTCGACCTGGATTTTGCGAACGACAAGCTCAAAGAAATAGCAAAGGCAGTTGGGGTAGCAGTGGAGCCCTTGGAGATTAGCAAAGAACTAGAAAGCTTTAGAAGGGAAAAGGAAGAAGCTGACTACAGGAAAGAAAGGGCTGAAGTGTTCTTCTTGGATCAGGTTATTGAGTTGCTCTCATGGGCTGATGCTGCGAGAGATTATGAGCAAATTAGGGAGCAGTACTTCCAACGACTTAAGGTGATAGAGAGATATGATCCAAAAGAAGATTCTATTCCCCCGTTTAAGGCTTTAATTTGTTCTATAAGTAGAACAGTGATGGAAGATCCTGTTAGCCTTTGTACTGGTACTTCGTGTGAGAGGACAGCCCTTGAAGCTTGGTTTAAGCGTAGAGAGAAAACTGATCCAGAAACGGGTGATCCTCTTGAGGATTTATCTTATAGGTCTAATATTCAACTGAGACAGTCGATTGAAGAGTGGAAAAACTTAATTACTGTGTCAAAATCAGATCGTGCAAGGAAAAACTGCTATCAGACGTGGATTTGTCTGTGAAAGAGGCCTTAGACCAAATGCAGGAGATTATGAGGGAGAATGCTATTAACAAGGATTGGATTTGCATTGGAGGTCTTATTGGTATCATTGTATCTATCATTGGAACCTCACACAACAGACATGTGAAAGAAAAGATATTACTCATCCTAAAAGACTTTGTAGAAGGGAATCCCATAAATAAGGTATGCGGCTACTTAAACCAGTAAAATAAAGGAAACTGCATGCATATGAAATTTCTGGTCCCTACTTTTCTCCCTTTGTTTTCCTGCATTAATGTGGTTGTGTTTTTAGGTGCTTATAGTAGTCTGCTTAGATTGTTGTCTTTTGCAAACTTTCGTCAACTTTTTCCATAATCATATATCAGGACAATTTCTTTGGACCCGATCCAGTGTTTTGAAACCGAGTTTTTGGGTACAAGAAGTATACAACTGTTTGCTGGTATCACTACAGGCGTAACACATTAGCGATGACAGATTTCAAACGCTGGTGGTTTATCTTATCAACATGTACTAAATTTGAGATTTATTGCTCATCTTACTTGATCATAGTAAGAGGAAATGAGAGGAGTTGGAAGTTGTAAGAATGTCTAATCCAACTTGTTTATTTCTTGAATTTCAATGGGGTCCCTTCTGTAGGTTAATGGTAGGGAATTTGATGTTTTCCAACTAACATACACTTTGGCCTATCTCCTGCTCTAAATTCATGTAATGGTCTCTAGGACAGCAAAATCATGTGATTCTTCATGTGGTAATGTCTCTAGGTAGACCACATTGCAAATGTCCCCTCATTCACTAGCTTCAAATTGTACACCAGTGATATATATAAGAGGACATAACTGAGCCTAAAACCAACACAAGCTTCAAATTATACACTCGAGAAACTTTCAGTGTCTCTGCACCTCCTTTACTCCCTTTACTTGTTTGTTAAGTGGGATATATCAGTTGAAAACAATGGCTATTTGTATGCCTCGGATTATTCCTGCCAAACAAGTCCCTCGCCGGTATTCATTGACAGCGGCAAACAAGGCAGCCTCAGCAAATGTTCCGAAAGGCCATTTTATAGTTTATTTGGAGAGATCGAGAAGAAGCGATTTGTGATTTCGATATCCTACTTGAATAATCCTTCATTTCAAGACTTGTTAAGTCAAGCCGAGGAAGAATTCGGTTTTGATCATCCAATGGGCGGCCTTACCATTCCCTGCAGAGAAGACATTTTCATCAACCTCACTTCTCGATTGGGTTGATCATGTTTCTTAATAGAGGACACTTGTTAATATGCATTTAGCAAACACAATTTTGTAAAGGATTAGTCATTATTTCTATGCAATGGCGTTGTCTCAGGTATAAAGGCACGAGCTTTATTGCATTGAGGTTTTTGCTTCTGTAGAGTCTATGATGTTTTATGTTGATTTTCTCAGTTGAATTGTTTCTTCTTTTACAGTTTCATCTCATCTATGCTATTGCCTAACCTAGATCACCTGAAATGTTTGTAAGATTTGTCTCATGTTCATATCCTTAGAAAGTCAAGTGTATCTCTAGTGTGTGAAATTGCACACAAGCCTTTCCACCCATACAATTAATCTAAACACCTGCTTTCAGAATTCTGAACTAGTGAGAATTAGCCAAAGTTCTGCAAACAATCCAGAGGAAACAGTTTACAGTTGTAATAATAAATTCCTTTGCTTCACTGATTTTCCTTTAGTGGTACCTGAAAGTGAAGGGAAAAAAGTTCTCCATTTGAGATAAAAATGAGCCACTAATTTCCTTAATGAATCTCGCAGGGAGAGAATAACCAGACAACCATTCAAAATGCCTCTCCTGGAAAAATGATGTTATGATCTATGTTAAATGGAGTCGGGTATGGATTTTGAGTTCTGGTACGTGTCTAAGTATCGGATTTACCCAACTCTTATTTCCAAGATACGGACACGCCGAAATATTCCAAGCGTTGTTCATTTAATCATATCCAAAGGTATATTTGGCATTGTTTTCTTATGTTCTCTAACTACATTTTGCCACATGATCCACTGCTTCAAGGGAAGAACTTCCCCATATTTCTGAAATCCAAAAATATGCATAGCTTGTCAATTAAGGACAAGGCTGATACTAACTAACAAGTCAATATATAAAATCCTAAGAAATTCTGCTCTTGATATATACCATCTATTGCTGATACTAACTATAGAATCCTACAGTACAACACAGACAATACAAATTTAATATCAATCCCTTTATATCCATTGCCTAGACTGTGGACAGCAGTATATGTGGAGAAAACAGTGATTTTCATCAAATCTCAATGGATTCTTCATTTGATATGGAAATAAGTATTTAATTCAGCTCTTTTTCCTACTAAAACAACCATGACCAACATGATATTTCCAAATTGAAATGCATAGTTCAGTGGAAGATGAAGTCAATTTGATTTAGAAAAACCTGGAAAGCATAACCCTTCACAAACCAAGATGGAACTGTAACATAAAGAATCCAACTGAGGGATGGACAACCAAAAACTGCTGAATCTGTAGGGAAAAAAATCAGACTCATGAAGCTTTTGCCTTTATATGTAAGAAAATTTCATTAGTCATAATGTTCCGGTGACATGTTTTTCTCCCTTCCATGGGTTGAATCTTTTTTGCGTTAACGACGAAAATAAAATAGAATTGTAAATAGAAGTAGTGACTAATACTGTACAAAATTGGGCTTCCTAAATGTATGCTAAAAAGTGCCCTCTATCACAAGTCATGATCGACATAATCGGGAAGTGAGATTGATGAAGATGTCTTCCTTGCAGGGAATTGTAAGACCACCCATTGGATGATCAAAACCAAATTCTTCCTCAGCTTGACTTAACAAGTCTTGAAATGATGGTTGGTTCAAGTACGATATCGGAATCACAAATCGCTTCTTTTCATTCTCTCCAACATAAACTGCAAAATGACCTTTCGGAACATTTGGTGCTGCTGATGAAGCTGCTTTGTTTGCTGTTGTCAATGTAGTCCGGCGAAAGACTTGTTTGGCATGAATAATAAGAGGCATGCGAATGGCCATTGTTTTCAACTGGTATATCCCCCCTAACAAACAAGAAAAGAGGAGAAGAGGATGTTTAGAACAATTGAGTTTTACAATTGAAGGATTTGAAGCTTGTGTTGGCTTTAGACTCTCTGATATGCTCGCAGACATATATAGGGGCTAAACATACCAGGGAAGTTGTATATGTCTAGAATGAGTGGTGAAGGGAGATTAGGAATGGGGTATACTGACGGACATCAGCACATGAAGGATCACATGGTTTTGCCTCACTTCTCCTTAGAGTAGTAATGGAAAGGCCAAAGTGTATGTTAGTTGGAAAACATCATGCCCTACCACTTTGGGCAACATTAGCCTACAGAAGAACAACTTTAGGCAACGTTATGTTCATATAGTGAAATGCTTTTTTAAGGAAATTGTAAGACCTGTTCTTCTTTCACCTAAGAGTGAGTTGGGTTCAAATTTGCTTTAGAAGTCTTGCCAATTCCAGTTCTCTAGGGTTTATATGTAACCCTATATTCTGATTGAGTTTAATGTTGGTGTAACTGTATTCATGAGCTGATGTTACTTCTCCTTTCTATTAAGGAACTTCCATTCCTTTCTCTTTGCGACTTAGACTACTTTTTCTCCGTGACATAGATATATTTTAAAAGGAAGAAAATTGAAGCAATCTCTTTCAACAGCACGGCCCCATTAACCCATGTTGATGAGAAGCTTTGCTATCAAATTTTGCACGAGCACAAGATTCATAATGCAGAGGTAAAATAAGCAAAAACTTCTCTGCAATTATCTGGTTCTTTGACCATTTTCCTGTGCTTGAACGTTCACCCATCTTGTGTTGCACTTTGTTTTTCATTTCCTCTCTCTTCCTTTCACCTCTTCAACTTTGTTCTTGGTAATTTCTGCTTTTTGTGGACTCAAAAGTTTTCCTAGTTTATTTCATTTTTTTTTGGTTTTGATGGGATTTTATTTCTATTTTGTCTGTATCCTTATTGGCCTTTCATGCATTCTCTATATCTACGAATTTCTGTAATGCCTTATTTTTTGGGTCATAATCAAAATTTGAAGAAGTTTGAATTTACCTCTGTTCTCTGTCTCTCACTCTCTCCCCCGTTCTTTCCTTTCTTCTTCACTCTTCTCTTTTTCCCTCTCTGGTTCTATGGCACCTCCCCTGGTGAGATTCAACCGCACCTACACCGTCTCATTAGTTGCTAGTGGGGCTAGTTTACCCAGTCTTTTAGGTTTATTGCCATTCCTCCATTATTATTTAGGGCGGGCATTACTTGATCTCGTGGATGAGGCTCCAATAGTCCAATGCATCACCATGTATGTGGCATAGAATAAAATTGGATCACACAAAAACAAGTTAGCTGGTGGTGCTTACAATAGAGGAGTTTCTGCATTTTTTTGTGATCAATAATAATTCTTTAAGGTGAAAACATTGCACTTTAAGTTGACAAATGGGATCGTACAGATCATGTCATGGTGTACATAGGACCCTTACCATGTCAGCTGGTCAAAAAGCATAGCTCCTCAACATTTCAAAATTCGAACTGTAAGTACTGGTGGACTTAATGTTATGCGGTGTGTGAATGTGTCAACTGTTGATACATAGCATGAGAGTCTGAACCTGAAAGAACAAGAAGGAATGGCTTCCGACTTCACTTGGAGTTACCTAAGATGCTTTTGGCAATCGGTATTTAAGATTAATGAGAATGCACTTTCATCTAACGTGTTAGAATGCATAGCTACTTCATGTTACCATTACATTAGGATCCATGTTTACGATAGTTACAGAAAAAGAGAATCCTTTTGCTGAAGTTTTTTCTGGTTTTGTAGATACTATTTTGTGAGGATGCCACTGTTGATGATCTCATAGATGGGAACCGCAAGTACATGGAATGTATATACGTCTACAACCAGATCGAATTCATTGGTATTGATGGTGTGGACAAATTAGCCTGACGACCAAATTCTGTTGTCATTAGCTGCAATTTGAATGTATGTACAACTCTTTTACCTTCCACTTGATATGTACGTGGGAAATCACTGAATCTCTATCTGGAACAGATCCACTAGTCTGGTTCAGACTGGGAATTGTTGGTGCCTTCATTATCTTTGCCTATGGCCTCTTACCTTTGTATACATGTGGTAGACCCAAACTAGGACCAGATTTGACTATAATGGAGAAAACATGAGACAAATCTATAGATGTTAATAATCTGTAGATCTGCATATTTGGGATGTGAAACGAAAAGTTATTTTTATTTGTGACTACAGGATGTTGGGGACGGTGATGAGATTTAAGTAGGTCACATTAGAAATTTAAGTTCTGTCGTGTTGTTTAAACAGATAAATCTAGACCGACTACTTGCAAAGATGCGGGAGGCAATGGGCCTCATGAGAGTTTACACAAAGCCACAGGGACAACAACCTGATTTCGCAGATCCTGTGGTTCTTTCTGCTGTATGCCATACATCTCTTTGCTATTCTTCATAGAGCTATATTCAAGGAAGTTCCTATTTCTGAAATATTCAAAATTTAATGTCTCTGTATTGGTATGTAATCTTAGGATAGAGGTGGCTGCTCAGTCGAAGACTTCTATAACCACATACACCAGAGCCTCGTGAAGGAAGTCAAATACGTTTTGGTGTGGGGCATAAGTGCAAGGCACTACCCACAGCACTGTGGCCTTAGCCATGTTCTTCAAGATGAGGATGTAGTCCAGATTGTAAGCTGCTGTACAACAAATGCAAGAAGAAGTTTTATTTCTCATTTCTCATATAGTGAGACTTCTCTTTTTCCATCACAATGTTCTCATACGGCAACAAAAACTAGAGAATTGGATGGTCATAATCTACAGTAGTGTCTGTAATAAATTTTCTATTGCTAGAGCTTTCTCCTTCCTTCCGCTCTCATAATCTATTCAAAATTGAAGCAAGATTGAGGAAGGTATCTTCTCTGCAAGGAATAGTGAGACCACCCATTGGATGACTAAACCCAAATTCTTCTTCAGCCTTAAGTAGCAACTCTTGAAATAAAGGTTGGTTCAAGTATGATATTGGAACCAAAAATCTTTTCTTTTGAGTCTCTCCAACATAAACTGCCAAATAGCCTTTTGGGACATGTGCAACACTAGGGGCTGTTTGGGTTGCACGAAGAATAGATCGGCAAAGAGGGCCTTATCCTGAAGAGTACCAACAAATCTGATTCCCATTAGATTGTATGGAGAAGAAAGAAAGAATGAATGTACTTGAGATTTTGAAGATCAGAGAGGGCTTTGGCACAAGAAAATGTGAAGACTTGTGTTGGTAATTTGTTGAGCTCCTATGACTCATATATGTATATATACACATGTATAGACATATGGAGATAGGGAGAAAGAGGGAGAATGGCATGTAAGCATACAAATGTGGTAGGAAAAGGTTGGTAAGAGAGAAAATTCACAAGGATCACATGGGTATGTCTTCCCAATTGGTATGAAAGGTGGGGAAAATGCAGTTGGAATGTGTTTTGTTGGTTGGGTACTGCACTGGATCAAATAAAAGAAAATTGCATAATGAATTGATTATGGAACCAAACTGCTGCTTAATTTGGTTAGGAACAGGGTTGAGAAATCCATTGTGATGGACAAACAAATCCTTCAAACAAAAATAAGCAAGCAGTGAAGGATTTGGGCTGATTGCCTGCCATTTGTAGAATCACTTTTATGGACCACTTCTAGAAATACTGTTTTCATAAGACAAAAATCCTCATCGTCTTGATATCATAATCATTTTTTACTATAATGATTTCTAAGAGATCAGCACATGAAGGATCACATGGTTTTGCCTCACTTCTCCTCGTCACGTGAACTTAAAGAGTAATGGATAGGCCAAACTGTGTGGTAGTTGGAAAACATCAAGCCCTACCACTTTGGGCAACATTAGCCTCCAGAAGAACCCCTTGAAATTTTAGAGAGGATGATAGGAAATAGCCTCCTGAATCTTGATGGTACAGCCATGTGAATTAGTACCTAGCCAGTTTGACTAGGCAAAGCTTAAATCATCTGTGTCATCTCCTTTGGATATAAAATTAAAAATGAATGTTTACCACTGATATTATTACCCGTTGCAAAAGATAAACAGACACTGCACTAGAAAAACCTTTTTTTCGCAATGAGCCTTAGTAGAGAGATTATAACTTGGCTATAATATTCTTTAATAAGCGTCATTGTGTACGTAGAGAGATTTGGGATTATTCTGCTGTAGTAAAAATGAAATTGGTGAATTCAAAGTCATGCTACGTTTGGAGTCATGAAAGGAATACAACACCCTCATGATAGACAATCCAGAAATGCATCAACTTGGCAGACAAGCCTCGTGATTTCCAATGATTGTCACGTCTTGCAAATGTTGGACGATTTAGTTGCAATAATTTGGAACTGGTACAGTAGAAAAATAAGGGATTTGATGTGTATTGTTTGTTAGGAAAGTATAGAATTAGGAGATTGATTAAGTGGGATTTGATTGGATTTGATAGGATTTGATTAGGTGGACTAGGTAATAAATTGTTGGAGAATAAGCTTGGCAGCATGAGGGAGAGAGAGAATTCAGTCATGTAGACATCCAATTTCAGCTTATCTGGCGCGTAACAATCTCCTTCGCTTAGGAGCACATGTCCTTCTGTGTGGAGCTGAGATTTTATCCCACAATTTTTTATTGGTGCAAGATCTGATATCATTTACAACAACCCACTTTTACCTTGTATAAAACTGTCCGGTTTGCCTGTCCAGACCCCAACAGGTCACTCATCTTGATTGCTACAGGACGAACACGCTTAACTGTGAAGTTCTATCCGGCTTTGGTGCTTTCATGGCTTTAAATGGCCTTGTACAAGATAGAATCATGATCTAGTATGTATAACACTAAATTTTACATTCGCATAGCGATGTGAAATCATTGACCACTCATTTGGACGTCCACCGAGACTCTCTCCCTAACGTCCGGTCTAGAGCGTGGCTGGTGTGTCACAAGTAGAGTCAGGTACCACTTCAGCCCAATTCACATAGCGCATGCCAACAAGTTGGCTGGTTGTGCATGACCATGCAAACTACGTTGGGCCTCAGTCTGGCCATTGGATTTGCTTACGTGCCACACCTTGCCCAATTAACAGTTCAATCCGGTCGGCCGTTTTGGTTGAGATTCAAGAAGAATGAAGTCGGGTTTAAGAAGCCTATTTCCATGATGGGCGGTGGGTGGGAAGTGAATAGAATATTTCCAGTGCCGACTCAGCCTACTACGGGGAGTTCTATGTTAGGTATTTTCGAAATAAATGGGTATATATTTTGATTATTTTTCGTAAAACTTTTCTTATTCTTAGAATGCTGCATTGAAAACTTGAGAGACATTTGGGTGTGATCCTATCCAAAGGGTGTGAATTAAAGTTGGTGGTTATAAAGTTAATTTGAGAATTTCAAATTAAGGGGTTGTTTCTGATTGTTAAAGACATAACTATTTGAATAGTTGTGACTCTTTAATTGTAGTCGTGACTTTTCTTAAATGGATAGTTGTGACTATTTAATTGTAGTTGCAATTCTATATTAAGAGTTGTGAATTAAAAGTTGTAATTTTTATTAATTGAAAAATTATAATTTTTCCATCGCATCTATAGATTGAAAAGTTTAGACTTTTCAATTGTACCCTTATACCATCTGCAAATACAAGCCTTCTTCAACACACAATTAGACTTACTTGAATTTTGCCCACCCTCTCTCTCTCAAAAAGTTCTTATATTTAGAAGTATATTTTGTCCAAATATTGTTATTTTGCAGAAACAATACTTAGTGATTTTCTGGTTCTTTTTTATTTTTACCACGCAGATATTCTATCCGTCTCCATTTGTGCAAACGTAGACGGAAAGAACACAAGTTCGTCTTCGTTGTATCTTGAAGGCAAGTGTGCTGTAACCTAGGTCTTGAAGGCAAGTTCGTAGACGAAAGATTTTTGTTTTTGTGTATTGCAATAGATTTCATCGCCGACGATCACATTCTGAAGACAAATTTTCTACGACATTCTATTGTGTCCTCGAAGGAACAAATACCTTGCCATCATGAAGGATGATGAATGGGAGGCTTGTAGTTCAAGTGGCACATGAGAAAGGAATAAAAACATGCCTTAGCTTCAACTTTGTTAAGATGCTTAATTCCATGAAGAAAATAACTATTAGTTGCTTTTTACAACTTCTTTTTCTAAGTAATCAATTACATTCAATATGCTATGGAACAAAAGATTTTGTTATATACAACTTTGTTTCTTGCCTTAAAAGCTTTCAGGGGATATTTTCACTTAGCATCAATTTTGTTCCTCTTGTTAAGATGCTCAATTCCATGAAGAAAATAATCATCAAATGCTTAGCACTAATACTCGTTCTCATTATGTTTTACTTATATGCTGTTTGTTTATATATTGATGATCTGTTAAAAGAATTGGTTCTGGGATTTAAAGAGTAATGGATAGGCCAAACTGTGTGGTAGTTGAAAAACAACATGCCCTACCACTTTGGGCAACATTAGCCTACAGAAGAACCCCTTGAAATTTTAGAGAGGATGATAGGAAATAGCCTCCTGAATCTTGATGGTACAGCCATGTGAATTAGTACCTAGTCGGTTTGACCAGGCAAAGCTTAAATCATCTGTGTCATCTCCTCTAGATATAAAATTAAAAATGAATGTTTACCGCCGATATTATTACCTGTTGCAAAAGATAAACAGACACTGCACTAGAAAAATCTTTTTTTCGCAATGAGCCATAGTAGAGAGATTATAACTTGGATATAATCTTTAATAAGCGTCATTGTGTACGTAGAGAGATTTGGGATTATTCTGCTGTAGTAAAAATGAAATTGGTGAATTCAAAGTCATGCTACGGTTGGAGTCATGAAAGGAATACAACACCCTCATGATAGATAATCCAGAAATGCATCAACTTGGTAGACAAGCCTCGTGAATTTCCAATGATTGTCACTTCTTGCAAATGTTGGACGATTTATATAAGTTGCAACAATTTGGAACTGGTACAGTAGAAAAATAAGGGATTTGATGTGTATGTTATTAGGAAAGTGTAGAACTAGGAGATTGATTAAGTGGGATTTGATTGGATTTGATTTGATAGATTTGATAGAATTTGATTAGGTGGGACTAGGTAATAAATTGTTGGAGAATAAGCTTGGCAGCATGAGGGAGAGAGAGAGAATTCAGTCATGTAGACATCCAATTTTAGCTTATCTGGCGCGTAACAACTAACAATCTCCTTCGGTTAGGAACACACGTCCTTATGTGTGGAGATGAGATTTTATCCCACAATTTTTTATAGATCTGATATCATTTACAACAACCCGCTTTTACCTTGTACAAAACTGTCTGCTTTGCCCGTCCAAACCCCAGTAGGTCACTCATCCTTGATTGATACAGGACGAGCACGCTTAGCTGTGAAGTTCTATCCGGCTTTGGCACTTTTATGACTTTAAATGGCCTTGTACAAGATATAATCGTGATCTAGTATGTATAGCACTAAATTTTACATTCGTAAAGCGATGTGGAACCATTGACCACTCATTTGGACGTCTACCGAGACTCTCTCCCTAACGTCCGGTCTAGCAGCGTGGCTAGTGTGTCACAAGCCTAGTCAGGTACCACTTCAGCCAATTCACATAGTGCGCGCCAGCAAGCTGGCTGGTTGTGCATGACCATGCAAACTACGTTGGGCCTCAGTTTGGCCATTGGATTTGCTTACGTGCCACAACTCGCCCAATTAACAGTTCAATCCGGCCGGCCGTTTTGGCTGAGATTCAAGAAGAATGAAGTCGGGTTTAAGAAGCCTATTTCCATGTGGGTGGTGGGTAGGAAGTGAATAGAATATTTTCAGTGTCGACTCAGCTTACTATGGGGCGTTCTAGTTAGGGATTTTCAAAATAAATGGGGTATATATTTTGATTATTTTTTGTAAAACTTTTCTTATTCTTAGAATGTTGCATTGAAAACTTGAGTGACATTTGGGTGTGATCCTATCCAAGGGGTGTAAATTAAAGTTGGTGGTTACAAAGTTAATTTGAGAATTTCAAATTAAGGGGGTGTGTCTGATTGTTAAAGACATGACTATTTGAATAATTGTGACTATTTAATTGTAGTCGTGACTTTTCTTAAATGGATAGTTGTGACTATTTAATTGTAGTTGCAATTATATATTAAGGGTTGTGAATTAAAAGTTGTAATTTTTATTAATTGAAAAATTGTAACTTTTCCATCGCATCTATAGATTGAAAAGTTTAGACTTTTCAATTGTACCCTTATACCATCTGTAAATACAAGCCTTCTTCAACACACAATTAGACTTACTTGAATTTTGCCCACTCCCTCTCTCAAAAAGTTCTTATATTTGGAAGTATATTTAGTCCGAATATTGTTATTTTTGCTGAAACAATACTTTGTGATTTTCTGGTTCTTTTTTATTTTTACTACGCAGATATTCTGTCCGTCTCCATTTGTGCAAACGTAGACGGAAAGAACACAAGTTTGTCTTCGTTGTATCTTGAAGGCAAGTGTGCTGTAATCCAGTGCATACCATCTGGTGGAGGTAAATATTGTCTCTAGGAAAGTGATGCCGTAACGCGCCTCGAAGGATTTTTATTTTCGTGTATTTGCAATAAATTTCATCGCCGACGATCACATTCTGAAGATAGATTTTCTACAAGATTCTATTGTGTCCTCGAAGGAACAAATTCCTTGCCATCATGAATGGGAGGCTTGCAGTTGAAGTGGCACATGAGAAAGGAATAAAAACATATCTTAGCTTCAACTTTGTTAAGATGCTTAATTCCATGAAAAAAATAACGATTAGTTGCTTTTTACAACTTCTTTTTCTAAGTAATCAATTACATTCAATATGCTATGGAACAAAAGATTTTGTACTGTTATATACAACTTTGTTTCTTGCCTTGAAAGCGTTCAGAGGATATTTTCACTTAGCATCAATTTTGTTCCTCTTATTAAGATGCTCAATTCCATGAAGAAAGAACCGTTAGATGCTTAGCACTAATACTCGTTCTCATTATGTTTTGTTTATATGCTGTTTGTTTCTATATTGATGATCTCTTAAAATAATTGGTTATGGGATTTAATGTTGGTAATGAAGTCTGCTGCAAAAATACAGAACAAAAGGCACTGGATTTGAGTCGCGTCACTGTATCACTTTCTTAAAAATTGTATTTTTCGCACCAAACTGTGTGCACCGGGTTATAATAAATTTGTTTTCAAGATACAATGAAGTCCGTACTTATGTTATTTTCGATTTTGTTTGCAGAAACATAGATGGATAGAATACCTACTGCGTAGTGAAAGAGAAAACCATGTAAGTATTATTTGTACAGAATAATAACACTTAGTATGAATGATTCAAATATTAGAGATTTTGGGAGAGATAGGCTAGGGGTTGAAATTGGATGTTTACGTGACTGAATTCTCTTGTCGACGTCCTCCTCGTGAGGGATTTCCCTCTGTTGTCTCACAACATTGTCAATATGCACTTCTCAATAGCGGTCTTGGCCTTGGCCTGGGGGTTCGCCCAATCTATTGTACTTTTTATCCTTTGTTCGTAGTAAAAATCTTGTAACTTAGTTCTTTCCTTTGTCGAAGTCATTTTGGAGATTAATAAAATACCTTTTATTACTTCTCTTTCATGGTTTTGAATCAACTGCAATTCTAGAGAAGTTCTAAAATACAACATTGAATCGATTTTTCACTTTTCTATCTCACACAATACCACATTCTAGCACTTTTATTCGTTGTTGTCAAATTCTTCTTGTATATCGATGAGGATACATGCATGCTTGGAATTGATGTTCACTACAATGTTATCAATCTCAAAAGAACTGACGACGACTTTTTCTGCCAAAAATGCCACGGCCATATGTTGAAGAGATGAGCTCCACAAGGAGAGGAAACTGAAGAGACACGAACGACGTGACAGGCATACATGCCAATGCAGCAACAGGGAGAAGAATCCATGCCTTTTTATGGCCTAACACAAGCTGTAATGACATGCTGAAGGCTACCATCATGGTAGTTATAGAGAGGAACAAAGTGACAAGCCCAGTTATCAGCCTCTTGGGAAGAACTATCAGAAAATCATCTTCTGCATAGCGAGAGGTCAGGATGGACAAGAACAACAACAGAGAAGTGGTGGATGTGAAAAGAGAAAGTGCATCTGAAATGAAAAAGATTTTGAATGCCACTTCCTTGGACAAAACCGGAAGGCCGTCCGAGCTATTGTTGCCTCCCGGAACAGTAACTGCAGACGCAAATACCACGGTGACAATAAGCGCTGCCGAAATGGTGCATGATTCGGCTGTTTCTTTCATCCATTTCCCCCCCTCCTCTACTAATTTCTCATGTTCTTTTGTAAACACCTCTGCTGGAGTATCATTTTCTTTGTTTTGCATCTCTATATAACTGGGTCTTACAAATTTCTTCACTTCCTGGATGCCCATAGTAGCCCGTGAGTTTGGAAGGATACACGAAACCATTTCGTGGTTGATGTTACAAGAGGAGACACCAAAATATAAGTAGCTAAAAAGTCACAATTGCTTGGGGTTGGCTACATAACAAAGATAAGTGATATTCAAAGATTACCCAGCGTTAGCTATTGTGATCATGAAGATGTTGCATCTAGTAATGAAAATATTACGATCTTTTACTGTAATTATTTTCTATACTGATGTTGTGCCATTTTTTACCGGGTATGAATAAACAAGGTTGGGACAATGAGATACTATAGGAGCTCCAGACAAGTAGGATAAAACATTTTAAAACAAAAATGTGCAGGTATCCAGATACAATAAAAGTATAAATGTTGTTTACTATAGTTAATGATTAGGAAATAGAAAGAGAGTATGCATTACCTCGAACCATTGTAACTCCCTCTGCATTTGTAAAGCTGCACCAGAAACTATATTGCGTTTCTTTAGAGGTGGCAATTTTCCAGCTAAGTGCAGAATATTGTTCCCAAGATCATCTATATCCATTGTCACACTGTGTTTATGGTCACTCATCTGATACATGAGGTTGAAGATATTCACGTGACGCTCTATTACCGCTCGTTGAAATAAGCTACGACACTCTGAGTCTCGAGCCCAAGTTAATTTGGGAACTGATTCCACAATCTCTTCCACAACTTCGTGAATCCCTAACTTTGCTGCTTTAACAATCGCACCCGTGGCAAGTAAATCGTACTCGTCTAAGTCGTTTAAAGACATCATTTCTTTAATCAAGAATCTGACTAGTTGAAGTGCTTGAAGATGCGTCCTTTTTAGCTTTCGAATGTGTTTAAGATGAGGCACTGCAATTGCAAAATATGTCTTGAATGTGGTAAATTCCAATTGATTCGTCGTGTGCACAAAACACAACATCGTGCAAGGAACAAAATAGAGAAAATTAAATGTGTGTGAGTTTAGTAAATTGGTATTGTCTGTCCATTACCTAATAAATCTAAGACTTTCCAAAGCATGGCTTGCAATTTTTGGCTCACTGCATAACATAAATACCAGTTAACTTTACGGAAACAAAAATATACGTATCTAATCACTACGATTCCAAATATTTTTGAAGATAAAATGCAGACGAGTTTTATGTCTAAAGACCTAATACTAAAGATGCCCATTGTTTCCCTCATATTGGGATCTAGAAATGTAATTACCTAGGAAACCAAATACATAAAGGATATCTATTTTGTATACGACCAATAACTCAGCAAAGTCTTGAAAATGACCTAGATAATTTTTTTTTTTTTAAACAAGCGGATGATTTACATACCCATTAATCTCATCTACGAAAAACACAGCTAGTATGTCATTCCTTTGAAAGAATAATTGTCCAATGCTTTGAAATTATTGGAAACTATGTGCCATAGCATTATATATGCAGACATATATGCAAACCCATTCTTCTTTTCTTTTTAATTTATCCTTGTTGACCAAGGCATTTGGAGTTTCGTGCCGACTAATTTTCAAAATAATATCAGATGTATTAATTGATTTGCCGGTCTACGCGATAAGTGTAGCAACCTAAATGAGGTGAGGATTAGATTTTCATTTATCCTCCCCTTGAGGATTGAACCTGCAACCCCTTGAAGTGGAATCCCCAGACTTACCTCTAAGCTAGCTCTAATGATTGATGCAACTAGTTCGTAGGTTCATCAAACTTCATCCATGACATTCCCTTTATCCTTGAAGGCAGGGTTAAGATAGAATTATGACAAACCAGAAATGAAGAATGTTTTTCCCAAGGAGCAGCCCCAATCATACTTCTGCACCAGCAATTGCGATTTGTTAGCAGCTACATCCTCAATCTCAACTCTACTGGGGTCTTTAGCATAATTCGCCAACTTCACGGGAACATCTTCAAGGAAAAAGTAAAAACATGTATAAGATAATGGCCTGACGCACTCGGTTTACATGCATTAGTAATAGCAAATATGAAACTCGAGGAAACAAAAGCAGGTAAAGATGTTTGGCATCCAGTTTGTGGGGACAAAATTAGGCTGTGGTCCAAGATGACATATATATATATATATATATATATATATATATATATATATATATATATATTTGGCAGATAATAAAGGCAAGGGGTTGCTAGTGTAATAGTAGTAGATAGTGTTTTCCTTCACTCGCGGACATACGGACTCCATTGAAGGAAGTATATATTTTGTTCTCGTGTTTGTGTGATTGTTTTTTCTTATTTCTTTTTCGTTGTAGATTCGCGGCTCTTGTTATCAAATCACACACACACACACACACACACATAATATATATGTGTGTTTGTATATATGTATTGTTTGGCAGATAATAAAGGCAAGGGGTTGCTAGCTAAGAACTCACGAGAATATAGGATGCGTTTCCAAAAGTTCATGTGCGTGCCACTTGGAAATGCATGCACCTGTCTAGCTATTGCTGCCAAACCACAATCGTCATTGTGCGAATGTGATATAGCCAACTGGGGATAGCGATGAACCAAATCCAAAGCTATATCTGTTAGTAAAAAAAAAATCATTATCAGGAAGGTTTCCTCAACATACACCATACTGGATGAATTTGATCCTCCGATTAGGTCTGGTGGATCCATTAAGATTCCACACCGACGATCGAAGTTGTTTATTAGAAATCTAATATGAAAAATATTGTGTCCCATGATACTGTTATCTGCTAATGGTTCCTTCTTGAGCTTGATTCGAAGAAATAAATTGTTCGAATCACTCGGGGAAAGAACCATCGGAAGATGAAAGCAACTCACCATAGAATCCGGAAGTTATAACATGGATGAGAAGCTCAACACCAGATGGTTGAGTGCCGCTGGAGAAGAACATAGACAGAGCAGCAGCATCCCTTTGAGTTACCTTCAACAAATAAGAAAGTGTGTCCTTTTTAGCATTGATTGCAGCAAAGTGGACCGGCAACCAACCGCGATTCTCCCGGATACATAACAAAGCCGGGTTCTTTTCCACCAAAAGAACAATAGCGTCGGTGTTTCCGACCCAGGCACCAATGTGGAGGGCAGTGTTACCGGCTATGTCCTGCTGCGTCAAAGCCTCCGCAGGCATCAACTTCAGCAACTCCACCACAAAATATGCCGCTACCGGTCCTGCCCCGGTAGCCATATATAGTGCTGACTCAATTTCTCTGGTGATTGGGGCTGTGATTGCATCTTGATCTTCCTCCAAGAATTTCTTGCCGGTCTCCCAATCCCCTTTTAGTGCGGCTTTCAGCAGCGGTGTGTATCTCCAATATTCATCCTTCTTTCCCAATAGTCTATTCTCTCTATCTATGAAATAAATGATGAGTATTATTCAAAAAATAAAACTGTCAACAAATATATCTTAATTATGTGGCTATAACTTTTCAATTATTAATCTCTTGGGTGCCAACTTAGTTGGGATTCAAGTAGATCATTGTGATTCTTCATTATGTGTTTTTTACTTCCACCTGCAAACACAATGATGTAGTTGTGTGTTTATGACTTCAACCTGCAAATTACAGCAAATGATCAGAAACCTTTAATGTGGAAATGGATATGGCATTCGAACCTCTTCTTCTCCTTTGTTCCGATGTGTCAGTCATAATCTGCATATCAAATAAAGATGAAAAAGCCATGAACACACTTGAGTGCAACACACTCTCTCTCTCTCTCTGTGCTCTTGAGATCCTTCTTGAGCTGGTCGTTAGCTAGTGTTTGAATTACCTCTACACACACTACACACATATATATATATATGTGCGTGACGCCATGGATATCAGGTCATATGCCAAGTGTCAGGGCCAAGCCATCTGGATTGCATGTGAAAATGGGCATAACTACTTTGGTCGAGTCATCCGGGTCGGGTACACACGGTGAGTTATCCACAATGGTTCGCATGGTGCGTGCTAGCAAGCAGGTTGGTTGCGCAAGATCATGCGATCCACGTCGAGCCTTGATCTAGCCATTGGGCTTGCTTATTGCTGGAGGTCATACAGGTGGTACATGAGAAAGGAATAAAAACATACATTACCTTCAATTTTGTTAAGATGCTTAATCAAATGAAAAAAATAACTTTTAGTTGCTTTTTACAACTTTTTTTTTCAATAACCAATTACATTCAATATGCTGGCGAACAAAGAAAATAAGAAGAATAAAACATTTTATAGTGTTACAGCTTTGTTTCTTGTCTTCAAAGCTTTCAGAGGATATTTTCGCTTAGCATCAAATTTGTTCCTCTTGTTAAGATGCTTAATTCCATAAATAAAATAACTTTTAGTTGCATTTTACAACTTTTTTTTCCCTCAATATGGTTGTGTTCTGTTGTTTTGGTGCACACAAAATATTGTTGGGGTAGTTGGAGCATTGTTTTTCGCACCAAAACGGCGTCATTTTGCTGCAGTAGAGTCCTCCATTTGGAAAAGAAGAGGAGCTAAACATTTTATAGTGTTACCGTTTTCTTTCGTGCCTTCAAGGTTTTCAGAGGATTTTTTGCTTAGCTTTCTTTGTTTCATGCTTCTAGCTTTAGTTGTAAGTTGTCTTAGCTAGCAGTAACAGTTGTTCTCATTATGTTCTATATGTATATTCTTATATTTATGATCTGTTGGAGAAAATTGGTTTCGGGATTGAATGTTGGTGATGAAGTCTGCAGCAGAATACGAAACAAAAGGCGCTTTGAGTCGTGTTAGAGTGTCATTTTCCTCAAAGCAATTTTTTTTTACTCAATCATGTGCACCGAGTTACAACTAATACACTTTCAAGATACAACGAAGCCTGATAGATATTTGACTACTTCTTGCACAAACGGAGACGGATAGATGTTTCTTTTTGCACATTAAGGAAGTTAACCCTTGTTTGCACAAGTACAAAAATAATAAATGTTTCTTTTTATCCGGAAGCATGCATAACTCTTTTATAAACTATTAGCAATGGATAAAGGAAGAAGGCGTAGGCACGGAGCGAATTGTTTCATTTTTGTGTAACTTCTGGGTCAACCAAGGCTAATGCATTATCTCCATGCACGCTATTGAAGATAAAAGGAAGTCTTGAGATTAGGCGCTACGCGAGATGAGACCCAACTTTTCTTTCTACATTCGAATCCCTAGCAATAGAGAAGAGATATTTAGAGGGATGAGGCACATAAAGAAGATCTTGAAGCAAAAGGTGGAACATGGAGTTGGGAGAATGACATTAACAAACGTCTTACGGCGGCTAAGAAGACGGAAAATTCCATCTCTTTGCCGTCCCAGATTGATGGAAACTATGCAGGGACGAGAGGAAGACCCGTTTATGTAACGCCCCGACTTTTCGGTTTGTTATTTAAACTATTTTTAAATCATTTGTTATATAAAGTAAAATTATTTGTTATATAAAATAAATACTTAAAAGAAATAGTATAATTTTGTTTTTCTTTTATTAATGAATAAGCTGCAGCGGAAATACATTTGAAATAATCTAAATATCCTTTCAGATTTACATAAAAGACAAAATTATAAAACTAAGACAATATTATAAAACTCAGAGCTTCTAATAGTGCGACCACCTGATCTTGTTGTACTCTCTCTATCTGCATCGTCTAACATCGTCACCTGCTCTTCTAAATCTAGCATGAAACGCCAGGGGCAGAGAAGTTGCTCCAATGAGTAATGAAACTCAGTAGAAAAATATACCCGAAAAACCGAACCCAAAGGTAATAACACGTACAACAGTATATACTAAATAACTGAACAACACTAGTAGCTGAAATATTTCGCGCAGTAAAGAACATATGATACATTATGAATTTATTTCCTCTTCTTAACAGATGACGCCTTGAGAATCAAACCCATAATAATTCAGCTCGACAACCAGTGAGAGAATCTAACCCAACTTGAGAACCTAATCCGGAAACATAATCCTTGTACCATTCGACGCATCAAGATCGTCCAGCACACCAAGTACAGTTCAACGCATCAAGACCGTCTGGTACTCCGATCAAGTACAGTACAACGCATCATAACCGTTCAGCACACCGAGTACAGTACAACGCATCTAGACCATCCAGCACAACAAGTACAGTACAACGCATCTAGACCGTCCAGTACCTCGAGCACAGTTCAACGTATTGTGATCGTCCAGCACATCGATCGACATACAAGAGACTCGCTGACATCCTAAACGATCTCGGGTTGTACAACCAAATAGCATTTCAAAGTTTATTTCTATTATCCTTACTTATCTCTACGAGTGGTCACATACTATCAACCAATATCCAATGTCCCTAACATATAACTATGTTTTCTTCAAAAGTTCAATTTTGTCAAAACTAAGAAAATTCGAACAACATAATGGCAATAAAATCGACAATCTATACTTCACTCTATCGACCCAGATCGCGCAAGTCTATCTATACTTTACTCTATCATCAATATTGATTTACAACAAACATGGTCAAACATAATAGTTCATGGTCAAACGATTCGCATGAGATCCTGCGGGGATCGTGAACATAAATAAAGTATTGGTGGATACTTGTGCAGCGTGTACAGACAATCTGGACTAGTTTTTAGACTTGGACAACATCCAACATAAACAGAATGACGTTCTGTAAATTCCAAAATTTAAACAATACCAACATACCATGTTTACGGGAAAAAAAAATCGAAACGCCTCACGTGATCAAAATTAGTTATAATACACATAATATTCAACAGATACATGAAATCCTACTTTTCAAAAGAAAAAGAATATAACATAAAAATCAAAATAACATAATGAGTACACTTTAAAAATTCCAACATTTGAGCACTGCCTTTCAATGCCTTTCAATGGTTAATTTGACTCCCTGGTTTATACCAAATTCAAAAACGAAAGGAAATTCTACCAAATTTGTGCTCTGACTTTTCCATTTGGACTTGCATTATGGAAAAGTCAATGTAGAATGCATTATGGAACAGTCAATGTAGAGTAATAGACCAACAAATTCTCATACCAAAAACTATATCTACGAATCATTCCTAGAGTTATTCCATCCTGTTACAATTCTGATAAGGTCATCTTAAGAAGATTAAAAATGGCACAACACACACAAACCCCCATGAATGCCTTACGTTTGATTCATGTTTAGAATAGCAACAGCTTAGCAATTTGTTAGTAGCGGTTCTCCACAAGTTTTTTTTTTTTTCCCGAGAAAGTAATTCCTATTTTGAAGAAAGGGCCCAAAATTCATGCAATGAAATTAAAATTTTTATGCGATTAATAACAAAAACACATCATCTAAGGGTTGGAAGGTATAAATCCCTACCTCGAATTTGTGCTCCGGCGAAGATTCGGCGTCGAAATGGTAGTGTTTCGGCCTCCCTCGATTACAGCAGTGGTGGTTCTCTCTTTCTAGTCTCTCGGAACCCAATTTCTCTCTCTCTCTTCACTGATGATGAACGTGGGAGGAATGAATAGCAGATTGGGTTAATAGGCAAGCTTTGGGTGGGATATGAAACGGTTAGTGAGCAATTCAAGGAAATAGGAATAACTTAATTGTTAATTAATTAGGAATTTCGTGGGTTTCCAATTGAATCTGGAAGCTTTTAAGGGTGGGTTCAAGTTTGCCCTCCAAGGTTCATCACAATTCACAGCTATTACATTGAATGTCCATATGTAACGGGAAAAAGATTCGAGAAAAAAAAAATGATATGGTGCTACTTGATTCACAATGACGCATGTGCACTCGCAATGACTATTGACAACTAGATTACGATATCTATCTAAATAAGATTATGAATATTGCACAAAATTTTAAAATTTATTTATTTAAATTTAAAAATTCTGGGTCGTTACAGTTTATAACATAGTTCAAGAATTCGTAGCTGTCTATGTGTACGACTTTACCTGGTGAAGTCAATTATTTCTTTGGAAACTGTCAAGCTACTTTTGCTGTAAAAGGTACTCCTGATGGTGTGCAGTCTAGAGCCAAAAGATGGTAATGCCAATATTGATAAGTCATCTTTATCCTAGTTCATAATGGTGGCATAGATGTATGTAGTGGGTCAAAATCCCGAGCCGTCCTGATAGACAGACTGATAGGCCCTAGTGAGCCGAAATGATAGTTGGCCTGGACATACCAGCGCCAGAGTGCAGGCCAAGCCCAAATGCTGAATAATGGGGGGGTCGGCAGCATTGCTCGTCGCCGAGTGCCTACCCGATGTTCGGAAGATCAGGAAGGTATCCAGGTCTTATGGAAAGAAGTCTGGTATGGAAAGCTCATAGTTGTAGAGAGAACTCCATTTAGGAAGCCAGAAGTTATGGAAATGGAATCTTTGACCTAAAATGAAAAACGGAGCAAATAAAATAATACAATAAACAGAAAACAAACTAGAGTTTCTTATTCTCTTGAGAAAATTGCATAACTATATAGTTTCAGCCAAACTACTGTGTAACCTTAAAAAAAAGGTTTAACCCTCATAAGTCATAACAAATGGTTTGGCCTAATTTTGCGTCTAATTTTTGCGTACAACTCAAAAGATCTATGTCTTTACTTTTTTTTTGTATTTGCTAATTTTGCGTACAACCCAAATACTACGACTATATATTAATGCATAAACTATTAGAAAATGGAGGTTGAGATGGTATAACTTGGTCTTTCCAGTTTAGGTATTGGGTCATGTTGGGCCAAAACAGGGAGAATATAACCACACACTTTACCAATCACAATAGTCCAAGGAGGCCTACTGATTCATGGATTCCTATTGAATCCACTGTGTTTGCCATATTGGTAGCCGAAGAACTTTTAAAACAAACCCAAATTTAGTCCGCTTTGTGTGGAAGAGAGAGAACTCGGACAGTGGGTGATGGCTTGTGCGTGCCATAGTTTTGTTCGTGTGCGCGTGTCAGAGAGAGAAAGAGAGAGAGGACAATGAGTAGCGTGCTCCATACATGCTAACTTGGATCCAAGTTTGGTCCGTCTACAAAGGGTAACTTCACGCGAGATGTACAGTACATTCTCTTTCACTTTCTGATTATCCTTCTAGGGGCTGATTTGGCCAAACTAGATTATCCGGATTATCTAGATTATTTGGGGTTTTAATCTAGCCCATTTGGGCTAAATTATTTACCTAAATAATCTGGATTAATCTAGCTCCAAACACAACATAACCAACATATAAAAAATAATTTAGTCCAAATACTTTGAGCTAGATTATTCCGTCCGGCACCCAACATAATCCAACAATCGAATAATCCCATAATCTAGTTACGCCAAATAGACCCTAGTTTACATACTAGCTTAAGCATCTGAGATTTTTGGCCGATAGTACAAAACCATTCAATTCCTTTTTTTTTTTTTTTGTAGTACTAGAGAGATTCAAAAGAGCTTACAAGATCAAGTACAGGTAGACAAATATCCTATTAAAGGACTCCACAATTTAGCAACATAGTGGGAGCCTTTCTCCTCGCCTTCTTCATCCTCCCTGACATCCAAATTCTCTAATAAAACATGATGTCTCCGGCCGGTGATAATATTATGTGCCAGACCGCTGGTGCGTGCGAGAAGGACGTCGTGGATCCTCAACACATTGCCAGTGGATCACGAGACCGTTTTCGCTCTTCCATCGCCTGATGGAATCACCGTGGACCTTCAGTCCCGAGCCTACATTGAGCGCCTTGAAGCCAGGATCATGAGAAGGATCAGCTTCTTCTAACCATTTGGGAAGAGGTCACCAAGCTACGGACAGAGTTCCATTCTCAACGCTCAGGTGGAGGATCTTGTTCTGGTGGGCACTACAGCCCCCTATACAGAATGCCTTGCCTGAACGACAATGCCATGACAAGCATACAAAGATTTCTACCAGAGATAGGTTGAGTGAACTTGGCGACACTGGAAACCGAGAGGGTGGTAGGGGTAGGCTCCGCGACGAGAGTAGCCTAGTGCCTGATCATGTCCTCTCGATGAGCATCGGAAACATCCACGTGTCCCGGCCCATCAACGGCTCGGGGAGGCCTCGGTTGATAGCTATCTTTCCATCTACATCTGCGGTGCAGCTAGCGACAGAACGGTTACCCACGAGAGCCAGCTTGATCGGCCTCAGAAGGACGACCATCACAAATGGCACAATGATTGGCAGGAAGACTACCATAGGCGCCAGGAGAGATTTCCTAGGCCACAAAAGTGTCGAGAATGATCCCCTCGGCAAGAGTGCCCCGAGCCGATCTGTTTTTTTAGTCTCTTACGGATCAAGTACGGATAATGCAAATATACAGTCAAAAGAAGTGATTGGAATGGAAAAGGCATGGAAGGTGCCATTGCACGGTTTCCATGTGGGGAGCCCTGCTTAGGACCTGCTACGAATGGGGGAATGTTGATTTGGCTAAAATGGCTGCTCAAAAGGCCCTTGGAATTGGATCCTGAAAAAGTGGGTATTTATGTTTTACTATCCAATATTTATGCAAGCTATGGCATGTGGAATGAGATGAAGCAGTTGAGGGAGGTGATGAAAGAAAGAGGGTTGAGAAAGATGTTGGTTGTAGTTGGATAGAGGTCACACGCTGAATCGGAAGGTAAATCTATGAGGTACCCTCTCAAAATTGTCCGACTTTGCTTCAGATTAGGCATGCCATGACTGCACCCAATTCTATTAGAAATTTATGTTCTCCCCCACTGAGCTTGAAATTGAGCCAAAAGCAGTTTTCTGACCATCAGTTGAATGACGATTTGTGCATTTTTTACACTGTTGGAGACTAGGGAGTAGTAAAGCAATGAGGTGTCTATCCAAGATAGCACCACTCTAGTTCACCCGGTATCGCATAGTTGTGATCCACACACAAATTTTCTTGTTCCAGCATCTAGTCTCCTACAAATTTCAGGTGTTCTAGAAGATGGATTGTACATATTTCACCTTTTTTCCTTTCTTCATGAGTTTACATTCGTCGTTGGGCCTTGAGAATTTCTCATTTCAACTACTTGGCATAAATCCAAGAAGAAGTTTTATTCATGGATTATTAAGTTATCTCATGAATATTAAGATGCTATAATACAAATGCAAGAAGAAGTTTTGTTTCTCATTTCTCATATAGCGAGACTTGTCTCTTTTTCCCATCAAAAACTTCTCATATAGAAAAAAAACTAGATATTATTTACATGGAATTGGATGTTCCTAATCTACAATAGCGTCTGTGATAAATTTTCTATTGCTAGAGCTTTTTCCCTCCTTCCACTCTCATAATCTATTCAAAAACTGAAGCAAGATTGAGGAAGGTATCTTCTCTGCAAGGAATAATGAGACCACCCGTAGGATGACTAAACCCAAATTCTTCTTCAGCCTTAAGTAGCAACTCTTGAAATAAAGGTTGGTTCAAGTATGATACCGGAACCAAAAATCTTTTCTTTTGAAACTCTCCAACATAAACTGCCAAATAGCCTTTTGGGACATGTGCAGCACTGGGGAGCACTGGGGGTTGCACAAAAAATAGATCCGCGAAGAAGGGCCTTAGCCTGTAGATTACCAACAAATCTAATTCCTATTATATAACTTATATATATACAGAGAGAGAGAGAGAGAGAGAGAGAGAGAGAGAGAGAGAGAGAGAGAGAGAGAGAGGGGGAGAATGGTATGAAACCATACTAATGTGGTAGCAGAAGGTTGGTAAGAGAGAAAATTCACTAGGGATCACATGGGTATGTCTCCCCAATCTTGCTGGGGGAAAGTGGGCAAGTTCTGTTTCTTAAGTTCCATGGAAGGTATAAGGATCAGGTTTGATGTGGATTTCACTCTACCAAGAATGGTATCGCTTTAGAAACATAACGAATTATTACCCTTTGATGTATAAATCATTGCTTATAAATATTACGTTTCCAACATTCATATCTACGTACCAAATCAAGGAAAGCTTAGGATTGATCCAAACATAGCCTAATTCGATATATAAAGGAAATAAACATGAAGATCTTGCATTTCCTTACATGCCATAAAAGCTGCGAGTCATATCTTTCCTTGGTTCTGGTGAGTTAGCCAATATAAGGACTCATTAGCAAACCCAATGACGACCCATCTCTACTACTCGTATCTTTCATCCCATCTCGTTTGATGGTTCCAAGGTGAAATACAAATTGCTTCAATCTGGTCGTGTTCATGGCATCTCACCAGTACATACTTAACATGCTGATGGTGATATGCCATGAACAACGACCAGTTTGTAGGAAATCTTGCGTCTCAAATACTTTCATTTGCAAGAAGAGGATACAAATAAATTACTACAATCTGATCGTGTTCATGGCATCTCACCATTTCATATGTATACGCATAATATGATGGTGATATGCCATGAACAACGATCAGTTTGTAGAAAATTTTGTGTATAGTGGGTTTCTCGATGCATTTCATTTGCAGGTTTGGTAAGGTTTACAAATAAATTACTGTTTTCTGTTTTCCAAAAATAGAAAACTGTCACCAATTGGGCCACAAACCATAAGAATGTGGTAGGACAATGGTGTTGGAATGTGTTTTGTCGGTTGTGTACTGCTTAGCCACAACTTGGATTGAAATAAAAGCACTGGATCAGATAGAAAGAAAATTCATAATGAATTGATTACGGAACCAAACTGCTGCTTAATTGTTTAGGGACAAGGCTGAGACATCCATTGTGGTGGACAAACAAATCCTTCAAACAAAAATAAGCAAGTAGTGAAGGATTTGGGCTGATTGCCTGCCGTTTGTAGAATAACTTTTGCTGATCACTTTTCGAAATACTGTTCTCATAAGACAAAAATCCTCACCATCTTGATATTGTAGTCATTTTAGAGCATAATGATTTTTGAGAATATGAAGGCAAGTTTTCATTGTTTTCTCAAAATGGATTTTTTTTTTGTTACAAAAAATTATCTGGAAAAAGTTTCAAAAAACGTCAAACCAGTGCTTAGAACGAGGACAGAGCTGGGACATCCATTGTGGTGGATAAACAAGTCCATGAATATAATACCAATAAAGTAACAAGGGATTTGTTTTAATAGCAAGTGGTGAAGAGAAGTCTGAGAAGGTGTCTACACGAGGACATTGACAAAGAGGCATCACATGCATTTGCCTACAAACTAAAGCTACATGACTTTGATTTTTTTCTTTCTTTGGTACCATGAAGCTCTAACTTTGCATTTATTATGGCCAAGCATCAATTCAACTAGAAAAACTAAAGAGGCCCAAATGAGGGGGTTGCAAGATCGGACACAACCACATACCAACCTAACATGTGAACTTGTTATATGCTGCTACTAGACAATGTTCTTCAATGAGGCCCCTTTGTAGACTCCTCCTCACCACTTGTTACCCAAAAAAAATACTTCATGTCTTGTTTTTTTTTTGGTTGTTTGATGGGTTTGCTTATCTACCTCGATGGATCTGCCAATTTTTTCCATGGACCATAATCATATATTAGGATAATTTCTTTGGACCCATCCAGTGTTTTGAAACCAAGTTTTTGTGTACAAGGAGTATACTACGGCTTGCTGGCATCACTACCGGCATAACACATTAATGATGACAAATTTCAATCGCTGGTACTTTATCTTATCAACACGTACTAAATTCGACATTTAATGAGAGGAGTTGGTTGTAAAAATGTCTAATCCAACTTGTTTATCTCTTGAATTCTAATGGGGTCCCTTGTGTAGGCTAATGGTAGGGAATTTGATGTTTTCCAACTAACATACAGTTTGGCCTATCTCCTGCTCTAAATTCATGTAACGGTCTGTAGGACATGCAAAACCATGTGATTCTTCATGTGGTAATGTTTCTAGGTAGACCCCATTGCAAATGTCCACTCATTCACAAGCTTCAAATTATACACCAGTGATGTATATAAGAGGACATAAGCGAGCCTAAAACCAACACAAGCTTCAAATTATACACTTGAGAAACTTTCACTGTTTCCGCACCTCCCTTACTCCCTTTACTTGTTTGTTAAGTGGGATATATCAGTTGAAAACAATGGCTATTCATATGCCTCGGATTATTCCTACCAAACAAGTCCTCCGCCGGTATTCATTGACAGCTGCAAACAAGGCAGCCCCAGCAGATGTTCCGAAAGGCCATTTTGCAGTCTATGTTGGAGAGATCGAGAAGAAGCGATTTGTGATTCCGATATCGTACTTGAACAAGCCTTCATTTCAAGACTTGTTAAGCCAAGCTGAGGAAGAATTCAGGTTTGATGATACAAAGGGTGGTCTTACCATTCCCTGCAGAGAAGACATTTTCATCGCTCTCACTTCTCGATTGGGTTGATAATGTTTCTTGATAGCTAGAGGACACTTGTTAATATGTATTTAGCAAAAGCAATTTTGTAAAGGATTAGTAATCATTTCTATGCAATGGAGTTCTCTCGGATATGAGGCACAAGCTTTATTGCATTGACATGTTTGCTTCTATAGAGTCTATGATGTTTTATGTTGATTTTCTCAGTTGAATTGTTTCTGCTTCCACAGTTTCAGCTCAACTTTGCAATCGCTTAACCTAGATCCTATGAAATGTTTGTAAGATTTTCTGATGTTCACATCCTTAGGAAGTCAAGTGTTGCTCTAGTGTGTGAAATTGCACAGAAGCCTTTATATACTACCCATGAAATTAATCTAAACAACTGCTTCCAGAATTCTGAATAAGCCAAAGTTTTGCAAACAATACAGAGGAAACTATTTGTAATTGTAATAGTGAATTCTTTTAGTTCATTGATTTTCCTTTAGTTGTACCTGAAAGTGAAGGGAAAAAAGTTTTCCATTTGAGATAGAAATAAGCCACTAATTTCCTTAATGAACGATTCATGGAGAGAAGAACCAGACAACCATTCAAAATGCCTCTCCAGAAAAAGATGATATGATATATGTTGTATGTACTGCGTATGGATGTCGAGTGAGTACGTTCCTAGTGTCAGATTTATCTAACTTTCATTTCAAGGATACAGGGACACGGTGAAATATTTCAAGGATAGTGCATTTCATCATAACCAAAGTCAATATCCAAAGGTATATTTGGAATTGTTTTCTTCTGTTCTCCGACTTCATTTTGCCACATGATCCACTGCTTTAAGGTATTCTGAAACCCAAAAACATTCACGGATTTTCAATTAAGGCTGAGTTCACATAATTCAATCTCTAAAATCCTCAGAAAGGCTGATGTTTAATGAGGACTTTTTAGACATCACTCTCTCACAACTCAGTTTTATGTACAATCTGTTGCTGATACTAACTATAGAATCCTACAGTACAACACAGGCAATATAAATTTAATATCAATCCCTTTATATCCATTGCCTAGACTGCAGACACCAGAATATTTGGAGAAAAAGAATGTTCATCCAGTGATTTTGATCAAATCTCAATGGATTCATCATTTGATAAGGAAACACATATTTGATTCAGCTATTTTTCTTGCTAAAACAACCATGACCTGCATGATATTTCCAAATTGAAATGCACAGTTGAGTGGAAGAGGAAGTCAATTTTATTCAGAAAACCCTAGAAAGCATAACCCTTCACAAACCAAGATGCAACCGTAACATAGAGAATCAACTGAAGGATGGATAACCAAAAACTGCGGAATCTGTGGGGAAAAAAATCAACTCATGAAGCTTTTGCCTTTAAATGTAAGAAAATGTCATTAGTCATAATGTTCCGGTGACATGTTTTTCTCCCTTCCCAGGGCTGAATCTTTTTTGCGTTAACAAGGAGAATAAAATGGAATTGTACACAGAAGTAGTCACTACCGCTTTACAAAAGTGGGCTTGCTAAATATATGCAAACAAGTGTTCTCTATCTCGAGTCATGATGGACCTAATCGGGAAGTGAGATCGATGAAGATATCTTCTTTGCAGGGAATAGTAAGACCACCCATTGGATGATCAAACCCAAATTCTTCCTCAGCTTGACTTAACAAGTTTTGAAATGAAGGTTGGTTTAAGTATGATATCGGAATCACAAATCGCTTCTTTTCACTCTCTCCAACATAAACTGTAAAATGACCTTTTGGAACATCTGCTGCAGCTGATGAAGCTGCTTTGTTTGCTGCTGCCAATGAAGTCCGGCGAAGGACTTGTTTGGCATGAAGAATAAGAGGCATGCGAATGGCCATTGTACTCAACTGGTATATCCCCCTTAACAAACAAGAAAAAAGGAGAATAGGATGTTCAGAACAAGTGAGTTTCACAAGTGAAGGATTTGAAGCTTCTGTTGGATTTAGATTGTCTGATATCACAGATATATGTATAGGCCAAATGTACCAGGGAAGTTGTATATGTCTAGAATGAGTGGTGAAGGGAGATTAGGAATGGGGTCTAATGATAGACATCAGCACATGAAGAATCACATGGTTTTGCCTCACTTGTCCTATCACGTGAACTTAAGAGTAATGGATAGGCCAAACTGTATGTTAGTTGGACAACACCATGCCCTACCACTTTGGGCAACATTAGCCTACACAAGAACCCCTTCAAATTTTAGAGAGGATGATAGGAAATAGCCTCCTTAATCTTGATAGGGTCCTTTCTGTAGGCTAATCTTATTAAAAGTGGTAGGGAATTTGATGTTTTCCAACTAACATACAGTTTGGCCTATCTCCTGCTCTAAATTCATGTAGTAAGCGTGTAGGAAAGCAAAACCATGTGATTCTTCATGTGGTGATCTCTCTAGGTGGACCCCCTTGCTAATTTCCCTTCGTCACTCATTCTAGATCTCAAGCAACTTCCCTCATACACCAGTGATGTATATAAGAGACTATAAGTGAGCCTAACACCAACACAAGCTTCAAATTCTACACTGGTGAAACTTTCACTGATTCTGCACCTTCTTTACTCCCTATACTTGTTTGTTAAGTGGGATATATCAGTTGAAAAAAATGGCCATTCGTATGCCTCGGCTTATTCATGCCAAACAAGTCCTTCCCCGGTATTCATCGACAGCTGCAAACAAGGCAGCCTCATCAGATGTTCCAAAAGGCCATTTTGCAGTTTATGTTGGAGAGATGGAGAAGAAGCGATTTGTGTACCGATATCGTACTTGAACAATCCTTCATTTCAAGACTTGTTAAGTCAAACCGAGGAAGAATTCAGGTTTGATCATCCAATGGGACGTCTTACTATTCCTTGCAAAGAAGACATTTTCATTGATCTCACTTCTCGATTAGGTGGATCATGATTCTTTCATAGAGGACATGTGATCGCGTATTTTAGAAAAATTCTCTTTGTGCATCACTAATTAACCAATTGAATATTTGAAGCAATCCTTCATTCCAGAAATTCCAAGTAAAGATGAAGAAGGATTCGAATTCGACCATCCGATGGGCAGGCCTACAATCCCATGCAGAGATGAGACCTTCATTGATTTCACGTGCAGCTTGAATTGCTGATAAGAAAGAAAGAATAACATGTCAAAGTTCTAGTCCACAATCTGATTTTCTACATTTTTGGATTCACTCCATTTTGAACTAGGAGAACTCGGAGTTCTTCTTTCAGTATTGATGTATACAGGCTTTCAGTAGGGAAATTAATTGCGAGTTGAATCACTTCATGTTAATTGTATAGATTTAATCTTGTTTTAATCAGATTATATATGCTGGTAAAAGATCTCTTTTGATACAATTATCAGTAATCTAGTCCCTTGTTTTATCCATTGGCCGTCAAGTTTACAATATGGGAGAGTGAATTTGGCAAGTTCTGGTCCATTTGGCTACTATTTGAAGCATTCCAATCTCTAATTATGATTAATATCACAAATTATTGCAGTGACAACTGAGTTATAGTACTACTTCCAAATTATTTCAACTCAAATGGTCCACCAGAAGTGACAACTACCCTTGTTCCGGTTTATTTTCAGTTGTTGGACCAAGAAAGAATCTTTTTTGTCACTTAAGAATCTCACGTGATCCAACGGTCAAAAAGACAACAGAACAGGTTCACTTTGTGTATTCATGTGGAGATCAGGAAGCTTGTGTACCAAGCTGATGCATTTTTTGGACAGTGAAATTATGAAATTGTATACCTTTCAAGCCTCCAACTGTAGCATGACTTTTAGTTTCACTAATGTCAAGTTTACATCAGTTCAGTAATTATAATCTCTTTGTTGGAAGCTAAACTTCTATTGATCTCAACCATTCTACCAACCATGACTTCTTACGCTCCAGGAAGGACTAAGGAGTTGGCCTGCTGAAAAAGACGCTTCCTTACAACACAATATTTGGTTATCAGTCTCATATTGCTTCTTCGTTGAAAGTTCATCTTCCATTATGACTTCTTACGCTTTGTGGAAAAAAGGGGTACTTTTTAAAATACAGCAGTGCAAGTTTATCGTTTTCGAAGGTCCTAATTTTTATGTCAAATGGTTATTAACATATTGTAGTTTAAGGGGGATGATATTAAACTTCCCTAATCCAACTGGTTAGCTAGTAGCTAACATGGACATACAATCAAGAGGCTATTTCCTATCATTGTCTCTCAAACTTCATGGGTGGTCTTCTGTTTGCTAATGTTGCCAAAAGTAGTAGGGCTTCATGTTTTCCAACCAACATAGTAAATTCATGTGACGATAAGAAGTAAGGCAAAACCAATATGTGATCCTTCATGTGCTGATTTCTGTCAGTAGACCTCATTCCAAATTGAAATGCACAGTTCAGGGGAAGATGAAGTCAATTTGATTTAGGGAAACCCAGAAAGCGTAACCCTTCACAAACCAAGATCCAACTGTAAATAAAGAATTCAACCGAGGGATGGACAACCAAAAAATGCAGAATCTATGGGGAAAAAAATCAAACTCATGAAGCTTTTGCCTTTAAATGTAAAAAACATGTCTCCAGAATTGTACATACAAGTGGTGATAACTGATCTACAAAATTGGGCTGTGCTAAATGTATGCTAAAAAGTGTACTCAATCTCGAGTCATGATCGACCTAATCGAGAAGTGAGATTGATGAAGATGTCTTCTTTGCAGGGAATTGTAAGACCACCCATTGGATGATCAAACCCAAATTCTTCCTCAGCTTGACTTAACAAGTCTTGAAATGAAGGCTGGTTCAAGTACGATATCGGAATCACAAATCGCTTCTTTTCACTCTTTCCAACATAAACTGCAAAATGACCTTTTGGAACATCTGCTGATGATGACGAAGCTACTTCGTTTCCTGCTATCAATGCAATCCGGCGAAGGACTTGTTTAGCATGAATAATAAGAGGCATGCGAATGGCCATTGTTTTCAACTGGTATGTCCCCCTTAACAAACAAGAAAAGAGGAGAAGAGGATGTTCAAAACAACTGAGTTTACAAGTGAAGGATTTGAAGCTTGTGCTGGCTTTACACTCTCTGATATGTTCCCAGATATATATAGGCTAAATGTACCAGGGAAATTGTATATGCCTAGAATGAGTGGTGAAGGGAGATTAGGAATGGGGTCCAATGACAGACATCAGCACATGAAGAATCACATGGTTTTGCCTCATTCACCTCATCACGTGAACTAAAAGAGTAATGGATAGGCCAAACTCTATGTTAGTTGGAAAACATCATGCCCTACCACTTTGGGCAACATTATCCTACAGAAGAACCCCTTGATGGTATATCCATGTTAATTATTTGCTAGCCAGTTGGACTAGGCAAAGCTTAAATCATCTAAGTCATCTTCTTTAGCTATAAGATTTAAAATGAGCATTTTCCACCGAAACTATTACCCGTTGGAAAACATAAATCTGCGATGCACTAGAAAAACCTTTTTTTATTTTTTCTCAAACAAGCCGTAATGGAGAACCCGATGTCACATCTGGTAAGGAAGCACCCCATCCGACTGGCTAATTCCTTAGTCCTTCCTGGAGCGTAAGAAATCAACAGTTAGTTGAAAGGTTGAGAGACTAATTGAAGTTTAACTCATAGTTAAAAGATTACAGCTTGGATATAATCTTTGTTATAAGCATCAGTGTGTGGCAGAGAGACTTGGGATTACTGATCAGCTGTAGTTAAAAGGAATTCGTGAATTCGAATTCATGCTAGGCATGAAAGGAATACAACCCCCTCATTTCACAGTCCAGAAATGCATCAACATGGTAGACAAGCCTCATGATTTCGACATGATTGTCACTTCTTCAGGGAGATTTTACTTTCTAGTGTTGCATAACATGATAACTATGCTTATATTACTCATGATTAGATGTTCGAATTTTTCAGGTTAACTCCAAAACTAGTATATGAGCATACGCAGCCTCTCCACTCATTACCAAATGATTTGGTATTGGATACTTTAATACGATATCAGAGCTTAGACTTTCATAGTCTTTTGGACAATCCTAATTGATTGCCCCTGTTTGTACCTGAAGTGCGCTTATCTCTGTAATTTCTTTGTTATAGATCAAGTCGGGGGTTGAACGTGCAGGAGAGTTTTAGAGCTATCCCGAACGGCACCGCCCCTCATTGCTAATAGATTCTTAGTTGGATGTTTAAACACAGATATTTAACCAAATGGACTGGTACTTGCCAAGTTTTCCTCTTTGCATATTACCTAAACTTGATATCGAATGGATGAACATAATTAAGATAAAAATAAGATTAAAGCTAAACAAATTAAGTTGAAGTAATTCAGCTCCCAATTTGTTTCCCTGCTGAAAACATATTTACATTGATCCAGAAGGAAACACTCCAAACTCTACTAATTCAAAATTGATTGAATCCTAAAAGAAGAAAATCAAAATTCTGGACTAGTATTTTGGCATGTTTTTTGTTTCTTGCTCATGAGCAATTCAAGCTGCATGTGACATCAATGAAGGTCTCTTCTCTGCATGGGATTGTAAGCCCACCCATCAGATGATCGAATCCAAATTCTTCTTCAGTTTTACTTAGCAATTTCTGGAATGAAGGATGACTCAAATATGCAATTGGAACAACATATCTCTTCTTCTCAGTTTGTCCAACATAAACAGCTAGGTGGCCTTTTGGCACATCCAAAGCCATTGGAGTTGAGAAAGCTCTTCCAATAACTTGCTTAGTGTGAAAAATACCCGGCAATCGAATACCCATGTTTTTTCAAGGTTAATTGTTTCAAGTGGATAAAAAGATCTAGCAAGTAAATGATCTCAAGATTGTGAAGAAGAACAGAAGGTTTGGTTGTCGTTGAGTTGCCATTGTTAGAACTTGGTATAGATTTATACAGATGGAGCAAAAGACTATGTGGTTAGGACTCTCCAAATGGAGTTAGTGGTGAAGAGACCATTGCATTTGGTAGCACATGGGCATGTCTCCTAACAAAAACCCCATGTGATGGTCTTACGATGTGATAGGGAAAAACAGCAGAGGCCTACTCAAAGCCATCAGTCTATATGTCCACTTTATGATCAAAATGTTTATCCAATTGACCAATTGAATTAAGGATTTAATATATAGAGTTCATTATGAGTAATACCCCTCTCACATGTTCATTAAGCAAGCCATGTGTGTCTGTCTTATTGAGAATTATGGAGAAAAGGGCAAACTACTGTTGGCTAAGAAGCATACACGAACAAGGGACTCAATGCGGTACAACACAAATATTCGAACATGTCATTTTTCAAAAACTTAGGTCACGTTTACAAAAAAAAACTATATAGTACAGGTAAGTGTTTTACATATATGTGATAACGAATACATTATTGCTATCAAACACATTAGTGAAAATATAAAAGATCCGTAAACAGATATCAGTGTTTTAACCATCAAACAATTGCGTTCTGACCTCCTAACCCCAAGTTATCCCCAACGAGCTTTAAACTATTTCCAACGTATCCGACAAAGAGAAATACAATAGAAAAAATCAGACATGTAGTTGGGTGTATCCAATTCAACGAATTCAACGTGAGGCCAGTAGATGTACCGCGCCCTGAGATGGTTGGGACCTTCTGTCAACACAATGAGTCAATGACCCCAAGTTGGTCGTTAAGTTGGCCCAGAGAATGCCCACTGATTATCAAAATGTCTATGTTCAAGTGCTTCTCCAAAGAATGCTTATATAAACAACATGTTGGGCATCCAAAACTTCAATGGTATTTTTGGTTAAGCCAAGGTGCAGAGATGTGGATATGCCCTTCTCAAGTTGCATATCTCTTGTAGGGTTCCCTAAAGTGGTAGGACAATATGTCTTACAACAAATAAAGCAAAACCATGTGACTTTCCCTACCAATTCTTAGACCACTTACCTTATTTTCATAGGTTGAAATGTCTATATCCCTATATAAACTCAAGGACTAGAAATAACATACCATTTCAGATAAGTCGTCCTCTTCAACAACTGAAGTACAATTATCCATTTCAGTTCATTTCAAGTTTCATCAACATTCCAAGGTCTTTTAGCTGTTACATTTTTCTTTTCCAAATATGGGTATCAGATCAATCACCATAGCTAAACAAAAGCTCCAACGATCTCTTTCACCAAAAAACCAAATTTTCACTGTTCCGAAAGGCCATCTTGCAGTCTATGTTGGAGAAAACCATAAGCGATTCGTCATCCCAATATCATACCTGAATCATTCATTATTCCAAGACTTGTTACATTGGGCTGAAGAAGAGTTTGGATTCGATCATCCGATGGGAGGTTTAACGATACTGTGTAGTGAAGATTACTTCATTAGCCTTGCTTCTCTGCTAAATGCTTGATGAACTTTTGGCGGTTCATCTTTTTTCCTGGGATTCAAGCTTTTTTTTTTTTCTTTTTCCATTTTTCTTAGCTCAATAGGCTAAAATCTGAGACTCTCAAACCAATCTCTTCAATTTTGTAAGTGGGTTTGTAATTACCAAGGTGATTTCTTGTTGCCGGTTCATTTTGGCAAGTTGCCAATGGAAATGGAATTGTCTGATATATACTTCCATTACCATCACATGTCAAAGCCCTGTTCTGATACGTTTTAGACTATATATATTTTTTTTTATCAGCAAAAGAAACGATATATTAATCTTTGGACTATACATTTTAGACTATATGTTGAACAACAAGTATCTAGTGTAAATTTAAAGTAAACGATTCCAATCGTCAAAGCAAACTCACAAACGGCGGAAACTGAATAGTCCTAGTCCATCAAGTGGACTGGAAGGATTCAGCTCTCCTTACTAAGGGGGATAACTATATTAAATTGTTAACATCAACTCATCTAAAAGATTAAGCTGTTAAAAGAAAGGCATAATTTATTTATTCTTATTCCCAACACATCCCTTCACGTGCAGCCACATTCACATCCATAAGCGGGCTAAATACATGGAAATATTTAATGAGTCGATAGGCGGCAAGATTCGAACACAGGACCAATTGATGGTATATATCATATTAGAAGTTTAAGTGTGATAGTATCAGAAAAGACACACTTTATAACCCCGTGAACTACAAATAAAATTCATTTAGGACGCTAAATCAAGAATTTATGAGCCAATGAAGTAAGCCTGCAGGCTGCAACATTTGTGTTCGCAGGCTGCAACATTTGTGTTCATCGAGTTTATCAGCAATGTGTAGTATCTCATCCCACATCACCCAGCATGGCATATAAGCTAGCCTCTAGTGGTTTACCCGGTTGTTAACTTCAGGATCTCGGATTAGTCAAGATGCACGTAAGCACCTTCCAATGCCCGATCTTTTTTTTATAAAGAAAAGAGCAATAGGGCTTACAAAATCATCTTTATCACAACCGTAATCGACCATAATGTATCAGAATGATGCAGTCACAATGTTCTACATTAATCAACCATAATGTTACTTGTAAAGAAGGAATAATAACAATTGTGGGTAATGACAAACTCGAAAAATGGAGGTGGTGCGGGCCAAACTTTCGTAACCCTGTTTCCCAAGGGTCACATTCGCCGGCGAAGAACAACTGCTGTAACAGTACGAGGATGAGGCACCTCTGGTTTACAAGAACTGAGCATGAATACAAAAGATTTTAGTATATTTGACTCCTAATTCTTGCCATCCTATTGCTGCTCTGCAGACTGATTCTTCAAGACAATCTTTAAGCGAAAAGAAACAGGAAATACGAATATTGGCCATTAATTGAAGAACAGATTTCCAGTTATAATGTTATATCGCTGATTCCTTTGCCCAACTGAGATAGTTGTGCTTGCCTTCACTTAGAAAGTCTACACCCCCTATTTGAGTAAGGCATGCTCTCGAAACTAGATTCACTCGTTCTTGTCTCCGGCGATTAAGCCTATTCCATTCTCACCGAAATAGGAAGCATGTTTCAGTTGTAACCTGTTGTGTGTGGCTTCAATTTAATAAAGAGGCCCATTGGGTCAGTTAGGCCCGTGAGTTGCTCTCTCTATATATATCTCTGTTTCAGTCTAGGGTTAAGGTTAGACATAACATACACAAAGAGTTGAGAGCTGTTTTGTGAGAAAAACCTAGAGAGACTGAGAGATTCAGAGAGAGGAGATTGGAGATTGTAATCCGTATTGATTATAGTGGATTGATTCGTCCCTTCCCCGTGGATTAGCTACACAGCCTGTGTAGTGAACCACGTAAATCTCTTGTGTTCTTGTGTGTTTTGTTTTATTGTTCTTCGTGTTCTTCATCTTTATCGTTCAAGTTCATACTAGATTGATTGTGCTTGCTAGAAAAGTTGTGTCTTCCGCAGTATCGCACAACAAAGTGGTATCAGAGCTCTTGGTTAGGGTTTCTAGCAGAGTACCCAGTTAGGGTTTCAATCTAGGGTTTCATTAAAGATGTCGAATACCAAGTATGAGGTGGAGAAGTTCACCGGTAAGAATAAATTCTCTTTGTGGCAGCGGCGGATGAAGGATATTATGATCCAACAGGGTGTCTCAAAGGCTTTAGATGGGAAGACGAAAAAGCCTGAGGAGATGAAAGACAGTGATTGGGATGATCTTGACGCTAAGGCAGTCAGTTCTATTCGTCTAAACCTAGGCGATGAAGTTATTCATAACGTGTTAGACTCAGAGACGGCAGAAGCGATCTGGAAAAAGCTCGAGGGTTTGTACATGAGGAAGAATCTGACCAATAAGCTGTATGTCAAGAAACAGCTGTATGGATTGCAGATGAAGGAAGGTACAAATTTATTAGAACATTTAAATTCCTATAATATGCTGAACTCGCAACTGGTGGGTTTTGGAGTAACGCTTGATGAGGAGGATAAGGCTATCCTGTTGTTAGCATCGCTGCCTCCTTCATATGATCATCTGGTGACTACAGTTATGTATGGGAAGGAAACTTTGTCACTCGATGAGGTTACCAGTACCTTTTTGTCTCATGAAAAAATGAGGAGGGATGATAACATTGATGCAGATTAAGGTCTTTTTGTCTCCAAGCCACAGTCGAGCCGAGGTAGAAGCAAGTCAAAAGGGAAGGGAGGTTCAAATCGGGAAAGGTCGCAGTCGAGAGGGAAGTCGAACACGAAAAAGGATGTGGAGTGTCACTTTTGTCACAAGATGGGGCACTACAAAAATCAATGTGAGGATTTGAAAGATCTTCTTGCAGCAGCGAAGAAGAATGGGAAGAAGAAGGTGAAATCCGCTAGTGTTGCGGAGGACAAATCAGACAGTGATGTTGATGCAGATTTACTCTCCGTTTCTTCAGGTAGTAATTTTCTTTCAGAATCATGGATTTTGGATTCTGGTTGCTCTTATCATATGTGCCCTAATAAGGAGTGGTTTGACAATTATAAGCCCTGCAATGGTGGTATAGTTCTAATGGGTAATGATGCAGTTTGCAAAACCATTGGAATCGGTACCGTGAAAATTAAGATGTTTGATGGAGTTGTTAGGGTTTTGGGGAATGTCAGACACGTGCGTGAACTTAGGAAAAATTTAATCTCTTTGGGAGCATTAGATTCAGCTGGGTGTATGTACACAGCACAGGGTGGAGAAATGAAAATTAGCAGAGGAGCTTTGGTGCTAATGAAGGGACAAAAGGTGGGTAATTTGTACAAACTGATTGAGGACACAATTGTAGGTGGAGTTGCTATCTCCACACCTGCGGAATCTAGCACTGATGACACTAGACTTTGGCATATGCGGCTTGGCCATATGGGTGAGCGTGGTATGTTGGAGCTTCATAAGCGCGACTTGTTGAAGGGGGTCAAGACGTGCAAGATGGATTTTTGCGAGTATTGCGTGTATGGGAAGCAACACAGGGTCAGTTTCAAGACAGGTGTTCATACTAGCAAAGAAGTCCTCGATTATGTTCATTCAGATGTCTGGGGTCCAGTTACTGTATCTTCTCACAGTGGTGCTCACTATTTTGTCAGCTTCATTGATGACTATTCCAGAAAGGTATGGGTTTATTTTTTGAAGCACAAGTCTGATGTGTTTGCTACGTTTAAGACTTGGAAAGCGCAGGTTGAAACTCAGACAGGGAAAAAGATAAAGTATTTCAGAACTGATAATGGGACAGAGTACAGGGAAAAGGAGTTCTTGGCCTTCTGCGATTCAGAGGGGATTACTCGACACTACACAGTTAAAAAAACTCCACAGCAAAATAGAGTAGCAGAAAGAATGAACAGAACCTTGACAGAGAGGGCCAGATGTATGCGGTTGAATGCAGGGTTGCCGAAGGTATTTTGGGCAGAGGCAGTCAACGCAGCATGTTTTCTCATCAACAAGTCTCCTTCTTCAGCCATTGATTTCAAGATCCCACAAGAGGTTTGGTCAGGTAAACCAATTAAGTTGTCGGATTTGAGAATTTTTGGCTACCCGGCTTATGTGCATGTGCCGGATAAGGAGAGGTCGAAGCTTGATCCAAAGTCCAGAAAGTGCATCTTTCTTGGGTATGAAAAAGGTGTCAAAGGATACAGGCTCTGGGATCCTGAGGCACGAAAAAAGGTTATCAGCAGGGACGTTGTGTTTGATGAGGCATATATGTTGAATCGGAATGATGAGACAAAATCTGGGGGTCCGAAGGAGAAATCTGTAGTCGAGGTGGAGCTTGAGGAGCCTGGTTCATTCAGTGATACAGGTGATGTTGATCACGACCCACAGCAGCAGCAAGAGGAGCCTTACACAGTGGCAAAAGGAAGGGAAAAACGGGTTCACAAACCTCCAGTTCGGTATGGTTTTGAGGACATGGTTAGTTTTGCTTTGGTGGCTGGCAGTGGAGATCCATTCTCTTACAAGGAAGCTACAAGCAGTATTGACAATGACAAATGGCTGGTAGCAATGTCAGAAGAGATGGAGTCGCTCCACAAGAACAAAACTTGGGAATTTGTGAAATTGCCTAAGGGAAAGAAGGCCGTTGGGTGCAAGTGGGTGTATCGAAAAAAGGAAGCGTTGTCAGAGAAAGAGGGTGAAAAGTACAAGACTCAGTTAGTTGCTAAAGGTTATTCACAGAAGGAAGAAGTGGATTATAATGAGATTTTTTCACCGGTTGTAAAGCACACTTCTATCCGTGTAATTTTGGCAATGGTCGCAATGCATGACATGGAGTTAGGGCAGCTTGATGTTAAAACTGCTTTCCTCCATGGAGACTTAGATGAGCAGATTTACATGCAACAGCCCGAAGGCTTCAAGGAACCTGGTAAGGAGGAGTATGTGTGTTTGTTAAAAAAAGTCATTATATGGCTTGAAGCAGTCTCCCAGGCAGTGGTACAAACGCTTTGATTCATTCATGGTATCGCATGGGTACACGCACTGTGAGTATGAATGTTGCATATACTATCGTGTCCTTTCAGATGGTTCTTATATTCTACTTGCTTTATATGTTGATGACATGCTGGTAGCAGCAAAAAGCAAGCAGGAAATTGGGAAGTTGAAGTCGATGTTAAACAGTGAATTTGACATGAAAGATCTTGGAGCTGCCAAGAAGATTCTTGGGATTGAAATTCACCGTGACAGAAGGGCTGGTCAATTGAGGTTGTCTCAGAGTGATTATTTGCAGAAAGTGTTGCAGAGGTTTAACTTGCAAGATGCCAAGTCCGTGAGTATCCCACTTGCGGCTCACTTTAAACTTTCTGCCAAGATGAGTCCTAGTTCAAAGGATGAGGTAAAGCACATGGAAGAGGTGCCCTATGCGAATGCAGTTGGGTGTCTCATGTATCTGATGGTGTGCACAAGATCAGACATATCGCATGCAGTCAGTGTGGTCAGCAGGTATATGGCGAACCCGGGAAAGGAGCATTGGAATGCAGTTAAATGGGTTTTCAGATATCTCGCGGGCACTCGTAATCTGGGGATAGTATTTGATCAGAAAAAAGCTTCAGAAGACGTGGTGGGCTATGTGGATTCAGATTATGCTGGGAATCTCGACTCTCGTAGGTCAATGACAGGGTATGCATTTATGTTTTCCGGAGGTCCCATCTGTTGGAAGTCTACTCTTCAGGATACAGTGGCTTTATCAACTACAGAGGCAGTGACTGAGGCAGCGAAAGAAGCAGTTTGGCTTAAGGGGTTGGTTAGTGAGCTTGGTTTTATGCAGGACAGTGTGTTGCTGCATTGTGACAGTCAGAGTGCAATTCACTTGGCAAAGAATCAGGTATACAGCGCAAGGACAAAGCATATTGATGTGCGGTATCACAGGATTCGGGAGTGGTTAGCATCAGGTGACCTAACTTTGTCTAAGGTTCACACTGATGAGAATGCGTCTGATATGTTAACAAAGCCGGTTCCAAGGGAGAAGTTTGAGCGTTGCTTGAACTTGCTCCATGTTCTTCGTTGTTGATCGACGACTTGAGGGTGGAGCACTCATACCCGTAAAAGGAGTGCAGTTTGGGGGCTACAGCAAGCTTGTCTTCAGGATGGTTCAGATTGAAGCCAAGGTGGAGATTTGTTGTGTGTGGCTTCAATTTAATAAAGAGGCCCATTGGGTCAGTTAGGCCCGTGAGTTGCTCTCTCTATATATATCTCTGTTTCAGTCTAGGGTTAAGGTTAGACATAACATACACAAAGAGTTGAGAGCTGTTTTGTGAGAAAAACCTAGAGAGACTGAGAGATTCAGAGAGAGGAGATTGGAGATTGTAATCCGTATTGATTATAGTGGATTGATTCGTCCCTTCCCCGTGGATTAGCTACACAGCCTGTGTAGTGAACCACGTAAATCTCTTGTGTTCTTGTGTGTTTTGTTTTATTGTTCTTCGTGTTCTTCATCTTTATCGTTCAAGTTCATACTAGATTGATTGTGCTTGCTAGAAAAGTTGTGTCTTCCGCAGTATCGCACAACAAAACCACATTTTCGCAACGACACCAAAGATTGGGATTTTCCCATACGATTCATTTCCTTGGTAAGTATTGACGAATTTGATAGCTGATACGGAAACAGTAACTGGAATCACCATGATAGGATGACAAACAACCAAGAAGATCACATATTTCTCATTTTATTAACGTCTTAGCAAATTATGCACAAGAAGGCCGAGGTTAAAAAGCTTGGAATAACAGGAGTAGGAGTTTGTATATGTTGCATTCAATAGCAGACGTGTTTAGCTTTTGCCTTTAAATGTAAGAAAATCCCATTAATCATTATGTTCCGCTGACATGTTTTTCTCCCTTCGGAGGGCTGAATCTTGTGTTAACAAGGAGAATAAATTAGAATTGTACATAGAACTGGTGATTAATGATTTACAACACTGGGATTGCTAAATGTATGCTAAAAAGTATCCTCAATCTCGACTCATGATCGATCTAATCGGGAAGTGAGTTTGATGAAGATGTATTGTATTCTTTGCAGGGAATTGTAAGGCCACCCATTGGATGATCAAAACCAAATTCTTCCTCAGCTTGACTTAACAAGTCTTGAAATGAAGGCTGGTTCAAGTACGATATCGGAATCACAAATCGCTTCTTTTCACTCTCTCCAACATAAACTACAAAATGACCTTTCGGAACATCTGCCGCTGCTGATGAAGCTGCTTTGTTTACTGCTGTCAATGTAGTCCGGCGAAGGACTTGTTTGGCATGAATAACAAGAGGCATGCGAATGGCCATTGTTTTCAACCGGTATATCCCCCTTAACAAACAAGAAAAGAGGAGAAGAGGATGTTCAGAACAACTGAGTTTTACAAGTGAAGGATTTGAAGCTTGTGTTGGCTTTACTCTCTGATATGCTAGCAGACATATATAGGGGCTAAACATACTAGGGAAGTTGTATATGTCTAGAAGACTAGAATTGGTGGTGAAGGGAGATTAGGAATGGGGTCTACTCACAGACATTTGCACATGAAGGATCACATGGTTTTGCCTCAATTCTCCTTAGAGTAGTAATGGATAGGCCAAATTGTGTGTTAGTTGAAAAACACCATGCCCTACCACTTTGGCCAACATTAGCCTACAGAAGAACCCATTGAAATTTTAGAGAGGATGATAGGAAATTGTCTCCTGAATCTTGATGGTACAGCCATGTTAATTAGTACCTAGCCAGTTTGACTAGGCAAAGCTTGAATCAGCTAAGTCATCTCTCCTTTAGCTAAAAACCAGCACTGCACTAGAAAAACCATTTTTTTTCCTCAAATGAGCCATAGTAGAGAGCTCAATATCACATCTAGTAAGGAAGTGCCTCATCCGGCAGGCCAACTCCTTAGTCCTTCCCAGAGGGTAAGAAATCAATAGTTAGTTAAATGGTTGAGAGACTAATAGAAGTTTAACTCGCAGTTATAAGATTACATCTTGGATATAATCTAGGTAATAAGCATCAGTGTCCGGTAGAGAGATTTGGGATTATTCAGCTGTAGTAAAAAAGAAATTGATGAATTCAAAGTCATGCTACAGTTTGAAAGGAATACAACGCCCTCATTTCACAGTCCAGAAATGCATCAACATGGTAGACAAGCCTCATGATTTCGACATGATTGTCACTTCTTGCAAATGGTCGCAAGAGGTACTATAACTTTTTCAGGTGGACCGTTTCTAGTGTTGCATAACATGATAACTATGCTGATATTACTCATAATTAGAGATTTGAATTTTTCAGGTGAACTCTAAAATTAGTATATGAGCCTACGCGGCCTCTCCACTTGTTGCCAAATGATTTGGTGTTGGTTTACTTTGACATGATATCAAAGCTTAGACTTTCATAGTCTTTTGCACAATCTTAATTGACTAATCTGGTTTGTACCTCAAGTGCACTTGTTTCTTTGTAATTCCTATGTGATAGATCAAGTCAGGGGTTGACCGTGCAGTAGATTATTAGAGGTATCCCACTATTATCTTCAAAACTAGTGAACGGCACCCTCCACTCATTCCTAATTAGTTTTTAATTGGATGTTTAAACACAGATATTTAACCAAATGGGCCGGTACTTGCCAAATTTTCCTCTTTGCACATTACCTAAACTTGATATTAAAGGGATAAAACAAAGGACTAAATTACTGAAAATTGTCCTGAAAGAGCTGTTTGATGACCATAATTCAGATAAAAATAAGATTAAAGCTAAACAAACTAAGTTGAAGTAATTCAGCTCCCAATTTGTTTCCAAGCTGAAAACATATTTACAATGATCCAGAAGGAAACACTCCAAACTCTACCAATTCAAAATTGATTGAATCCTAAAAGAAGAAAATCAGAATTTTGGACTACTATTTTGGCATTTTTTTGTCTCTTCTCTGCATGGGATTGTAAGCCCACCCATTGGATGATCGAATCCGAATTCTTCTTCAGCTTTACTTAGTAGTTTCTGGAATGAAGAATGACTCAAATATGCAATTGGAACAACATATCTCTTCTTCTCAGTTTGTCCAACATAAACAGCTAGGTGTCCTTTTGGCACATCCAAAGCCACTGAAGTTGAAAAAACTCTTCCAATAACTTGCTTAGCTTGAAATATACCTGGCAATAGAATACCCATGATTTTTCAAGCTTAATTGTTTCAAGCGGATAAGGAGATCTAGCAAGTGAATAATATCAAGATTGTGAAGAAAAACAGAAGGTTTGGTTGTGAGTTGCCATTGTTAGAACTTGGTATAGATTTATACAGAGGGAGCAGAAGACTATGTAGTTAGGACTCTCCAAATGGAGTTAGTGGTGAAGAGACCATTGCATTTGGTAGCACATGGGGCATGTCCCATGTGATGTTCTTATGATGTAATAGGGGAAAAACAGCAGAGGATTGACCAAAATGTTTGTCCGATTGACCAATTGAATCAAGGATTTAATAGTATAGATTTTGATTATGAGTAATACCCATCTCACATTTCATTAAGCAAGCCATATGTGTCTGTCTTCTTGAGAACTGTGGAGAAAAGGGCAAACTGGGGTTGGCTAAGACACGGACACAGGACACAACACAATACAATACGAATATGAGAACATGTCATTTTTAAAAATTTACGGCACGTCCATGAAAAAAACTATAAGATTACAGATAAACTTTTTACATTTTCTGATAAAAAATGTATTATTGCTATCAAACACATTAGCGAAGATATAAATTTCAGTAAACAGATATCCAAGTTTTAACCATAAAAGGATTATATTCTGACCTCCTAACGTGTCCCCATGTTATCCCCAACGAGACTTCAACTATTTCCAATGTATCCGACAAAAGAGAAATATAATAGATGAATTCAGCCATGTAAATCGGTGTATCCAATTAATCCTATGAATCGACGCCACTCAAGTTGGTTGTTAAGTTGTCCCAGAGAATGCCCACTGACTATCAGAATGTCTATGTTCAATGCTTCTACAAAGAATGCTTATGTTTTCCACAATCCAATATAGTTGAAAAGGGTCTTTGACGTGAACATGTTGGGCATCCAAAACTTCAATGGTATTTTTGTTTAAGCCAAGTTGCAGAGATGTGGATATGGCCTTCTCAAGTTGCATATCTCTTGTAGGGTACCCTAAAGTGGTAGGACACTATGTCTTACAACAAATAAAGCAAAACCATGTGATTTTTTCCCCTACCAGTTCCTAGACCACTTACCTTATTTTCATAGATTGAAATGTCTATATCCCTATATAAACTCAAGGACTAGAAATTTAACATACATTTCAGATAAGTCTTCCACTTCAACAACTAAAGTACATTATCCACTTACCTTATTTTCATAGATTGAAATGTCTATATCCCTATATAAACTCAAGGACTAGGAATTTAACATAACATTTCAGATAAGTCTTCCACTTCAACAACTAAAGTACATTATCCATTTCAAGTTTCATCAACATTCGAAGGTCTTTTAGCTGTTACATTTTTCTTTTCCAAATATGGGTATCAAATCAATCACCATAGCTAAACAAAAGCTCCAACGATCTCTTTCACCAAGAAACCGGACTTTCGGTGTTCCAAAAGGCCATTTTGCAGTCTATGTTGGAGAAAACCTCAAGCGATTTGTCATCCCAATATCATACGTGAATCATTCATTATTCCAAGACTTGTTACATTGGGCTGAAGAGGAGTTTGGATTCGATCATCCGATGGGAGGTTTAACGATACCGTGTAGTGAAGATTACTTCATTAGCCTTGCTTCTCTGCTAAATGCTTCATGAACTTTTGGTGGTTCATCTTTTTCCTGGGATTCAAGCTTTTTTTTCTTTTTCCATTTTTCTTAGCTCAATAGGCTAAAATCTAAGACTCTCAAACCAGTCCCTTCAATTTATAAGTGGGTTTGTAATTACCAAGGTGATTTCTTGTTGCTGGTCAATTTGGCAAATTGCAAATGAAATTGTCTGATATATACTTCCATTACCATTAAATGTCAAAGCCCTGTTCTGATACATTTTAGACTATTTTTTTTTATTGGCAAAAGAAACGATATATTAATCTTTGGACTATAAATTTTAGATTATATGTTGAACAACAAATATCCAATGTAAATTAATTTAAAGTAAACCATTCTGATCATCAAAGTAAACTCACAAACTGCAGAAATTGAACAGTCGTAGTCCATCTAGTGGACTGGATAGGATCCTTCTCCCCTTACTAAGGGGGAAAACAATATTAGATTGTTAACATCAACTCATCTAAAAGATTAAGCTGTTGAAAGAAAAGCATCATTTATTTATTCTTATTCCCAACACATTCCTTTACGTGCAGCCACATTCACCTCCATAAACGGGCTAAACACGTGCAAATATTTAATGGGTAGATAGACGGCGATGTTCGAACACAGGACCTATTGATGGTATAATATCATATTAGATTGTCAACCACCAACTTTTCTAAAAGTTTAAGTGTGATAGTATCAGAAGAGTCACACTTTAGAACCCTGTGAACTACAAATAAAATTGATTTAGAATGCTAAATCAAGAATTTATGAGCCAATGTAGTAAGCCTGCCTGCAACATTTGTGTTCATTGAGTTTGTCAGCAATGTGTAGTGTCTTATCCCACATCACCCGACGTGCATATAAGCTAACCTCTAGGGTTTACCCGGTCGTTAACTTCAGGATCTCAGATTAGTCGAGATGCGCATAAGCACGTTCGAATACCCAATCCTTTTTTATAAAGAAAAGAGCAATAGGGCTTACAAAATCATCTTTATCACAACCGAATCAACCACAATGTTGATTAGAATGATGCAATCACAAAGTTCTACATTAATCAACCATAATGTTACTCATAAAGAAGGAATAATAACAATTGTGGGTAATGACAAACTCGAAAAATGGAGGTGGCACGGGCCAAACTTTCGTAACCTTGTTTCCTCAGGGTCACATTCCTTGGCGAAGAACAACTGCTGTAACAGTACGAGAACAAAGCACCTCTGGTTCACAAGAACTGAGCATGAATACAAAAGATTTTAGTATATTTTGCTCCTTCTTACCTCCTATTGCTCTGCAGACTGATTCAAGACCATCTTTAAGTGAAAAGAAACAGGAAATATGTATATTGGCCATTAATCAAAGAACAGATTTCCAGTTCTAATGTTACGTTGCTGATCACTGATTCCTCTACCCAACCGTGACTGGGATGAAAGGATTGAGGAGCCTATTCCGTTCCCACTGAAATAGGAAACATGTTTCGGTTGTAACCACTTTTTCGCAACAATACCAAAGATTCGGATTTTCCCATATGATTCATTCCCTTGGTAAGGGAGTCTCAGCCTTCTCAACATTGCTGCGACGGCCTGACCTACCCTGTGCACCATAATGAACCACACATTCACAACAATATCAAAGGTCATAACATAGTTCTAGGAACTCGATTGGCAAAAAAAAGGGCACAAAAAATCTGATGCCAGAACACCCGAAGCAGATATTAACAAACTTGATAGTTGATACAGAAACAGTTATTGGAATCTTCATGATAGGATGAAAAACAAGGACATATTTCTCATTTTTTATACCTCTTAGCAAATTATGCACAAGAAGAGACCTAGGTTAAAAAGCTTGGAATCACAGAGTAGGAGTTTGTATATTTTACATTCACTGGCAGACGTGTTTAGGGGCACGTGTTCCACTCAAAATAAGTTTTTTTCACTTGTAACTCAAATTGTTTTCCCCTGTACCATACAAAAAATTATTTCTTTCATTTTGAAGTATCGGATACTTTGAACAGACTCTAGAACACTTATCCAAAAATTTATGAACATAAAGTTGTGACACTTCTTGCATAGTCTTAGAGTGAATAGTTAATAATAAAATAGTTTATTTATTCTTTAGAGAGGAAGATATACTGCGATAAAATAATATCACCATTTTTATAGTGTATTGGGTAGCTTTATTGTGTCATATGTCTCTCATAATTTCAGATTTTAACAATTAAACAAGTAACCAAGTAAACTTGCAAACCAAATAAGAAAAATACAGCAGTTCACTACCATTCTTACAGAAATATATTTTAATTTTACATATCCTAGCCGTACTCATGTCTTATTTATTTTTATGTTTTCTTGTATGTCATTAGAGTGCCCCCACTATGTTCAATTCTTGGGTATGTCACTGGTTACATTACCCAAGTGTAACATTCTGACTACCAATGATGGCTACACTAGATAATTTTTTATTTTGCTAGCGAAAAGGGAGAAGAGCACGAAGAACAATTGGGGTTTCTAGGTTTTAATATCAGAGAAAATCCTCATCCTCATCCCGTCACTGCTAACTGTTCTGTACATTCCAAATTTTAGCCGTCAAATATGCAAGGCGCTATTAGTTATCATCACTGAAGAATCAAACATAATCTCTTGCGAAATCTGCTGCATTTACGGTCCAAATTATCTAAAACCACAACATGAACTAGATAAGGTAAAATTGCAAAAGTATGTGCATCTCACCTTCCTGCAACACTAATTGTTTTGTCGCCCGTAGGAGATTGAATTTGTTTTGTCTCTATAGGCAGTAAAATGACTATATTAGGCAACTTTGCACCTGCACAAAATTTAAAAAGGAAATATTGAAGGTGGAAAGTCACAGACCTAATTTTAAAAACTCACAACTTTTTCTACATTAGCCAGTTAACCATGATAAGACGGACAAAGGTTAAACAGTTTTAACTACTTGTTCCCATTGTCCTGGTCTAAGTTATCAATGAAACCATAAAGAAGTAGTAAGTTGTTTTTATGACAAGAGGGACTGAGGTACGAGAGAACCAAGTTCATGTACGGTGCAAATACAGTGCGTTTGCCCCACTGGTAAAGTCATGTCTAACCGAAGGAAATTAAAATTAGTGTTCAAAGTGTTACCAGCAGCAAGCTGATGCTTGAGGCCCTTCAAAACTGTTAATAGGTATACCTGGCCAGTTACAGAGGAGAATCAGCAAAAACAACAATATGATCATAAGCAGCATGTCTTTTATGCATGAGAGAGAGAGAGAGAGAGAGAGAGAGAGAGAGAGAGAGAGAGAGATGGTGATAGCTGCTGATTTAGCTAATATTTACATTAAGTTCCTGTCACGGCTGAATAAATGAACTCACTAGATACCTGAGAAGCGAGCACAGAAGAAGAAACCAAAACCAGAAACTATTCTACACAAAATTTAGTAGGTAGGTTTTCAAATGTGTGATGAAGATTTACACACATTTAAAGGCTAAATAGGGCAAAAACCACACCAAAAAACAGAGCCCAATCCGCTGCTTTTTCAATATAACCTTTAGCACAAAAAGTGCCGAAATTTAAATGCTTGTTGTGGTTGTGGACATCAAGAAATTCGGCTGCTTTTTCAATATAACCTTTAGCAGTCCAAGAATGAAGCTAAAAAAAGCTTACCTCAGCTGTATGAACCTGGAACTCCTTTGTATCAACTACAATTGTACTTTCTTTGAAGGATACAGATGGTATAATTCCACGAGAAGCAGCTTCCTGAGTCCAGTTATCTATCAGCTAATTTCTTTAAATACAAGAGTCCAAAAAACACAATGAATTAAGATTACTAGTCTACAAACCTCGAATAAAGAGAAAGCCCGAGGGTCGTACTCTCCAAAACCATCGACCAATGAGCAAAGGTTTGACGTTTTAGGTGAATCAGTACTGACTCCTAGACTCTCAATTAAACTATTTCTCAAGGAAGCATCATGCGGAAGTTGCAAGCAACCCAAGACTTGTGAAAACATTTGCATGGTAGGTACAACACGAGCTATAATTGTTTGCCTGTAGACCATTAAGGCCAGTGATGCCCTGCAGATGGATTAAGGATCTCGAACCATCAATTAGGAGGAGACTAAAATTATCTAGTAAGATATAGATTAATCCTTGAATAAAGTTTGAACTCCAAAAGCTTACCAAAAATATATAAAAGAAAAGAAAACAATTACTGAAACTAGAATGAACTGAGTCTCAATGTTTTATAATGGCAAAGTAACTAAGGTTGTGTTGTGGCAAAGTAACTAAGTACTGACAATAATGTTTGAACTGCACCAGCTTTAATATCTCCCATTCCTAAGAAAGGACATCTACGAGTGTTCTAAAAGGTTTCAAAACAGGCATACAACATAGGACACAATTTTAATTCCATAAGCAGGCAAACACTGTTAACAAGGCATGCTGTCAAGTGTCCAGGAAATCTAAAGCTTGCGAACTTATTGAATAAGTTTTCTTCATCCTTATAAGTTTCCTGTCTCTTTTGATGTAACGCATATAGCATGGATTGATACCAGGATCTATCAAGTTACGACTTTTGCAGTGACATGTCCGATAGAAAGTAAAGAATTTAGCAGTTATAGAAATTAGGAGAGACAACCTCTTACAGGACTCGATTTTTATTGTATAGTTTCTCTTATACAAAAATATATCTGAAATGGAAATCTATCGTATCTAGAAGAAGCACCTACCATTTACTAGCAATTTGAGGCCGTGCAGAGCTGAGAGACATAATAGGCTCCCCAAGCGCCCAAGCCTTCGCAAACCTCCGTGAGCACATGGCTGCAAGCAGAGTACTTTTGGATGAATGCTAAATTGCAGACGAGAACATAAAACGGAAAAGAGAACAAAAGAAATGCAACTATGCGTTTTATACAGGAAGTAACAAAGCCATGAATAGTTCCCAGGGAGCTGAAAGAAACACGAGTATGGGATCAAGCCAAAAAAAGGAGGCCAGTTTGGGAACATTTAAGTGAGAGTGTAAGGCAAACGGAATTCCATTTTTTCTATAAATACCAACTCTGAAACGACAAAGATTTTCCTCTCTTATGGTGTTCATAACCGAGAGAATTTCAATGTGTGATCATGGTCTAAATAGAACAGGACGGATTTCAACATTTCAAGGGCACTTCAATAACCATCATCTGGTGGGTCAAAGCGTTCAGGTCTATTCATGGTAGAAATATAGCAGGACTAATGAAATTATGGAAAATTCCGCCATATTATGATGCAAAATGCCCAGCCTCAATCAACCTACAATGATGAATGAAGTTTAACGGTAGAAAGAAACAAAAATTAACATCCTCGCCCATGGTAGAAAGAGGGTGAATAATGTAAGGGATTCAAAATACAAACTAACAACTTCAAACTCATTTCCTTGGAATTCCTGAAAACTTTATTTCATGGGAGAAAGACAGATAATCAAACTGGTAGGCAAACGTTTTATTCCTACCTATTAGACACCCGGACATAACAAGGTTAAGGGTGACACCATCCTTTTTGGCTTGAGAAAGGAGCTTGAGGCCAATTTCCACATCATCCTTTCTGAACAAGAGTTAAATAAAATAGAAAAATTAAGAGTTAGATTTCTGCCAAAATGTCAAATGTTAATACCACTAGCCGAAGAGGATAAATAAAACTAGAGCAATTACTTTTCACTTGCCACTAATAGAATGGAGTATGTGATGGTGTTCGGGCACAAGCCAACTCTGTCCATCTCATATAAGATATCCAGAGCCTTCTGCAGTTGATCCCCATCACCTGTAGTGGAATTAAGTGAATTGCCAAAAAAATTCCAATCAGAACTCCCATAATACCATCTTGAATACATCATTATCATGCACAAGAGCAATGCTTTCAACAAGATGCAAGAGATAATTGATGCAAGAGATAAATCTTCTCCAAGTATACGAGATCTTCTGGGTGGATGTGGCAAGGGAGTAGGCAAGCAAATATATGTAAACCACAGTTGAACTAGTGGACACTTGTCTTTCACTAGATCCTACTGTTAAGTCACCAACTATCTTAAAAGCTTAAGTTGTTAGAAAATGGCCCCAACAATATATGTTATTAAGCTATCTAGCATCTCCCCTTTCTGTGCGACTCCATCTTGCACTTGGAGAAACAAATGCGAAATAAAGACTGAGAGACTTGAACCCAAGACCTCCTAAAAGGCAAACCTCTGATACCAAGTCCCAAAATGTCCAAAAAAAGTCAAGTAGGAAATGGACCCATCAATTTATTTCGAGCTGTGTCATACATGCTCAAATATTTTGATGCAGTTTTTGGAACTATTACAGCAACATTCTCCATTGAACATTTGATAAGTCATACGTTTATGTGCCATTAAATAAGTAAGATATGCAAACTTTGGACACGTCCTAAGGAAGGCAGACTTATACAACAATATGCATGGGTTACTCAAAAAAATAAAAAAATCAAATTAAACTATCGACGAGGCTTACTCAATAAAGGGGTCGATTGATGTAAATTAATCAATCTAATACTTACACAAGGCAGTAATTAAGGCATTCATTGTTGAAACTGTTGGTCGCAGTTTAATGGACTTAATATCCTCATATAGCTCCAGTGCCTTCTGCCAATTTTTTGCCTGAGATGAATTTTGAAACTCATAAGTTCCACACATGAGAAATCAAAGAACATGAACGTGTTCCTGTCTTTGTCAACAAGCCTACTTAAATATGAACCGCGCATGAAAGTCACTATCTAGACAAAATGTGATGTATGGCAAAGCTTAAGAGGAAGAATATCACACACCCAAGGGAATGGTGCTTTTACTTCCCCCAAAATTGAGGGCAACAGAAGACAATGCAAGGAAATACCAAGTCCTAGCCTTTTAGGTAAATGCATCTAATAGTGAGGACATGGTGGAGGGGAAAGAAAGAAAAAGCCTGTCAAAAAAATTATAAATTAGCTGACAGGGCATACGTTGCTACAGGCTCCCATCAAAGAGCTATATGATATGGTTCCAAGACGTTTCCCATGCTTTTTGGCTTCTTCTAGGATTTCAAAGGCAGCATCCAACTTCCCAGCATGCCCAGCAACATCTATCAATGCACTGAGAAACATCTGTATGAAAGATAAAAAAACTTATAGTAGTAGCCAGTTTTCAATGACAAACACAAATAGGATTTATAATCAACCATACTGTGGACCAGCCTCATTGCAAAGTTCAAACACCATTTGATGATACATTTCTTATCCCATTCTTTTCTCTTTTTCTTTTGCAAACATTTGTCGTTAGACTTGCCACATTTACATCGAAGGAGCAAGTTGTTTGGTCATCTACTCAACTTATGCCATGTTATCAAGTGATCCCCTGGACTATAGTCACTTAACATTTTTGTCTGTACAATGCCATTCTATGCAACTGCTCTAAAAACACACCCACGTATGCAATGTCCAACGCCATAATGATGACAAAGTGAGTGTGGTCTCATCGAGCCAGAGAGGAAGCATCAATCAGCGCAGAGGGAATCAACATGAAGACCATGCCAGATTGAGTTCGACCATTTTGTCTAAAACCAATTGGTGTTGGACATTGCACATGGGGTATCATAGCCAGGATGTCACGGGTTCCAAACACTAGGGCATCATCTGAGGGAGGGATTATTGGTCTACACAATGCCACTCCTACAACCGCTCTAAATGAGACTGACAGGTATGCTGTTGAAGGCCATAACAAACATAAAAAGAAACCTTTCCTAATACCAATTGCTTTTAGGCATGGTGGAAATGGTCTGACAAAATCCGTTACTAAAGAAAGCTGAACAACCTGCAAAAAGTTGTCCTTCTAGGATTGACAGAAATACCTCATCGGGGATGACACCATTTCTTGTCATGTCACCATACACACTGCAGGCGAAGTCCCAATCACCAGTCTGGCTGCAACTATTAACAGCAATTGTGTACACCTCTGGAGTGCCCTTGATATTATATTGATGAATCATGTTATATACTTCTCGTGCCCGATCAACCTAAAGCATTCCTTTGTAAGTCGTTAATTTAGATGTACCAGGAGGACAAGATGTGAGATTAGAAGTGATTGCATGGTAAGAAAGTGGAAGATAGCTTTCTGTAAGGGAAAACTAGACAAATCTCACCTGGCCAGCATTGGCACAGGCCTTTATCAAAGCACCAATAGTAATGTGATCGGGGTCTATAGGCTGTATCTCAGTTGTCATTTCCGCTAAGACATCAAATGCACGATCAACAGCACCTGATTGACCGCATGCTGTGATGAGTGCATTAAAAATAACTCGGTCTGGCTTCACTTTCTACTGCACACAAGATGTCATCAATATGAAGACACGTAAGATTCAATGCAAAACTAAAGGATGCAGCCCCACCTTCATGCTTGCAACTATAATTGACATGTAAAAGCAGAGCTAAGAAGCTTGGATATAGTCATGAAAGAGGAAAAGGAATATGGATCCAGTGGCTACAATCATACCTTGGACCTCAATATGCCATAAGCACCAAATGCTTTAGCAACTTGACCAGCCTTGGCACAACCATCTATAAGTGCCCCATATGTATGAAGATTAGGTTCCACTCCAGCATTGACCATTTCATGAAATACCTAAGGTGACAAATCAATAAGTTTTAATGCACAGATAGAAGAACGTAAAATGTGAAAATATTTTAGTGTAAGGCAGTACATAAGAAGTAAAGGATGTCCTGATCACCTGGCCATCAGGTAACCTTACAGGCACCACAGAAGAAACTCTCAATCCCGAATGAACATGAATCCTTACAGTTGTTAAACTTTTTTTTGGATAAACTAGTTGTTAAATTTTACATAAATAAGAACAACAAAAGATGATAGTCCCAACTGATGCCACTGTGCAGGATTAGAGCAAAACCCCCAAGTGACAAAACAGTAGCCAGTCCTTGATTAAAAGTCCAATGTATTGACAGTATTATAAACAATAGACTAGTAGAAAGGGTGTGACATACTTTGAACATCGGATCAACTTTTCCACTTTTTGCACAAGTTGATATCAGAGTAGTGTAAAGTTTACAATCAGCTTCCAGCCCAGCATCCTGAACAAGTTTCAAAACCTCAAAAGCTCCTGATTGTGCAATAAAGACATCGAAAATTTTGAAGCATGTCAACACAGAGGGTTGGTAATCTATCCAAGGAAGGACAAATAGACAGCAGATTACAAAGATATACCCTCCGAATCTTGAGAACTTGTACAGACAGACATTAGCATATTAAATGTACTCAGGGTTGGATTTGGGATCAGCCTGATGAAACGAAAAGCCTCTTTAACAGCCCTCAGGCCTTGGCATTTTTTGAAGAACCCCGCATGATAAACCTGGAACCATATTCTTTGATAGATTAGCCACAATGACATAGTAAGCAATATGAAAAGAACAGGGCATTAAGTACAAGGTGAAAGGAGGAAAAAGCCTTGCCTTGTTCATATCCAACAAGCCCTTGCTCTCCATATCTTCAAGCAATTCTAAGCAGTCAACTAACCTAGTAAAGCCCAACGCCGGGTCAAAGATAAGATTTGAAACACTCGGCATTAAAAGTGGAGGGTTCTAAAAGAAATGCTTTTAACAATTAAGTTTATCGGTGTTTAAGTTAGAAGCCATAGAACTTCTCAAAACAAATGTCTCGTCCATGTAAAACTTATGTTCAAAGACATCTGATCTTTCAGGAAAATTGTCGAGGTGACAAGCACATGTAGTTTCATAAGTCAATGTAAGAGAGAATTACCTCCCATCTTTAAGCAGACGCATGTAAGCACTCATTTGCCGAGAAGGATCAGGTTTATCATTGACGCGTATCCCGTTCAGGTGAGAAGGATGGGGAAAATATTGGTGTCCATCCTGCGGTAGAATTCTTCTCTCCTCAGTGGGTAAGCCCCTGCCATTCCCAGAATCTGTACTTTTGGTGATAGTGCCTTCTTTATAATGTGCAATAGGTGTTTTCCCTTCAGTGCTATCTGATGAGGTAAACTTACTTTCTGTATAGTCAGAACAAAAATAGTACAAGTTAGAAACCTCACTAAGTATCACTGGGTCAGACCAAGACAATAGAATAGTACTGTAAACAACTGCAGCTAAACTGAAGGATGATTAGGAAAAGATTGACATAAGCAAACCTGCAGTATGACTCAAAACATGTTCAGATAATTTCACTCCATTTATTGTAGATTTCCTCTTTAGGGAAGATGATCTCTTGTTATCTCGAAGAGAGGCATGAGAAGATAATGTCTTCAGACCATTCAAGTTTGACACGGATTTCACAGCAGATTGATTTGCTTCATAAAATTTGTAAAGCCCTTCACGACTGGATTCTTTCAATACACCACTGTAGCTGATGATTTCACCCACTTCAGCAAGTTCAGACATTGGTCTTTTGTGCTGATTCACCTCCCCATGTGCAATATTCACAAGACCAGTTGGAGCACTTGACTGGGTTTTAACAATTACTTTAGCCAACTCAGATGCAAACTCAGTTTCCTGTGGACATTCTTGAAACTTCAATTTGTGCATTTCTGAGTTACAAGGATTTTGCTGTGTTACATCTAATTCAGATAGCACAGGAAGTGGGAAAGATGCACTTGTAACTTCAGATTCCCCCGAGGACATAGAACCACTTACACTAGAAGCAATAATATTAGAATGAGAAGACTCTACTGTTTTAGTGATGAGAGTTTCCTGATGCATCAAAGCAGTATCCTTAAGGTGAGGCTGAAATGGTTTGTCTTCATCCTCCATTTTCCTTTCATGCAGTTCCTTCACTGCGTAGATGCTTTCATCAGCAGACAACGTTTTTTCAAGATCAAGACCCAAGTTCTGATTCTTAATGCACTGGTCCATGATACCTCTGACATGTTGAGAAATCACAAGAAGTAGTGGACTTGAAACCTAAACAAATGCATGAACAGTAGACAGTTGTTTCAAACTTGTATCTTGGGCTGAACCAGCCTGAGGTGCTGTTTGATAAAACTAAAAATTGCAAATTGAAAACTAAAATCTTTTAAGCATAAAGTTGTTTGTTATGTACTAAAAGCATTGAATTAATTAAGCTATTTGATAAATTGAAAATTGTTATGTTCTAGGATGACGATTGGCGGGTGGTGGTGGATGGTTAGTGGCGGTGAATACTGTTATTTCTAGGACGACGACCATTTTGATAATCACATAACCAATATCACAAATTTTGACAGTGTGGTGGCGGGTGGCGTAGTGGTTAGTGGTGGTGGTGGTGGTGGTGGTAAGTGGCCGGTGATGTTTAGTGGCGGTGGTCTGCAGTGTAGTAAGTAGACTTTTTTTATAAACCCTTCTATGCGTGTCCAGCGTTTTTAATTAAGTAAGGAGTAGCTACATAATAGTTTACTCTTTATTTTTTCTGAAGAGTTAAAAGTATTAAGTTCCTCAAAGTTCCGTTATCAAACCAACTTAATATATTTTTAATTAATCTATTATATTTTAAGTGCTGAAAATGAGATATCAACCACCCCATCCAATACTGGTCATTGACGTTAAATCTCAAACTAAAAGCAAGCTCAGAAAAATTGAAATCCAGATATACTTTGATGACTGTTGAACTTTTGTTTTCATACGGGTGAAGTCTAAATTTCCCTTTTTCATTTCTATCAAAGTTCTCAATTTTACAGTTTAACCCCCATTAAAGATAATATTTTAGCCCCTCCCGCCATATTTTCCATGATGTACCTCAAACTGAAATAGTTAAAAAGAAAGTGTTGATACTTACAGACAAAGCTAATATACGTATTTTATTAATTTTCCTTTTTTGGAGTATCGGTAACCCCTAGATGCCACTCTTGTTACAAAATGGAAGCTTGCTTATTCTTGTTGTGAAGTAATTGAAGCAAACTCCACAAGTTCACCCAACGTTGAACAATTTTACAACGTTGAACGATTTTACAGTAAAATGGAAGCAATCTCAGTGTCAATTACCTCGCCGAAGTTCTTGCTCTTCTTCCTTTTGGAGTAATTCGAAGAGACGAGAGTGAGAGCTGAAACAGTCGCCACGGTAACAACTAGAAGAGTCGATTGCGAATCCAGAGAAGCTCTGGCGAGAAAGCGAGGGGATCGAATTTGAAAACCTAGTTCCCTGCATTGCCTACGGGAGCGAAGGCCACGTGGCCTCAAATTGTGCCCACAACCGAGGAATTCTCTGCGAATTGGTCGCAGAGAAGAAGAGCAAGAAGAAGAAGAAGCAGAAGGAAAAGAAGTTACAGAGATACTGTGTGATTTTGCAGAGAAACTCACGTCCATGGAAGAAGTTTACAGAGAGAGAGAGAGAGGGAGGGAGTGAGGGAGGGAGTGTGAGAGTGAAGTGTGTTCTTGGGGATAGGAAGATAAGATGCAGTGGAGGTTATGAATCGACGTAAGGAACAATAATGTGGCCGTTGGCCAATCCCTGGGTTGCTTACGTGGCAGCTGTTTGCTATCCTGCGCGGTAATTCTGTTCTATTTTTATCATGCTCGGGCTGTTTATTATTTTAAGAAACAATATTGTTTTTGTTTAATTGTTTTTGTTTATAACTCAGATTATCTGAATCAATTTACGCGTGCAACGTATCTTGATTAATCTCTAAAGATTAATTTCACTGTTCTCTTACAAAAAATCCCAATTAAAATTGAAACAAAACTCTTTATAAATTGATCTCATAAGAGTTAATAATACTTAAGAGATTTCGAACACAAAACTATAAAATGAAGAAAACGCCCCTAGGTACGTTTGTTATCATTTGGTTGTTAATGAATTTTTTTGTTTATTATTTTATGGAGTTTGACTCTCGAATTCTGTATCTATTTTTGCTCGAAAGAATAGAATTTGAGAGGGACATCCCCCGAACACTGAGAGTATAGACGGCAAGGATAATAATTAAAAGGGCTTCCTCTATCCAGTCTAAATGCATCTTAGAGTTTCAAACTCATTTATGCCAAAACGTGAAATGAAAACAATCCAACGGCCATTAGAAACAAAACAAAACTCCGAAATTAAGAAAAAATCACATTCTCCGTCAACTTTACAACAAGACTCTCGGCGTTCATATACTCGAGAAAAACTAAAAATTTTCAATACTTTTCTAACATTAACGGACCAAGGGATCGGGAATGAGGCGGGGACGGGATGAATTGTCATTCCTATTCTAAACTGGGTGGGCCTGATGGGCCGAAAAATATTTGTTGACTGGTAGCTGGGTGGGCCGTAGTAATTGGATTGAAGTAGGAGATATCATAATGATGCATTCTTTTAGAACCACTGATATTTGGTTTCACCACAGAATCATCCCTTGGCAGACTCAAAGAGAAAACATGATAGATAGTACAAGCAAGAAAGGGCCCAGCCCAAAACACCCAAAGCCCATACCATAACGGGCCGCCTTCCACGAAAGCCGCACCCAAACACCTAGCTGGGTTAAGGCCCACACCACCATATCCCTCCTTCCCAGTTACACTTATGGACACAAAAACTGCCATGGCCCAAACCCCAGCCACCACAGCACAAACCATGGGTAGGCCCAACTCTTTGCTCCTTAACTTGTCAAAGCCCAAAGTCACACCAACATATAGCACCACAAATGTGCATGACATCTCCATTACAAGGGCAGTCGTCGGGCTCAAGCCCGACGATGATAAAGCCCCTGTCTGGCTCCCGATGACGCAACCGCCCAGGGAGTACTTTTCTGCCATCGAGACGCTCATGACAACCTTGACTATTATAAAACCGATGATTGAACCGACGCATTGTGCTAAGACGTAGACGGTTGCTCGTGAAAAAGTTATGACGCCCTTGAGTAAGGCTATGTAGGTGAAGATAGGGTTCATGTGACCGCCGGAGAGAGGAATGGTGACCAAGAGGAAGATGAAGCCGATTATGAAGATTACGAAAGGGATTATTAGGTTTGGGTTTGACAGTTTGGAGTCTAGGCATGAGATGATCGAGCTGGTTAAGGTGAACATGATGGCTGCAGTGGCTACTAGCTCTGTGACTGCTCCTCTCCACATCTGCAATATGTAAAACAAAGGTGAGACTTATATTGGTGTGACTTTAAAAATAAAACTACGTCATAAAAGTAATTCATAAAACCATACATTTTCAGCCAAATGTATGGTCGCTTGTGTAGAAAAGATGGAATGAGAAACTAACTACACAAGCAGCCACTTCACTGAACTAAGAATGATCAGGCTAGTCGTCCTAATAGACCCTTATTGCTTCAGGTCTGCCCACCTTTCTTTTGATTTCGTGATCCTTGTCTCTTTTATTCCATTGACACAATTTTTGTTTATTATTGCAGATCTAGCTAGCTCTTTGATAAAGTCAGACTGTCAGGTCTGTCTTTGGGAGGTCGCTATGGGGCTTGACTTTATACTCATAGCTACATACTGGTAGTCGCCAAAGCCATCCGACTGGTATGTTTCATACATATTAAACCTCACAATGTTACTTTATAGTTCATCAAATACTACAACGATGTAATAGATGTACTATTTGAGTGCATCAAATACTAGCTTTTGTTGTCTAAAATAACAACAAAACCCCCAAGTGGTCAGTTTAGTGGAGGGAGAGACGATGACTAAGGGGTTTGTCTAGCTCCCAAGTTATGAAGTTGAATTCTACTAGAACAAATTGCTATGGGCACTTGGAGTTTTATTCGGTCGTTAACTTCAGGATCCCAAGTATTAGTCGGCATTAAGTTGGAAATAATTCTAAAGTCGGCTAAATTATACCTCAGCTATCAAAAAATAAATAGCAACAACAAAAAAGCTACACCATTGGATGATGATTGATGTTTCAAAGAGAGAGAGAGAGAGAGAGAGAAAATAGAAAATCTACCTCTAGTGAGAAATATTCATGGAAGCCAAGGGAAGAGAGAAAAGTTGTGCCATAAGTGTTAATGATCTTCTCTCTCTCCTCTTCTATTGCAATTTTGAACTCCTCACCAGCAGCTTCATGGCCAATAGCTTGACTCATATTTCTCTCCTGTCCCAGTTGATGAACTGAAGAGAAAGAGCCAAATCCAGAGGCCTTTATTTATATTAACTTATACCATATACACACACACACACACAAAATAAAGAGTATCCAAAAACACAGTTTTTTTTTTTGGATTTTAGAATATGTCATTGCCTACATATTGAAAGGGTTGTTTTTAGCATATATTGTTTAATACATAAGCTACATGACATGATAGTCTCACGTAAGGTTTTTTTAAGAAGTGTATAATAATATCACCGCCTATCAGGCCTGGCGAGATCCACGATGCTGCATTATCCAACAATTTTAACTCCGTTGACAAGGCATGTGGTACCATATATATATTGGTGTATTATATGTGTGTGTGTGTATATATATATACATATATATATATATATATGGGGGAGGCTCAAGGGACCAACATTTTTCTAGACCAATATTAGACCAACGCCTATACTCTTCGTTCCCGATTAAATTTTGATAATCCGAACCGTTCAATGTGTTTAAAACATGTTTTTAAGGGTACCCGCGAGAAATCAGCTCAAAATATTACCAGAAAGGACTTGATCCAAACAGTGATTCAAAATGCTGACAGGAACTGTTTTATGAACCAATGTTTGGATCAAGTCCTTTCCGGTAATATTTTGAGCTGATTTCTCGCGGGTACCCTTAAAAATATGTTTTAAACACATTGAACGGTTCGGATTATCAAAATTTAATCGAGAACGCAGAGTTTAGATGTTGGTCTAATATTGGTCTAAAAAAGTCTTCGTTCATATAGCCTTTCCCTATATATATATGAAAATACTTGATCCAAATATTGGTTCATAAAACAGTTCCTGTCAGCATTTTGAATCACTGTTTGAATCAAGTCATTTCCGGTAATATTTTGAGCTGATTTCTCACGGGTACCCTTAAAAACATGTTTTAAACACATTGAACAGTTCGAATTATCAAAATTTAATCGGGAACGAAGAGTTTAGGTGTTAGACTTACCAACTTGCAAATTATTCTTTAACGATATTTATAGTGCATTGCATTTAAAAATTAACATTATTTCTTTTGGGTTATATCAAGAGCTAGAATCAATATCATGTAAAATAAGACCAATGCGAATAAGGATAAAGCAAAAACTTGGCTGACGTAAGAATACTTCTCTTATTTGGTTCGATTGGCCGGCCCCAATTGTTTGCTTTCACGAGTTCACCTAAGACCTAGAAAATTTATGTTGGCCTATGGAATGAGGTCACCTAAGCCCTAGAATGCTTATCATATTCCGTTCGGCCTGCAATTAATGATCATGACAATGAATATGTTTTTTCGGATATGATAGAAACGGTGTTGGCTGTAATTGGTCCGGTTGGGTGAAAAATTCGAACCAATTTAGAAATTTCGATTTAGGATTTTGCAAATTGGAACTGAAACCAAACTCAAACTAAATTATTTTGGTTTTGTTCGGTTTCATCGGTTTCTGTCAGGTTTTTGATCTTTCAGTTTGGTTAGGCCAAATCTAATTTAACAAAAAACTAAATTTTTAGATTCACAAATAAGTATTTCGACTATCAAGTTATTACAGATCAAAACCATCTAGGCCTTCCAGTTTTCATTTAGTAGCAACATGACATTCCAAAAACTAAAAAACAATTTTTTTTAATCGGCAAAACAAAACGATTATATTGAAAAAAATTACAAATTGTAAGTGTTTTTTGTCCGTTCGAGTTGACATCCGTCCAAATAATACTTTCATAAAATGAAAGGAAATGCCAAGTTCCAAGCGCGTTCAACAAGAACAACATCTCAATTACGCAGCCCCTACATAAATGAAAAATAGAAAATAAGAGCGTCATTAGCACAACTACAAAAGCACCGTTAGCGCATGGTGTGAGAACATGTGTTATGCTACGTTTACTAGTTTGTCATGAATTAGTCTTAATACTAATTATCAAAAATCAATTTTTATAATGTAGCCGAGCTACTAAATCATAATTCATAATGTTTCTTAATGGTCCAAGATCAAGACGGGGCCAAGCGTCAAAACATTTCACAATTTCTTGTTAGCTTGTTCATGTTTGTAGTAATGTTTATTTACAAAAATGTGAGCACTACTAGTAATTATACAATTTGTGACCACTTTTCCATGACCAAATGCGTTTTGGTCACCGAGAAATACACAATTTGTGACCTATTTTTTTAGTCACCAAATATGGACCAGTTAATAACCAAAACTTTTTTTTACTATTGACAGACATCTTAATGACTAAATTTTGTTCGAATATCTTTATGGTTAAATATTCGAAAATAACCGAACGGACATCCGAACCAAACCATAACCGTAACCGAATTATATTTACGAGATTGTCCTTAGTTAAAATATATTTACATATGTGTACTTATAACATACAAAATATAAATTAATTAAAACATTTATATATGTGTACTTCTAACATATAAAACCTAGCTAATATATAAAGGAGTACATTAACCTAGCTAAACTCTTCGCTACCAAATAGTAGTACATTAAACCAATGTTGTCATTACCGTACCGTACCGACCGGTACATACTGTTTTGACATAAAAACGATACCAAGTACTTCTAGTACCGTACCGCCTTCAATATCGGCCGGGTACCGGCCATACTGGCCAATACCGGCCATATCGGCTGGTACAGGCCGGTACCGGATTTGTTTTTTTTTTTGTTTTTTAAAGAGTTGCGGAAAAAATTAATTTTTTTGTACTTTCTCTCTATAATTTATATATATATTGATAGTTGCGATAAATCTGATACGGTACCCGGTACATGACCGGTACCGATACATACCGTACCAGTAGAAAAACCGATACCCAAATCGATCCGGTATTCAGAACATTGCATTAAACAATAAAATCCTGCAGCCGTCTAGGTTGTTTTCCAGAACAATCGACGTTGGTGCTGACATAGAAACACATTTGTTGTCATAACGTTGTATTCTTTTAGGATCACTGATTGTGTTTTTTAACAGAATCATCCTCCCTTGGCAAGCTCAAAGAGAACATATGATATATAGAGCAAGCAACAAAGGGCCCAACCCAAAACACCCAAAGCCCATACCATAACGGGCCGCCTTCCACGATAGCCGCACCCAAACACCTTGCTGGGTTAAGGCCCACACCACCATATCCCTCCTTCCCAGTTACAGTTAGGGACACAAAAACTGCCATTGCCCACACCCCACCCAACACAGCACAAACCATGGGTAGCCCCAACTCTTTGCTCCTCAACTTGTCAAAACCCAGAGTCACACCAACATATAGCAGCACAAATGTGCTTGATATTTCCATTACAAGGGCAGTCGTCGGGCTTGACGAAGGCCTTGTCTGGCTCCCGATGATACAACCGCCGAGCGAGTATTTTTTTACCGTCGAGACGTTCGTGACAGTCTTGACTATTATGAAACCGATGGTGGAACCGACGCATTGCGCTAAGACATAGACCGATGCTCGGGAAAAAGTTATGATGCCCTTGAGTAAGGCTATGTAGGTGAAGATAGGGTTCATGTGACCCCCAGAGAGAGGAATGGTGACCAAGAGGAAGAAGAAGCCGTTGATGAAGATTACAAAAGGGATTATTAGGTTAGGGTTTGACACATTGGAGTCTAAGCATGAGATGACAGAAGTGGTTAAGGTGAAGATAAGGACTGCAGTGGCTACTAACTCTGTGAGTGCTGCTCTCCACATCTGAAATATGGCAAAACAAAGGTGAGCTTTCAATTAGTCATTTTTATATATTAACCCCATGACTCTGTGTCCGATTTGGGGGAGCTAGAGTGCGGTGTCTTGTAGTGCGGGTAAAACGTGATAGTTTTGTCTGCTTTGTCTTCGAAACTACACCATTTTAACTTATCACGTAAATTGTTATCAAAATGCATGGTGTCAAAACGGTTAATTTAGAGGACAAAGAGAGCAAAATTACGACTTTTTATCCACAGTCTACAAGTGTACTATAGAGAAATGCATTATAGCCTCTCCGAATCCCTCTGTGTTAGCATTTTTTCAGCTTTCTTTTATTGAAAATAAATGCCAAGTCCTAAATTATGGTCCATACTGCTAGAACAACATAATATCTATATATGTGTGTGTGTGTGTGTGTATGTATAGTATTTGTGAGTGTATAAATATACATATATACTTGTACACACACATTTCCCAGAAACCCTTTTTTTTTTAATTTTCTGTTTTGTCCAACTCTTACACTTCAACACATTAAGCTCCATTTGGCCTCCCTATATTAGGCTCCACATCATGACGGTATCAGAACCACCCAATAATTTTTTTCGTGTCACACACGGTCACAGATTTTTATTCTATTTTTTCGTTGTTCTTTGTTGTTACATCACATCTGCAACCTTATGGAAAAAATAAATTAGAGAAAGTGAATGTGACCATTAACAATTGATTTATTCAAATTTTGCCACCCCCAAATTTCATTCCTAACTTCGTTCCTGATTATTACTTATTTGTTCTCCAAGTAAGGTTATTGCACTAGGCCGTTGCTCCGGTGCTTCTAGTAGTGGAGGCCATATTATATGGAATTAGATATGGGTGATCCTAATTTGGCACAAGCTAAGGGACTTAAAAAAGAAATATGTACCATACACATGAAAAGAATAGATGGTAGACTAAAAGCCTTTTTTTTTTCCTCGATAAAAAAGCATTATTAATCTTTGAACAAATTAATTACAAAGATTAAAGAAACTAGTATTCGGCATCACTAAGGACGAGCCGGAACCTAACTAGGTTAGCTCCCGGAAAGCCTACAATCATATGCCACTAGACACCCGCTAAGACCAGTAAAAGTTGGCAAGATACTAACGTCGGCTTGATAGGAACTGGACAGACACCGAAAGCCTTGGCATGAGAAGATTAGGAAGGTGGCAAAAGCTGTTAAAAGATCTCGTATTAGTCGGGTAAAAATCTTACTTAATAACTTGATTTCAAGTTTTTAATTGTTCAGAAGTAATATTGTGCAATTGTTTGTATGATGTTTCTATGGATTGGGATATATGTTCAAACACCTTATTGGTCTTAAGTGATGAAGTACGGAGATAATGATGCAACTTATACTCTTCTTAATCCAATACATAGTGAAACTTGTATGACCCGTGAATATTGACCCATTACATCTCTAAAAATTACGTAAATTTTTTTGTCGTGCTGTACATGTGTTTGCGTTCTTTTCTTAATTATGTCTTTGTGAGGTCATAGAAGTGTCATGATGATGCTTTAAAATACATCAAATACTAGTAATAGATGCATGTTCTCTTTGAGTGCATCAAATACTTAGTTTTTGCTTTCCAAAATAGCAACAAAACAAAAAACTACACCATTGGATGATGATTGATGTTTCAAAGATGAAGTTAGCTGAAGCTCCCTTATAGCAGGGTAGAGAGAGAGAGTAGAAAATTTACCTCTAGTATGTGAGAGAGAGAGAGAGAGAGAGAGAGAGAGAGAGAGAGAGAAGAAAATTTACCTCTAGTGAGAAAGAGAGAGAGAGTAGAAAATTTACCTCTAGTATGTGAGAGAGAGAGAGAGAGTAGAAAATTTACCTCTAGTGAGAAAGAGAGAGAGAGTAGAAAATTTACCTCTAGTGAGAAATATTCATGGAAGCCAAGGAAAGAGAGAGAGGGTGTGCTAGTAGTGTTCATGGCCATCTCTCTTTCCTCTTCTATTGCAATTTTGAACTCCTCACCAGCAACTTCATGGCCATTAGCTTGACTCATATTTCTCTTATTCCAGTTGATGAACTGACGATCGAGAAAGACTTAAATCCAAAGGCCTTTATTTATACTGGAGGCCGAGACACACGCAATGCATGAGAGAGAGATCTAGAGAGAGATGTTGGAAGAAGTGGTAAGGAAGTTTTGGGTATTTACCCAATAATTTTGTTGTACTATATATGTTATACCCGACATTTATTGCATAAAATAAAGAGTATAAATAAAGACCAATGAGAGCAAGGATACAAGTAAGAATGCTTACGTACGTATCCAATCCCAATGAGTTATTCAAGTGGTAGACCAGATGAGCAGTAAACTCAGACATTCTGTAATTGAAACTCGACATCTTAACACTTATACTAGGGGTTATTAGGGGATTTGTCCGGTCATTAATTTCCACTCAGGACCATGAGAACTAGTCGGTAATTTAGGTGGAAACTTCTCCAAACTTTACCCCAACTCAGTTCCAAACTGACTTCTGTTATCAAAAAGGAAAGAATGCTTACGTACCTGGATTGCTTGTCCGATTCTGCTCAACCGGCCCCAATTTATTTTTTCCTTGGAACTAGAGCTGAAGTCACTTATAATGCTTATCTTATGAAGTTTGGCTGGCAATGGTCATAACAATGGATCAATTGTAAGTCATGCTTCAATACGTAAGTCAAGTTTACACATGTTATAAAAATTACATGCATTATATTGCATTATTGCAGAATAATTTATTATTATTATTATTTATAAAAATATATAGTCTAACGTGATAAAATATTTCATCTAATTTTACAAATCCCGTACATAGCGCGAGTTATTGCCAGTAACCTTTTACTCTAAAATCAAAGCATTTTTTAGTCTGATGATGGGCATAAGGCAATGTTTGCATAGGAAGAGCAGCAAGAAGAGAAAAAAAGAGAGAGCGTGGGTTATTTACTTGGAAAGAACTGGAAAGGGGTAGTTATTTGTGAGGTAGTTACGCAAGCAATGTTTTATTATTTTATTCCGACAGTTATTTAATAGCATATTAAACTTAGGAGAATTCTTACGGTAATAATATCTTCGGTTCACGACCTCGTTAGTAATAGAAAACACTTTATGGTCATAGAAATTTATCTTGACTGTTATTAGTATATATAATTTTTAAATTTCTTTATTATAATATGTATGTATAAAAATCTAAATGAAAGTTAAAAACCGAGGTGATACTTTCTTTTTAAAAATCAAAGTCAGAGATAATGAAAAATAATAGAACATCAAAAAAAAATAATGAAAAATAATATGATCGATATTTATTTGTTCGTAAGAAAATCATATGTTTATTGGACCTCAATTTACATAACATTGGCCTTTTGAGTAAATGGTGGTGGAGATTCTGTAAGTATAATAAATAAATTTTAAGTCATATAACGGTCAAGATAAATTTCTATAATTATATATTTATTTGATCACAAGATAGAGTGTTTGCTTAAAATTTCTTTATTATAATATGAACCTATAAAAAGGTAAATGGAAAAAAAAAAGAGATACTTTATTTTTAAAATCAAAGAGATGATGGAAAATTACATATGCATGATCATACATTTATTTGTTCGTAAGAAGAACATGTATTTATTTAACCTTAATTTATTCAATTTGACCTAGACGCATTCCTACAGTAATAGTACCATCGGTAAGAGGTTAAAGTTTTTTCATTCTGCTGAATATTTTTGCTGGTTCCCAGACTTCGCATCTCTTTTATTTGCTGGCTGTGGAGAGGGGCTACTTCCCCTCCTTCTGTTGCATGTTGTTTTTGTAGTTAGAATGCCAAATGAATAGGTGACTAACTTGGCCTTCAATTATGATATAGTGTCCATTATTAAGTCTTCCCAATGTCGTCCTTGAAGGAGCAACCTGGAGGTCAGAAATTTATCGACAAACAAACCTCTAATGGATTCCAATTTTTATTGTTGCTCCGGCTGTTGTTTCTCATATTTTGCTGCTGCTACTGCTGTGTCTATGCTTCTACTTTTATGGAATTTATGATGGCCATTTGCAACCTCATTCTCATCTATCTACTGCTGCTGCTATTCGGCTGCTGTTGAGCGTTGATTGTTTTTTGTTCTGCTACTTGTATTATAGCTTGTATTCACAACAAGTAAAAAACGTTATGGAAATTAGGTACTATAACTTTTATTCATAGCGGTGCAAGAATGTTATAAAAAATACATATCATAGCTTGTGTTTACAGCATTTTACAAACGCTACAAAAAATAGATATTATAACTTTTATTTATAGCATTCCACGAATGCTATAAAAATATATATTATAGCTTATGTTCAAAATATACATAAAACGCTACGAAAACTAGATATTATAACGTTTATTTATAGCGTTCTAAGAATGCTATAAAAAGTGGAGACCTTTTAATAGCTTGGGCTAACTTAGCATTCTTATGAACGCTATCTATTACTTTTGATAGCGTTTATTGCCCGCTATAAAATGCGATATTTGTTGTAGTGTAGTTTCGAAGATAAAACAGATAAAACTATATCGTTTTATCCGTACTACGCATGTACTATAAAAAAGTGCAGTACAATTCTCCAAATCCTCTAGGGTGACCAAGACTGGTAACTGGGGGGGTGGGCCATTGTAATTGGATTGGAGTAACACCTATCATAATGACGAGGAAGTTGTGGACTAGTGATTGATTTCCTCACTAAATCCTCCCTTGGCATATACAAAGACACCAGGTGATAAATGCTGCATGCAAAAAAAGGGCCAACCCAAAACACCCAATGCCCATACCATAACTGGCCACCTTCCACCACCGCCGCCCCCAAACACCTTGCTGGGTTAAGTCCCACACCCCCATATCCCTCCTTCCCTGTCACACTTACAGACACAAACACTACCATTCCCCAGAACGCAGCCATCACAGCACAAACCATGGGTAAACCCAACTGCTCGATCCTCTTCTTGTCAAATCCCAGAGTCACAGCAACATATAGCATCACAAATGTGCAGAAGATTTCCACTGCAAGGGCAGTCGCCGGGCTCAAGCTTGACGAAGGCTCTGCTAGGTTCGCGATTACACAACCGCCTATTAAGTACTTTTTCGCCACCGGAGGGCTCATGACGGCCTTGATCATGAAATAACCGAGGGTCGCTCCAATGCATTGCCCGAAGATGTAGACGGATGCCCGGGACAAAGGTATGGCGCCCTTTAGCAAGGCTATGTAGGTGAAGGTTGGGTTCATGTGGCCACCGGAGAGAGGGATGGTAACAATGAGGAAGATGAAGCCAATTACGAAGATTATTACAGGGACCATTTGGTTTGGGTTTGACCTGTTGGACTCTGAGGAAGAGATGATGGAAATGGTTAGGGTGAATATAAGAGTTGCAGTGGCTATTAGTTCTGCTAGAGCTGCTCTCCACATCTGAAACAATTGAATATATAAGAAAGTGAATTGTCGAAATATGCTTAAAGCTCTAAAATACGATGGCCATGACCCATACGCCGTAGCGATCCTTCAACACTCATGATGAGGCGACGAATTAGCTTTAAGGGGACACTGATTAGCACAGAACTCGATTCGGTATCATGTCCTATATATCTAGTTTTATATTCAGTCTGTAAATGTATCAGGATAGCTCTCTGGATTAAGCATAAATTCAATATTAGTGATTACTCTATTGAGGAATTCATCAGAAATTTTGGGACAGTCAGAAAATTGAAGTTGAAGCATCATCTTGCATCTCTACATCTCTACCTCTGCCTTAACATCTAACGTTGAGAATATGCTCTATTGTATCAGGTCAGAGATCAGTTCCGAAAAAACTGCATTCAGTCGGCTTCAGATCTATTGTGGCTTCCATTTAGTTTTAGACTTAGATTGGTTAGCCCTTTTTCATTTTGGCAGTCTTGTTTGTGTTGAAATTATCAAAATAAAATGGGTTTTTTAATTGGGTGTTTTATCAAAATTTCCTTGTGCTTGAGAAAACCTATTTTAGAGTGTAGAGGTTTGTCCCACATTGCTTAGGTGGGAGAAAACCTATTTTAGAGTGTAGAGGTTTGTCCCACATTGCTTAGGTGGGAGAAAGTCTAATGGTCTATATAAGGGAGCACACCTATCAAGTTTACTTTAATAGCTTAGCTCTAAAGTAGCTTGGCTCATAGGTGCTTCGCACCGTAATTAAGGTGCTCCGCACCTTAAACCGGCAAAGCCGGTGTGCTTCGCACATGCGTGCGTGTGCTCGTGCTCGTGCTCGTGCGCGTGGCAGTGGGCTGTGTGGCGCTTTGATGGCGCACTTTGCACTTAGCACGTCGGCGCGAGGCGCCTAGTAGGCGCCCTTTCTTATTGCGATTTGGCAGTAAGGTTGCGCTGACGTGGCACACGCGTTGCGTACGTGTGGCGGTTGAGTCACACGGGGTGCGCCTGTTGGATTGGACGCGACCCATGGTTTGTACCCGTTCGGGTGAACCGATTGGGTGTGGGCGTGTCCGTTCACGAACAGATACAACCCTGCGCGAGTGGGTGCATCTGGGTCTATAAATAGAGCCCAGATCACAGCCATTTAGACACTGAATTAACCAGAAAACTCTCTCACTCCAAAATTCGTTTTTCTTGTGCTGTTAATTCGTTATTCTGCAGAAACGGATTTAACAGTCCCTTGGTTCTTTTATTTTATATTTGATTCGGTATTCTGTCTGTTCTTCGTTTGTGCGTACGCAAACAGAAGATCTTTCGATCGGGCTTCGTTGTATCTTCGAAACATATTCGCTGCAACCCGGTGCACACCAATTGGTGGGGGCGAATACTGTTTTTCGGAAAGCGACGTCGTAACGCGCCTCGAAGCAAGTTCATCATATTGTTCACATTCCGAAAGTTCCAGATTTTGCACCAACAATCGAAAAACAGTATTCCTGCAATGGCGTCAAAGTCTCTGCGACAGTTGACACAAGATTTCGTGAAGTTGGACAAGTTTGATGGCGGTAACTTTAGGCGTTGGCAAAAGAAGATGCATTTTATGCTTACGACTTTGAATGTCGTTTATGTTCTCACCACTCCCTATCCGGAGGACAAAGAAGATGAAACATTGGAGGAGACTCGGGTGAGAATGAAGTTTGAGAATGATGACTACATTTGCAAAGGGCATATTCTGAATGCACTATCGGACCCACTGTTCGACGTGTACACCAATACGGAGACTGCGAAAGAAATGTGGGACTCATTGGAGGGTCGTTATCTGACAGAAGACGCGACAAGTAAAAAGTTTTTGGTTAGTCAATTTATGAATTTCAAAATGATAGATAACAAGTCTGTGATTGATCAATTGCATGAATTTCAACATATCTTGAATCAGTTTAAGATTAAAAGTATGAATATGGATGAATCGATCATAGTTTCGTCTGTGATTGATAAACTCCCTCCCTCTTGGAAAGATTTTAAGAAAAGTCTTAAACACAAAACTGAGGATCTTACGCTGGAACAATTGGCTATCCACCTTCGTGTGGAGGAAGAGTCAAAGCGTCAAGAGAAGGAAGAACTTGGGGCTAATAACTCCAAGATTCATATGGTGGAAGAAGGGAAAGGTTCCAACAAGGGTAAAGGAAAAAAGAAATTCTGGCGAAGCAACGACAAGGGCAATGAACCGAAAGGAAAAAAGGCAAAAGTGGAATGTTGGCGTTGCGGTAAGTCAGGGCACTTCAAAAAGGATTGCAGATCCAACATGAAGAAAAATTCAGAAGCATCGGGGTCAAAAGGCAATTTTTTGGCTGTTTTATCCGAGATTAACATTCTCGAGGATGCTGGAAACTGGTGGATCGACTCAGGTGCTACAAAGCATGTGTGCAATGATAAGAGGTTCTTCACGGACTATGAAGTGGTTGATGATGGTACTGTTCTCTATATGGGAAATTCATCTACTGCTGTTATCAAAGGCAAAGGAAAAGTGGACTTGGAGTTCACTTCTGGGAAGATGCTAACTCTGACAAATGTTTACCATGTACCAGAAGTTAGGAAAAATCTTGTATCTGGAGGCCTGCTTAACAAGCATGGTTTCAAGTTAGTGTTTGAGGCAGATAAATTTGTTCTGTCCAAAAGTGGTATTTTTGTTGGGAAAGGTTATTTTGTAGAGGGCATGTTCAAACTTAACATAAATAATACAAGTGCTATTTCTGCTTACATGATTGACTCTCTTTCTTTATGGCACACTCGTTTAGGGCATGTGAATACTAGGAAAATGGATTTTATGGTTAAATTAAATTTAATTCCTAAATATAATATTGATATGGTTGACAAATGTAAAGTTTGTGCGCTTACTAAAATTACTAGAGTTCCATTTCCTAAAATTCAAAGAACCACATCTTTATTAGAACTAGTTCATAGTGATGTATGTGACATGCATAGCACTCCTACTAGAGGAGGCAAGAAATATTTTGCAACGTTCATAGATGATTATTCAAAGTATTGCTATATTTATCTATTGCATTCAAAAGATGAAGTTCTTGAAAGTTTTATTGCTTTCAAAACCGAAGTTGAAAATCAATGTGGAACAAAAATAAAACGTTTAAGGTCTGATAGAGGTGGTGAATATCACTTTCCTGCTTATTGTGAATCAATGGGGATTATACATGAAAAGACTGCACCATATACTCCACAACAAAATGGAGTGGCCGAAAGGAGAAATCAGACTTTGACTGAGATGGTAAATGCTATGCTTAGTAATTCAGAATTAGGTACTGGTTTGTGGGGCGAAGCCATACTTACCGCTGCGTATATTCTGAATAGGGTACCTCTCAAAAAGTCAAGAATAACTCCATATGAGTTATGGAAAAAGAAGAAACCTAACCTCAGTTACTTTAAAACTTGGGGTTGTAGAGCAATCGTTAGATTGCCAGAGCCTAAAAGAAAGAAATTGGGTGAACAAGGAATTGAATGCATATTCATTGGTTATGCTTTACATAGTAAAGCATATAGGTTTCTAGTGTCTGAACCATTTGATTCAATTGGAGTGAACACCATTATTGAATCACGTGATGCAGTGTTTTATGAAAATAAGTTTGGTCCTATTCCGAAGGTAATAAATCAAGAGGATGAACCACTTCCTTTGGAGTCTAATACAGAGACTGAACCTTCGGAACAGGTCGAACTTCGAAGGAGTAAAAGGGCTCGAGTTGCCAAGTCCTTTGGACCTGATTTTGTAGTTTATCTAGTTGAAGGAACTAGAGAAATTACATGTAATCTTACCATAATTACACTTCATGTAGAGTCAGATCCCTTGACCTACGGGGAGGCTATGAAATCACAAGACTATGCTTTCTGGCGAGAAGCAATCCAAGATGAAATGGATTCTATTATGGGTAATTATACCTGGGTTCTTGCTGATTTACCTCCGGGTTCCAAAGCCATTGGCTGCAAGTGGATTTTCAAAAAGAAAATGAAAGTTGATGGTACAATAGACAAGTTTAAGGCACGGTTGGTTGCCAAGGGTTTTACCCAAAAGGATGGTATCGATTACTTCGATACATATGCACCGGTGGCAAGGATTTCTACCATTAGAGTTCTGATTGCCTTAGCTTCAATTTATAAACTTCAGATTCACCAAATGGATGTGAAAACTGCATTTTTAAATGGTGAATTGGATAAAGAGATTTATATGAAGCAGCCGGAAGGATTTATTATACAAGGTCAAGAACACAAAGTATGCAAACTTGTTAAGTCTCTTTACGGACTTAAACAAGCACCAAAACAATGGCATGAAAAGTTTGATAAAGTAATTCTATCAAACGGGTTTAGGATACACCAGTCAGATAAGTGTGTATATAGTAAATTTATTGGTAATAAAGGTGTAATCATATGTTTGTATGTAGATGATATGCTTATCTTTGGAACTGATCTAGAGAGCATACAAAATACAAAAGAGATTCTTTCTTCTAGTTTTAGTATGAAAGATATGGGTGTAGCCGATATAATTTTAGGTATCAGAATTATGAGGCAAGGAGACAGTTTAGTCCTAAACCAGTCTCATTATATTGAGAAAATACTAAAGAAGTTTAATCACTTCGATAGTCCCCCAATATCTACACCTTTTGACCCGCATATTAAGTTGTATCCTAATACCGGAAGAGCTATATCACAATTAGAATATTCTAGAGTGATTGGAAGCTTGATGTATGCTATGACATGTACAAGACCAGATATTGCGTATGTTGTGGGTAAACTAAGTAGGTATACTCACAACCCAAGTGACATTCATTGGAATGCAGTTAATCGGGTTTTGCGGTATCTAAAGAAAACTATAGACTACGGGATAGTCTATAGTGGGTATCCTTCGGTTCTAGAAGGATACACTGATGCTAGTTGGATAGCTGAGAATGAAGATCACTTGTCTACAAGTGGTTGGGTATTCACTCTTGGAGGAGGAGCAGTTTCTTGGGGATCAAAGAAACAAAGTATCATTACAGATTCAACTATGGCTGCTGAGTTTGTAGCATTAGCATCAGGAAGCAAAGAGGCAGAGTGGCTAAGAAGTATGTTGTGGGAACTACCCCTGTGGCCAAAACCTATGCCACCGATATCTTTGCATTGTGATAGTCAATCAATGCTATCACGGGCTTATAGCCAGATATATAATGGAAAGTCCAGGCATATAGGACTTCGACATAGTTATGTCAGAAATTTGATAACTGATGGGGTGATAACCATTGATTATGTAAAGTCAAATCAAAATTTGGCAGATCCTTTAACAAAAGGTCTTGCAAGGGAGTTGGTGTGGAGAACATCAAAGGGGATGGGACTTCAGCCCACTGAGATATAATCACTCTTGGTGGAAACTCAACTCAACACTTGTTTTCCTACAAGTCTTGGGTTCAATGAGCAAAGTACACCATAAGTCGTGATGACAAACACTTTTCGGTTTAATCCATCCTAAGGTAAAGTGTTTGGTACCTGTAATGAAAATGAGGAGGTTGGGCTACTTAGCTCTTAATAGGTTTCTAACGGTGTTGTTAGGTCTCGAATGCTGTAGTTACAGGGGCATTGTTAACCTACCTATACGAGTGTGAAGGTGGTGCCGCCTTCTATTGGTTCACGGGCAAGAACTATAGAGCGCTCATGAAATTAAGATACAGACACACGGCCAATCCACGTGTCAGCAAATTTGAATACCTAAGTCAGGTAAGATGCGTGCGTGAGACATGTCCGGTTGGTCATTATAGGATCGCTAGTTAAAAGCCAAGTCTACTATGCTTTCCGACTAACTTTGATGCGTCTTCACTAGATGAATGGTTAAATTCGTAAGACACCTTCATTGATGCACAAATCTTTTAAAGGAACCAAGGCTTCTTCTTTATTTTGAAAATGGTGGGGGATTGTTGAAATTATCAAAATAAAATGGGTTTTTTAATTGGGTGTTTTATCAAAATTTCCTTGTGCTTGAGAAAACCTATTTTAGAGTGTAGAGGTTTGTCCCACATTGCTTAGGTGGGAGAAAACCTATTTTAGAGTGTAGAGGTTTGTCCCACATTGCTTAGGTGGGAGAAAGTCTAATGGTCTATATAAGGGAGCACACCTATCAAGTTTACTTTAATAGCTTAGCTCTAAAGTAGCTTGGCTCATAGGTGCTTCGCACCGTAATTAAGGTGCTCCGCACCTTAAACCGGCAAAGCCGGTGTGCTTCGCACATGCGTGCGTGTGCTCGTGCTCGTGCTCGTGCTCGTGCGCGTGGCAGTGGGCTGTGTGGCGCTTTGATGGCGCACTTTGCACTTAGCATGTCGGCGCGAGGCGCCTAGTAGGCGCCCTTTCTTATTGCGATTTGGCAGTAAGGTTGCGCTGACGTGGCACACGCGTTGCGTACGTGTGGCGGTTGAGTCACACGGGGTGCGCCTGTTGGATTGGACGCGACCCATGGTTTGTACCCGTTCGGGTGAACCGATTGGGTGTGGGCGTGTCCGTTCACGAACAGATACAACCCTGCGCGAGTGGGTGCATCTGGGTCTATAAATAGAGCCCAGATCACAGCCATTTAGACACTGAATTAACCAGAAAACTCTCTCACTCCAAAATTCGTTTTTCTTGTGCTGTTAATTCGTTATTCTGCAGAAACGGATTTAACAGTCCCTTGGTTCTTTTATTTTATATTTGATTCGGTATTCTGTCTGTTCTTCGTTTGTGCGTACGCAGACAGAAGATCTTTCGATCGGGCTTCGTTGTATCTTCGAAACATATTCGCTGCAACCCGGTGCACACCAATTGGTGGGGGCGAATACTGTTTTTCGGAAAGCGACGTCGTAACGCGCCTCGAAGCAAGTTCATCATATTGTTCACATTCCGAAAGTTCCAGATTTTGCACCAACAGTTTGCCTTGGGTTGACAACTTGTTGATCCTCTACAAAACAATTAGGCTTTGCTATTGTATTTCGAATCTGTCTCGTTTCGCATCAATATACTTCTTTTTGCCGATTAAAAAAAAGTAGTATCGTTTTTGTTCTGTAATTATTATTTCTATGATCAATGAATGTGTTTTCTAGAATTCTGTGTTCTCCGAATAATTTTTTCCCTACAAAATTATATTCTGATTTTTTTAGACTACACTTTTCTTGTCCAAAATTGCACAAAAAAACTTTACCACTGGTTCCTGTAAAAACACATTTTTCTTGATTCAGTTTTTGTTGTCACTTTACTAATTATGACAAGGTACACGAGACAGTGTCTCGAAACCTAGATTGGTGATGTAAACCCCATGTTATACATATCCATTAAGCCTAGCGGTCGGTATATATCTTATACTATTCTGTATCTAATACATAGTGACACTAGAGTGAGACGTGAATATACCCAATTGCCAATTTACAAAATTACGTAAAAAATCTCCATATCGTACGTTGTGATGACTCTATTGTTTTTTATTTTTATTCATGCGATTTTGTGTGTTTGGAAGGTTCCACAACAAGTTAAACCTCCCCCTGGTGTAGAGGGTAATAAATAAACAAATTTTGACTGTATGTAATCGAGAAAATTAGACTTCAAAATGTTTAGATTTATGGCTCATCCTAATCTCCACTTGAACAACCCCGAGTTAAACATCTTACCTCAGGTGATGAATATTCATGGAGGCCAAGGAAAGATTGAAAAGTTGTGCTATAAGTGTTAATGATCTTCTCTCTTTCCTCTTCTATTGCAATTTTGAATTCCTGAGTTGCTTCAAGGCCACTAGCTTTACTCATGACTCCAACCCAAAGGTGATGAAGTGAAGAGAAAAGTGTCTCAACTTCAAAGGTATTTATGCATAATTTTTTTAATTATCATGTGGTTAGCATTAGGATCCCAAATCAATTAAAACATTAGCATTAGACTGGTGAGGTATTTGCCTAAGTCATCCGATCAATTTTTAACTAACCTTAGATTCTTTAAGATCTTTATCTGATGTATAGCCAGATGTGGATTGACGTATAACCAGGGGCAGGCCCATGAAGGGGGTGGGGTGTCACGTGACCTATAAAATCCTAAAAAGGAAAAAAATTGTTTAGGTTTAACAGTAAGTCAAGGCTTACCGCGTAACACTGTAACACCTTTTATACCTCATTTGTTCTGTCAAACTTTCTTCAATCTGTCAATATATCAAAATTTTAATTCTTAGTTGTTCATTTATTTTGATTGTGACACTCCGAAGTTTAAATCCTGAGTCTGCCACTATTTATAGCTGAGATATCCGGCTGAGTTTGGAATTATCCCTAACTTAATGCCGACTACCTTCGGGTAACGAATCTCACTGTCCACTTGCGACGCTCCTATTTAAAGTCAGAATTTTTGCCTTGTATGGACTAGCTCCGTAGGAATTGATAGCAGAAGTTTAAACTTGAAACCTAAAAAGAAACATATTTGTAAGTCTCAAGTCTTAACTATCAGGTCAACCCATTGGGGTTTATTCTTTATGACTTTGTTTGACGAGTTGAGTCATCGATTCTGAATAACCCAAAATAGGACCATAATTTTAACTATCGCTTTCATTACGTTTCTTTTTTTGTGTCTTTCATTTTAATTCTTATTTGTTTTCACGCGTTAGTTCTTTTGACTAGTCCATTTTTTTAATTATTATGGATTATTAATTCGTCTCGATCACAAGAAGAATCTAAAAGGTAAACCACTCTGCTCAAAAATTAAAAATAATTCACTAAAAACAAAACTAATCTAAAACAACCAGATATTTTTAGTTATTTTGAGGCTATTTCCAAAGACCAAGCAAGTACGTGCAAACAGATAGAAATTCGAACAACTAGTCCGTCATAACCGGAGATCTCTCAATTCGGGAGTTAGGTTACGAGATGGAAAAGTATTAGGCATCCATTTCGCTTGTGTTAGATCATATTTCGAGAGAGAAGAGCAGATAAAGAAAAAATAAATCAGTAACATGTAAATATTGATTATTTTTTCTTATTCAAAGTAGTATGTATAAAATGAAACGAGTAAAATGCACAGTATTCAAAATAGAACTTTCTATCAGCCAACAAAATGGCATAAAACTAGTGTACGCCCCTCTATGAATGGCGTGCGCCACTGAGCCAAGTGGCGTGTGCCATACAGAGACCTAGGAATGTCTGTATTTTATTTTCTGGTTATGTTCTCGACGTTAAAAGCACAAATATCATGCAAAATATGCAAAATAGAGAGCTGAAATAGCAACATAGGGACCTTATTTTAGAAGGGACGCTACACACCAAAGTGATGTTGCGCACGTCAATCCCTGGAGTAGGGATGGCAATGGATTGGATCAGGGGTGAATGTTACTGTCTCTATCTTTGATCTCCAAACCTATATCTAATCTCCATCTCTGTCCCAATTCCCAAACAGGGATTATTTTTGCCCCCCTCCCCCGAACAGGGAACAAAGATTTCCAAATGGAGATTAGAGATTCAAAAATAAAAAAATTACATTACTATTTACTTAAAATTTGAAATGATTCTCATTTTTATCTAAAAAAATAACAAAAGAGAATAAATAAAAGCATGTATACTCTTAAACAAAAGTCATTCATCTTTTACAATCTAAAATATTTCAAAAATAACAACAATAACTAATTAAAATAAACATAATATCATTCCATAAGTTTCAATCATAAGAACAATAACTAAAAGTACTCAACAATATTGTCATTGAACACATTAAAGATTGTTGCATTATTCCGCCAATTGTAAAACATGGTTATCTTGTCTTCGTTCTCACAAACCTATTATGTAAAAAGAATAAAAATTCACGGGCGGGGTGGGGCGGTGCGGGGAGGGACAGGGATTGGGATGGAGACACATAATCTTGAATCCTATCCATTTTTTATTTTTTTAAAATTTATTCCCGAATCTTACCTGATCTCCGAAAAATTTTCCGAATTTCCTATCCATTTGGGCGGGGAACAGATTGGGGCAGGTTGAATCGGACGAGATTGTCATCCCTATCCTGGAATGGTGTGCGCTACTATGAAATGGTGACAAGAGGTTTGCCTCCTATTAGCCTTCAAGAAAAGATGACGAGAAATCTATAAATAGTACTGATTACTACACAGACTGTCTTAAATTTCCCTCAAGAACAAGTGCGAGTACTCAGAGAGTTAAGTTTATGTTGTGGTCTAGTCTTGGATCTTAATTAGACTTTGACGCGAGTACTCGAGAATTGGCATAGCAAGTTTGAGATTGGCATGCGCCACTATGAAATGACGCACATCAGTTCACATGCCCACATTATTATAGGTCGGATCGGTGTGCCGATATGGAGTACCATACTGTTTGCTAGGTTGATATTGACCACTAAGTCATCCTAAATTGATTGTTATAAAACTCCGGTGCATACTAATTTACTACTAATCGTAAGTAGAAAGCTTAGTTATAGTTATAGCCCCTTTCTTTTAAATTGATTGTATTAATATTACTGTCTTTTTAGTTATTTTATTTTTAATTTTTATCAAGTTTGTATTAATTTTTTTTTAAATTCGTTTGACGAAAATAATTTAAAGAGTAAAAATAAGAGTAAAAGTTTTAAAACATTAACTAAAGACGAAAAAATTAAAAATATATAATTTTTTCACTTATTTTAGGTTCTTTAGCGTCTTCTTATCAAAATTTTTTTTTTAAATTTTAGTTCATATTTTTATACTTTTTAAGTCTCTATCGTCGAGACAAATAAGAAAATGCAAAAAAAAAAAACTATTGATGAAAAATACAAAAAATTTTAAAATATCAAATAATTAATATCTTTTAACAACATATTTTTATCCAAACACAGCCTAAGTATAATTCATTTCTTTAATAAAATCTTTCACAGGTGTTAATTCATCGGTATTGTGATCACTAGTGTTGTATTTTTAATGGGGTACTTATTTTAAATCCTTTCTATTAGTCTTTATTAAGTTTTCATCCCATACACTTTTGAACATTAATTTCCAGTCCTCATTTTCTGTAAATACCGAACCAGCCCCCAGTAAACTCTGACCATGGTTTATTCGGATTACACCATAAGCCCCTAAAATCACGGTGACAGAAAATCGATCGCGCCGGAATAGGAAATCTCGTCCAGAAATCCCTAAAATTAAGCCTAAAATGATAAACGTAATCCCTAAAATTAAGCCTAAAATGATTCTCCAAATTTAACCTCACCAAATCAAATATCCCAACTGTTGAGTCCTCACCATCAATTGACTGGACCACGGTATAATCCATAGGGCCTAACATGCCTTCAGAATTTTCATTGTTGCCGTCTCGATTACCAATATCAAATATCCCAACTGTTGAGTCCTTAACAAGTACCTCTATGTCTTCATATTCGGCATTCTCTGCAAGCCCGAACATCGTACCCAAGTCGTCATCGTTGTCCAATAGTAGATTTTCATTGTCAACCAATGAGTAACTCAACACCACGGATTCAGGGTCCAAATGATGCCATCTATCACATACCTTGTTCACCACCTGCACAAAGTTCCAGCTGCGATCTATCCGAATTGCAGCAATCTTTTCATTATGCCTACAAATCAGTATCAAACCACCATCCATTGCAACAATCATGTAGTACAAAAGGGGAAAAATCGGTATTACCTAATTTAAATGTCAAGCGGCAACGTGACACAAAAAATATAGTTGCCCCAAATTTACAATGTTCAGCAAATATACCATAATTACTCAAACATATTATCACTTCCAAATTTACAATGTTCAGCAAATATACCATAATTACTCAAACATATTATCACTTACAAATTTACAATGTACAGCAAATATACCACAAATTTCCTAATGTACCATAATTTTAACTTACCAAATTGACGAACATGGTAAATTCCCATTAAAATTTGAGTTATGGTCGTCCATCGTATATTTGCTTGATTTATGGTAAATTCAGACAATACGCATGGTAAATTTTGTCACCCCCATCAAAATGCGCATTATGGTGAATTTCGTAATCATTATGGTAACTCAAACATATTATCACTTACAAATTTACAATGTACAGCAAATATACCACAAATTTCCTAATGTACCATAATTTTAACTTACCAAATTGACGAACATGGTAAATTCCCATTAAAATTTGAGTTATGGTCGTCCATGGTATATTTGCTTGATTTATGATAAATTCAGACAATATGTATGGTAAATTTTGTCACCCCCATCAAAATGCGCATTATGGTGAATTTCGTAATCATTATGGTAAATTTACAGATGGTAAATTTTCACCAGTATGTCAAACCCTTTGGATTCGGTGCCCCATTCGAATCACAAAATTAGACCCACAATGCATTAATCATCGCAATAAATTTTGGGTTTCAACATCAACCACCGTAATATCGACATAACGAAAATAATCATCAGAACTTACCAAAATTTTCAGTCCAAACCGGTGATTAAATACTTCCGGGCAGAGAACTTCAAGTTCCAATAATGGGACTTTACGGGGCAGAGAATTTCAAGTTCCGGCGATTGAACACTTCGGGCCAAAGAACTATTTTTTTCTGGTGATTAAAAACTTCGGGACAAATCAAATCCGTAACAAAAATAATCTGTGCAAAATTCGTGAAAAACAAATCAAATCCGTAACAAATCAAATCCGTGACAAATCAAATCCCTTAAAACTACCATTTTCGTAACAAATCAAATCCGTAACAAATAGTATCTGTGAAAAAATTCGTGAAAAACAAATCAAATTACTAATATTTCGGCCACATATAGTAATATTTTCATAACAAATGAAATCCGTAACAAATCAAATCCCTAAAATTAAGCCTAAAATGATAAACGTAATCCCTAAAATTAAGCCTAAAATGATTCTCCAGATTTAACCTCACCAAATCAAATGTTAACTACACAAAGGGTAACATGGTAAACCATCTCTCAAAAGTAATGGCAAAATTGTCCATCTACACTATTATAGGATAATAATATAATTCCGAAAAGTGGATGGGATGAAAAACTAAGTCGGAGGAGTAGAAAGAACCCTAATTTAATTTACCCATTTTTAATTAGATTTTGAAAAAAGATAGATAATAAAATACTCAACTTTTATATGGTTAGATGGATAGAATATGTAGTCTATTAATAATTTTTAAGTGATGAATTTATTTTTTTAATCTTATATATTTGCCCGACGACAAATGGCAAAAAAAAAAAAAAAACACATTAATTGGGGTTGTACAGATGTTGACGTATTATTATTTTAGCTTTCAGAGATAATTTATTAAATGAATTTCATATAAAAATGGGTAAGTGGTATGTATATATCATTTTATTTTACAGTTGAAATAATTGAATATACTTGGATTCGTCCCTTGGTCGTAGTAGATCTTTGGATGCACCGAGACGAGAATTAGGGTCTATTTGGCCTATGATTTTTAATTTATTTATTTTTTGTTTTTGTTCAATTTTTTTGAATTTGTTATGTTTTTATTAATTTTTTAGAGTTTATTGGTTCGTCTCGAGAATTTAGATTTATCTTTATCTTTTCTGAATTTTTTTAGTTTTTGGACATAATTTTGTACTTTTTAAATTCCTTTCATCGAGACGAACCAATAAACAACCAAAAATTGATGACAAATTTTTTTTAATAAAAATAAAAAAATAATAAGATAATAATTCTATAAACACCACAGTCCAAACGGACCCTTAATCTATTTATTGACAGATTCAACCAATTTTTATTTAAATAGTTTTTTGACCAAATCATTAAATAATTATCTCAATCACTTCTGATAACGAGATTATATTTGTTTTTAAATAGGTAAGAATTTTGGTTTAGTATATATCATCTTATTTTAAATTTGGTTTAATTGAATATAGTTGCAGGGATATTATCTTATTGACAAACTCATTAAATAATTATATCAATCACTTCTAACTGCGATTTTATGTTTTATTTCTATGAAAAATATCAAATTTTGTGCCCAATGCTGGGGCTATACCCTCGCCGACTTTCCTGTCATCAGGTCATCAACTTTCTTGATCTTCTGGCACTAGACTGGCGTTAACGATACATGATCTTACGACTTTTCAGAGACCTGTATTTTTTGGTAAATAGTCAACCAAAATATGCAAAACGTATTACAAGACAACATCATGAACATAGAGTAATGCTACGGACACAGATTTACAGACGCGTGCATTCAACGGTGCCGGACACATCTGTGTCCGTAAGTTTGGGTCAACTTATGCGGTAAGAGAACGTCACACAGTCCTTCTGAACCTTATCATTTAGAAAAAGGAAAAGTCATAACAAGACCCACATAAGGATTTATGATACATTAATGAACTTGTTCATTTCTACGAGAAACTATTAACTTCTCGTACTAACAGTATCATACATAACATATCGACATAATTCATAAGAAATGTACATTGCAAACGATAAGAGAGCATCATATGCTCATTCACTATGTAATCCAAACCCAATACAGACTAAGAACTGCGAGATCACCCATTTCGTCGTCCGGTGACGGAGGAATGTTTTTTTCATGCTTTTCCCCATCAATGAGTTTCTACTCAAAGGGTGACATACAAACCATTTTTCAAGCACACAAAGCTTTCAGAAGGTTGAAGAAGTCATGTTTGTACCCATTGGCATGGTAGTGTTGATGTGGTATGATCTTCGTGTACAAATAGAATGCTACACAACCGATGGCCGGCCCAGCCCAAAAGACCCAATGCCCGGTCCAAAGGTGGCCCTGTCTCACGATGGCCGGGCCCAAACATCTCGCGGGGTTCATCCCAGCTCCAGCATAGCCCTTTGTCGCTGTCACTGTTGTTGAGATAAACACCAAAAGGCCCAACACAAGCCCAATAATAGAACAAACAATAACATGGCCCAACTTCTTCGCTTGGAGCCCATCAAAAGCCATCCAGACCGAAGCAAAAAGGAACACAAAGGTGCATATTATCTCGAGCCAAAGGGCTTGGCCCGTCTCGATCCCTATCGTTACAGGCCCGTGTGGGCCCGGCGCAACGACCGTAAGAGTACAACCCCCAAGTGAGAAGGTTTGTTCAATGGAGCTGCTCACAACTGCTTGGAGCGCTAGAGCTCCAAGTAGACCTCCAACACATTGGGCCGCGATGTAGATTGCGGCCCGTGAGATGGAGATGAGGCCCACGAGAGCGGCGGAGAAAGAGATAACGGGGTTGATGTGGCCGCCGGAGACGGGGGCGACCGCGAGGAGGAGGATTGTGATGGTGAGAGCTATTAGGGCTGACATTATGAGGTTTGGGGTTTTGGTTTCCATTTCAAAAGTGGAGATGACAATGGTGTCAATCATGAAGACAAGAACTGCAGTGCCAAGGAGCTCCCCCATTGATGCTCTCCATACCTAGTAAATATTTTGGTGTATTAGTAAAAGAGTATGCCAAAAAATCGAAATTCACAGAGGCTGCAGTGCAATCCTCTGTAGTACAGGAAAAACAACGTGGTTTTGTCTATTTTACTTTTAAAACTACGTTATTTTGATCACATGGATTTAAATAATAATTTGCGGGATAAATCAAAATGACGTAGTTTCAAGGACAAAATTAATAAAATTATGTTATTTTGACCGCACTATAAAAAATTGTACTACAGTCCCAAATCCCAAAATTTGAGGTGCATTTTTCTTCAAATTATGTTAACTTGTTCAATTATTCAAAAGTATTCCTTCCACTTAATTATGAAGACTTTTTACACTAAATTAGAGGTGCTAAAAACATAAAGCTCAAAATAAGTAGAGATTTCAGAGGTTCATTGGTCATGACTTGACTCTACGAGAGGTTTCAGAAAATTTAAAAAAAATATGAGACAAAGTTTTAAAAAGTTCATGAATGACAAAATAATCTAATAAAACATGTACTGTATTGGATTATTTTAATTTTTATTTTTTAGTGATATTTTTATTTGTTTTTTTGTCATAAGTTTTTTAGTTCTACATTCCAGACTAATAATTTATAAAAATTAAACAAAAATTAATACAACCGATTTTTTTATAAAGACAAAAAAAAAACCCTCTTCCAAACACCTTGGTGTGAAAATTTAAGTAATTATTCTTCACACCACCTTTTTTCTTGTAATTTCAATTCTTTTTTCACCCTCTTCCAAAGCAAATACATATGATCTATTGCCCTTCCAAATGTGAAAAAAAAATCAACAATAAATATAACAAAATTCATATTTAAAATTGTTTAGAGATTTTTTAAATAACTATAAATATAATTAAGTTCTAAGCAGCTTAAATCAAGACATAACTATGTCATTTTGCTGCACTAAAATATTGTTGTCCTACAACATTCCCGAATCTGAAAACTACCACCCGATAAAAGTTTTGTTTTGTGTTATTTTGTTGGCTAAAAAGCCAGAATTAAACCAAATACTATTAACATCAAACAAACAACCCCTAATTGGTAGTGAAAATTGATCTCACATTCAAGGAAACAAAGTCCTCCAACCCCAACCTCTCACTCAATGTAATTGGAGTCTTCTGCTTCCCTTCCTCAGCTCTCCACTGGTACTCCGACCTGCAAAATAAAATAAATGGAAAAAAAATGAGTGGATAAAACCCTAAAATCGTAACAATTTAGTTCGGAGATGTTGTAGTATAGCAAAACGATATTATTTTACGTCTATTTAAAATTATTTAAAGTTTAATTAGGTTTAAAATAATTTTAAAAAATCTCTGAACAACTTTATATTTGGACAAAATTGTTGTCGTTCTAACCCACTAGGGTGCATATATATGGAAGGGTGACAAATAGTTTCTAAAATGTCAACCCCAAGGGATTGTCAGAGTGGAGACGGGAGCTGCAAACCCAGATATTCCGAGATTGAATCTTAACAACCACATACTTGGGGTCATTGGAGGTTTGTCCGGTCGTTGACTTCAGAGCCCAAAAAACTAGTCGGTAACAGGTGGGGTATATCCTAAACTGACTATAGCTAGGTTATAAAAATAAAAATAAAAGTTTCTGAAACAACAACCAAACAGAGCCTTGTGAAAATCTTACATTCTAAAAGTGGTGGATTGATGAGTAAAGAAACTTACACTGGTGTAGAGGAGAGAGGTTGAATTCTACTTCCTCCAGGGTTTTCTTCATCCTCCAAAACCCTAATATTTGCAGCCATTTTCAAATCAAATTTAGCAGAAAGATTCACTTTCTTTTTTCTTGTTTTAGCTTTTTGTGTCTGAGTTTGTTGAATATATAGACAAGGGCCAAGTTGACTTTTCTAGATATGGTTGTGGAAAATTTATTCAGTTCTCGTGGGGCAGTGGCACCAATAAATGTTCAGTCCTCTTAAGGTGGCGCTATATATTTTTTATTTTTTATTTTTTTATAGCCGAGATATCTGACTAGTTTTGAAATTACTCTCAACATAATGCCAATCAGTTCTCGGAGGATTAATTCCACCATCCACTTACGGGGGCCCAAGCTAGAGCATTTTACCCTGTATGGACTAGCTCCATAGGAGTTGATAGTACTTGAGAGGTCGAACCTGATATCTAGAAGGGAGCATACCTCAAAATCCCAAGCCTTGACCAAGGTGGCGCTAGATATAGTCATACCTTTTTTTTGTAATTCAGAATGTCCAGATCAATTTACACATATCTCAACTAATCTCTAAAAAATCAATCTCATTGTTCACTTGCGAAGAGTACTCTAATTTTGTTCACCCTCCATCGTGTGGGACCATCTCGAGATTTCTCTTGCTAATCAAAATCGTCTATTTTGTTCTAATTAAGTTATGTAGTTATCACGAAAATATTCAACTCAATTAAATATCGGTAAGTACCGACTTAAAAATCTAGTTTTTTACTTTAAAACTTTTGATTTTTAAAGTTTAAAAACTAGATTTTTATGTTAAACACTTACCAATATTTGATTGAGTTGAATTTTTTAGTGATAATAATAAATTACTCAAAATAAAATAGACAATTTTAATTATCGAAGTGAGATCTCTAGGTGGTCTCATACAGCCGAGGGTCAACAAACTTTGTTCGCCCTCGAATGAACAAAACTGCACTCACTTGCGAGAATCTTAACTAAAGACAAAGCAAAATCTTATATGGACTGACCTCATAAGAGTTGATAGGACATTGAAAATTTTGACAATGAGACTTTTAGAAGGAATAAACAATTAAGTCTCAAACATTATAATCATCAGGCCAATTCCTTGAGGTTTTACTATCACGCATTTGACATAGCACACACCTTGTTTGGCCAAAATTATTCAGTATAAACGTTACTTTATTTTTTAATTTTTATTAAGTTTAGGCTAAATTTTTTTGATTAATCTATGTCTTGATGAAAGAAATCTAGAAAGTAAAAAAATATGAGCAATACCCCCCAAAAAGTTTTAAAATAAATATGTTTTACTATTTTCGGTGTTTGTAATGTCATCTTATCTGGCCTTTTTTTAATTTTGATTCATATGTTTATACTTTTTTTATTCCTCCCGTCCAAACGAATAAGGAAATACAAAAAATAACAAAATATTAAATAACACCGACTATCATTAACAAAAAATAATGTAGTCCAAACTAACCAGTGTCAGAACTCCATGCTAACGTCTAGTAGTGATGAAAGAGTCAAGTACATATCAAAATTAGATTGAGTTTTACCGAAATTATTCGATATTACTGTCATTGTCTTTTTATGTCTTTAATTCTTATTTAATTAATTTTCATCAAATTTTTTAAGTTAATCATTTGTCTTAGCGAAATGATTTCAAGAAGTAAAATTATGGTGAAAAGTATCAAAACATTCAGTTAAAACGAAAAAAATTCAAATCAGAACCATCTTTATTATCATTTTATTTGGACTTTTCTTAATTTTTATTTATATTTTTAAATTTTCTCGTAATTAATTTAAATTTTGAAAAACTATAAAAAAATGTATAATATTAAACAATACACCCTATCTTTAATAAAAATGTATTTTAAGCAGTGGGAGCATTGTTCATTCATGGTGATGGTGGGGAGTCAGTTAGATATCAATGTCTGACACACCCTTGCTTTGTATCCTCCCCCTCATATTGCTTTTCAACTGTTCTTCTTTTATTTCATTTATTAGCTTCTTTCTTTTTCCAGAGTATTTATTAGCTTCTTTTTCTGTTAGAACAATATTAGGCTGAGTTTGGTCTAACTTAATTATTTGATTATTGTTTTGTCCTTATGTGAAAAAAATTTGTAATGTTTTATTTTTCGTCAACTTTTTTGTGGATTTTGATTCTTCTCGACGAGAGCTTTTAGAAAAATTATAAATAATTTACCAAATTTGAAAAAAATTCAGAAAAGACAAAAATAATCTAAAAATAAGATTTTTTTTGTGTTTATTCGTCGTCTTTAGTGACTTTTTTTTTTAGCTTTTGAATATAATTTTATATTTTTTAAATTCTTTTCATCGAAACGGACCAATAATCCACAAAATTGAGGTCAAAACAACAAATACGAAAAAAATTAAATAGAGACAAAACTTGATTATTCATAATCAAGTTAGGACAAAATTGGCCTTATTAACACAGCACGTTGTACATCAAATTATATATCATGTCTAGGTGTCATCTATTAATTTAGATATATATCAAAATTTATGGAATCTGCTTTTACACTTTATACATAAAATGAAATGTCATGCACGAAGGCATAATGTACAACATGATGTGTTAGTAGACTTATTCTTTCAATTAAGCTTTTCATTGCTTTTCTTGTTCATTTGAATGCAAAGGTAAAATTATTCCAATGTGATCTCACAGTAACATGTTTGATTCATAGAAATAACTTATTCATTTGAGGAGATATGACATTCCAGCTGGGTTGTGGTGTTAGCTATGAGATTGGCGTCCTAAAAATAGTGTCTCAGTGAATATCCAGATAAGTGGTCAAAAGTCCCACATCGCTTGGTGGATGTAAATTCGGTAGTTTAAAGCCGTAATGACACCAAAATCAAATGAAACTTCATAGTTAAGCGTATTCTTCCTAAAAAAATTCAAGGATGGATGACCTAGGAAGTCTATGGGATTTGGACAATCAAAAGTAGATAATATTGTACAAGGCGAGAGTGAATCGTTACAAGAGATATACTCAGGGATAGCGAAAACAGTACGCTTGGCAGTACAAAATTGATAACTTTAGTGGAGACCATATTTATGAGCAGTATTGTAAATCTCCGAATTTCAAAGTTGTTAAAATAAAATCATTTAACAGAACCAAACTAATTTTTTATTTCATAAATAGAGTTTGATTACAATAACTAAAATAAAGGGAATTTATACTAACAACTTTAGAAATTACAGAGCCAAAATAAATCTAAGTAAGCCATGTTATAATCTGGGCTTCCTCTGGTAAGCTGTCGTCATTGCTAATCTGGGATTCCGGCTCTTCTAAGTCTGCGTCGACACTTGGCATGAAAAGCCAGAAGTAGAAAATTTTGCACAATCAACGATAAAGCTCAATAAATAAATCTAACCGTAAATCTTAACTTATGCAATAGACCGTATGATACATGATCATGATAATAACATGAGCAAATAATCAGAAGATTTAAGCAAATACATTACAAAATGAAATCAGAGTACGACACAAAATAATGTTTCATAATAAACGAAAGCATTAAAATGTAATTGAAATTGATAAGTACGCGCACCCATGACATTAGCAAGTTAGCACCAAGATATATGGGCTAGGTAGCTATTTTCCTTTGCAGGAAACATCACCATTGACTTAAGATGGAGCATTATTGGTTTAATCTTGAAATTGACTTGAGATTAGTGGCGGACGCATGAACGGGGAGGTGTCACGTGACAAATCTCTAAGGTCTATAAAAAAATTAAATTTTTTTTTTAAAGGTTTAACAGTAAGTCAAGACTTACCGTGCACGTAACATTGTGACACTCTCATGCTCTTTTTGCTCTGTCAAACTCTCTCTACTCTGCTAATCTGTCAAAATTCTATTATTAGTTATTCATTTATTTTGAAGGTGATACTTCTAAATTAAAATCATGAATCCGTCACTGCTTGAGATGGAACATTATTGCTCTAACATTTATCTTTTTTCAGCTGTAGCCACTGAGAGAATTACTGGGCATGTAATAATATGATGGGTTGATGGGAATACCCAATTTTTAGTCACCTGATCTTATCTAGATCACTATGGTAATTTTGAACCATCTCAAATAGGGTAAAAAATGAAAGTCTTTCTAATTACTACGTAGTAGGCGGCAGATAGTATACATAAAATATCAAATAAATACGAATACTAATACATATTCTACGGATATCAATGCGTATTCACAAATATCAATACATAATTTACGAATATCAATATAATTTTTATACATTACCCATTACCTATTAAACGGTGATCAGCATTTTCCAAAAAAGAAAAGATATGTCCAAGAATAGGAACATATACAGTAGGTACTAGGTATTATGTCTCAAATTAATGTGTGATACACCTTGGCTTGTGTACAACACACGCGGATAGAATTTGTGTGCCACTAATTGATTTTTGAGTAATGCTAGAGACACAGGTATGTCCAAAACCGTTAGATACATGTGAGACCCTTAATAGATTGAGATTCCCACGTGCATCCAACGGCTCTGTGTCGTTAGACTTTTTCTTGATTTTTTTCTTGCCTTTGTTTTGAGTGGCAAATTACTATTAATTTGTGAGACCTCTACATCCGCTTAATATTGAGTGAAACTTATTAATGTGATCCGATTACTTGAACTTTATTAAGTGCTCTTCGAGCACCGTGTTCAATGATTCGACGTCGTCTATCACCACATATTATTTTAGGATTTATAAATTTAGTACATAGACTCCACAAAAATACATAATGTTGGAAGGCGTAATGCACCACGCCTCCACTTGAAAGTACCCCAAGAGTGTCCGCAAATTAGTTCTCCTTATTGACATGCCCCATACAATTATACTCAGGTGTGAAAATTTGGCGTGTGTTCAGTTGAGTGTTTCTGAAACGATATTTGAAAAAAAAAATTTTGAGATGTTGTTTGGTATAAGTGTTTCGGAAAAAATTTGGGAGTTAAATTTTTTCGACATTTTCGAGGTATCTCTGTCTCTGTCTCTCTCTTTTTTTTTATAGAGAGATGAAATTGTATAGAAAAAAAGTAAAAATATTTAAAAAAAAATTTCAGAAACTTATTTGGGAAAAAATTTCCAAACAAGTAAACGAACACAGCTTGGTTATTGAAGAAGCAATTGTCAACTTTTTTAGAGTATTTAATTGGCCTCTTAAGTTGGGGAACCCTAATAATAAATGGAGTATGACTTTAAATAGGTATCTAGCAACTGCATGCAAATAAATCGGCAGGTACAACTACGCAAGGTGGCCTTATCCCATCAAATAAATTGTCGTATTGATGGTTGAACCAGCCTTGTCAGAATAATTATGGACCAAATCGAAGGCTCAACAAGTCCGTCTCTGAATACGTAGTTAGGTGTGGGCCGAACTAGGAGCACTGTGTTCGGTACGTATGGGAACCAATGGATCGTAACCATTTCTCAAGGATGTATGCTCGGCCACTCTATCGTCGGCACTGTGCTCGCAACGGGTTGAGCAAGACATGATGATGCCCGATGTGGGCGGTTATCCGTGAGGTTATGGGAGACAGACTATTTACCTAACGTGGTGGCATTGCATTATCGTGATGCCTGGACATAGTGCACGTGGACGTTCGCACTTGAATATTGGACAGCTCACGATGCAGCATTTACAAGCGTTATTATTCGTGCACCCTAAAAGTCTCATATAAAACGTACGATGGCTCTCTATTCTGCGTATGAATTAAAACTAGGGAGAATTTTAATTAATAAAAGATGTAGGAGTGATGTTCCCAAGAAGATATGATGGTGTCCCCACTAAGTGGTAGGTGTATAAAGCTATTTATGGGCCGCTGCCCATATGCCTTAAAATCAGCTAACCAAACAGAACATAAACTAATTAATTAATTAATCTTCTGAAAGCGTTTTCCGTGGAATTGTGCATAAAATTAAAGTTATGTTCGGTTAAGTGTTTCTGAATCAATTTATAAAAAAAAAAACTTTCAAATGTTGTTAATTTGGTGTAAGTATTTTAGGAAAAAATTCAGGATTAGATTTTATTGACATTTTTTTAGGACTCTCTCTCTCTCTCTCTATTCTTTTCGAGCTTTGTGCACATATTCTGTTAACAAAAAAATTTATAATAAAAATAAAATTTTGAAATATTTTTTTAAATCAACAGTGAATTTTTAAATTTTTTAAAAAAATAAAATTTAAAGAGCACGATCAAAAAGAATCAAACAAAACTATTTTATGCAAAATTCCACGGAAAACGATTTCAGAAACCGAAATCGATAATTTGGTCAAACAATTATATCATATGGTTGTGATCTAGCCCAATGATTGGGGCGTCATCGGTCCGGTTTTGTCATCGAAAAATTTGGGCTAAATTGATAATTTCGGTTTGAGATTTTCTAAATTGAAATCGAAATAAACTATTTTAATTTGGTTCGGTTCGATTTTTTCAGTTTCGATTTGATTTTGATCCGGTTTTGATTTGAGTAGGCCCAAGGCCCAAATTGAAAAGAAATTATACAAAACTAAGTGACCATGGGTCAAGCCCAGATTGAAATTTGTTTGAAAAAAAAAAACATGTAGTATCACATTCAAAATCTAAATTAAAAAAAAACAGATTTAAATAATCATAATAAAATTAAACTCAATCATCAAACCAAAAAAATTAGGAGAACCTAGGCTATGTTCGTTTTAACTTGTTTGGGAGATTTTTTCCCAAACAAGTTTCTGGAACAAATTTCTCAAATATTTTTACTTTTTTCCCAGACAACTTTATCTTTCTATAAAAAGTGTCTCTGAGACACTTTTTTCCCAGACAAGTTTCTGAAACACTTATACCAAACAACGTCTCAGAAACACTCAAAACGAACACACCCTAAGTACCTAGACTTTTTATTCTTTTAGGGTTTAGTTTAATACTAACTAATTCGGCCAGGTCTAATTGATTCATAGGGGACAAAAATTAAAAAATCGAATTGAATTTTTTAAAAAATTTCATACCAGACCCGACCAGATCCAATTGATTTGACTTGAAAATTGAAAGGTTGGTGAATAAATTTGAGATAACCAAAGGATTTCTCAAGGCAACCGGAAAGTTCCTCGTTCATGCACGCCATTGATGTCTGCAACACAAGAGTCTCGGCGATTTCGCAACTCAAAGGTCCCTCCATGATTGTATAAATATTCAATCCCGTCCATGATTTCTTAAACTAGAAAATCTCGTCTACAAGTTTTAAATTTCGTAATTTTTGTGTGAGAGAAACAAACAAAGCTCGTTCAAAAAGCGGTCGTAGGACGTTATTGCTCATTCGTCCGAATGAGTCATTTTATCTTGGGAGACAAATACCCGTGCATCTTCCCAACACTACGATGAATCTATCTTAACAAAACTGTGATTCTACATGACTCGATTCGGTATCATATACGTATTATTTATATTTTGATTTTTTTTAACAGCCGGTATATGTACTATTCTGTAACAATGTTTCCATTGCCCCATAGTTGGCCCAACCCATGATGTGAGCTTTGGGGCCCAACCCATGATGTGGGTTTTGGCTTTATGAGAATTATGCAGAAACTAATCGAGGTGCACATAAGTATTCTCATATTTGTGTCAGTTCATCTGTATCCCACAGTATCGTACGTATCATATGTATCTTATACTCATACGACATATTCATGTGTCACATATTCTTATTTAAGTTTTTTCTAAGAATAAAAATTTAAGCCAATTTGAAAAATTATTTTGGTTGAAAAATAGAGTCATAAGTAGTAAGCCCAAAAGCAAAAGTTGTTGCAACACAAACAAAATTCAACTAAAAAGATTTTAAGGAGTCAATTTTTAAAATTAACAATATCGAGGAGTGACAGGCACTTACCAAAATGCGTAAGTTAAAAGATCGCTTTTAGGGCTCGTGAATAATTAACGGGGATTCATTGTAAGTTATTCGAAGTGGACTGCACTGCTAACAAATATGCTCAAGAATGATTTACGACCAATCATGGCACTTAGTGTCGAAGAACTTTTGAGGACACCAAATACTATCCCCAAGAAAGCATCCATGACAAGGTTAAAAAAAAGTGATCAACTCCTCTTCATATACCAATCCCTCCATTCCCCTTTAAATTCTCATTTTATGGGGTTCTACCTCAGGCTCACAATTAGGGCTACAAACTAACCAAGGCGTTCGCTAGCTCGGCTTGGCTTGGTTTGGTTCGATTTGTTTAGTTAACAAGTTGAGTTCGAGCTCGAGTTTTAGGCTCGTTTCATAAACGAACCGAGTTTGAGTCTGAAAAGCTCGACTTGACTCGACTCGTTTAAAGAGACTCGTTAAGTAAATAAACTTAGTTCGGCTCGACTCAACTCGACTCGTTTACAAACAAACCGAGCTCGACTTAAATTTTAAGCTCGTTTAGTTAACGAGTTGAGCTCATGCACTCCAAAGCTCAGCTCAACTCGACTCATTTGTAGCCCTACTCATAATGATAATATCTGAATAATTACCCATAAAGAAGAACACGTCGGATATCAACGTATTGGATATCAATAGATTAGCAAACAATTGTTGATTTTTATTCAAAGAAATAGATGGCAAATATGATAAATATCTATACATAAACCATTTATCTCAGGAACAAAAAACATCGTTTGCCGGAAAATAGTTGGACACTATCAAATTTTTTACTTCTGGCTTATACACATAAGTTCGGTGATCGAGGGTGGTTGTCCGATTGTGAACTCTCCAACTATCAAGTTAGAATACTGTGCGAGAAGATAATCTGTATGTAGACTGAGAATGGAATGAATGCGTGCATCTCCTATAATTGGCTGGAAGAAAGTTTTCAATGCTTTTAGAAGAAAAGTAATCCGAGGCGGTCTGAAAGTTATAATCAGTGCCGACATTCCCTTTTGGGAGGATCGCTCCTTGATTTCGTGCTAAATCTCAAAGATGTTGAGTAATCAAGTGAGTTGTCCTCGGGACTACCCAACAGGTAAAAGGGACGGGGCGATGTGCTTCTCTTCTCCTGCATATGTTGCTTTGTTTGGAACAGATATGGACATAACCTAACAGGTCAAGAACGCGTCGGGTAGGTCGGTCTGTCAAGGCCGCAAACGAGCCAAGTCGAGCTTTGGAGTACTCGAGTTCAGTTTGTTAACTAAATGAGCCTAAAATTCGAGTTCGAGCTCGGTTTATTTGTAAATGGCTCGACTTGTTAACTAAACAAACTGATCTCTTACCGAGCCGAACTCGCAAACGGCTCGATTCATTTGCAACCTTATCTGTCATGCCCGGGTCTAAATATATTCTGTCCAACCTGTAAAAGTTTTCAATTGATGTTCGGTTCTGAGTTCAGATCAGACTAATCAACTTGCCAAGCAAAAAAATAAAAAAATATACATACGATATTCGATCAAGTTAAATTTTTCACCAACATATTCTATGCGCGAGATTATGAGATGTACAGTGTACTGTTCGAAACTTACTGTGAATGCAAAATGAGACAATGACAGTAAGCTAATTCCCCAAAAAAACAAAACAATAATAATGGAGAGAGAAGAATAACTGTCCGACAATGTTAAAACTTTATGGACAGATGATGGTACATTCGACCAGCTGTATTATCAGTTATTGAGGTTGTCCTTCTGGCACGAATTGCTCCAGAGATCATAAACGTGAATTTCCTGCCAGATGTGTCTTGGTGTCTGGTATTATTACTCTGTAAAAAAAGTGCTATGGACGCAGATGTTCGAATACAAATTCAAATATTGATGTGTTTTAGAGTTGTCGATCGTGTGGATCTCATATTTGTAAGCCTAGATTTTCGAACATCTGTACACATTTTTATTTAGATTTTGATGGTGTCGGAAAATGGTTGAAGGCTCCAAGATCAGCTTTTGATTCCTGCACACAAGTTTGATGACCGGGGGCGATTGTTCGGCCTTAGATCCTCCGATGATCAAATTAAAATGATATCGAATAGTTGAAAATTGAATTTAGATTGCTAGGTACGAACAGTTGCATATCTTGTTTTGTGATCGAAAAGGGGTATGATATCTTTGGAAGAGGAGTAATTCCAGGTAGATTATCGTCGTTAATGGCGCCTTAATTCTGTCCCAAGAGATTTGTGCCTTGATCCCACACGTGCTATTTCTGGGATGTGGAGGGATCAGATGTGTGGTCTTTAAAATTGTACAGGGGGTCTGGAGCGGGCATTCAGCACTGTTTCTGTCGCTTGCTTTCTTGCATCCTGGAAAAAATCTCGGTAGAACTCACTCCGACCGAGAGTCTGCGCGATAAGTCGGTCGGTCATAACAGTGCTCTAGAGAGCTCTGGATTGGTGTGAGGATTACTAGTCGTTCGATCGGTGCAGGGTTAGATCTGGACTCATCATAACTGTATCTAAATTATTACTTCTTTTCATTAATTTGCAGGGAAATGAGGAATTGAGTGGCCTAGGAAAGGAGCATGTGCATCACAGTAAGCTCTTGATAGCATTCTCAACTTATCAGGTTGTGGTAGGTGCCGAAGTTATGAATGGAGAGAGAGAGAGAGAGATTGGAATGACAGATAAGAGGAGGTACTATTCAGCACTTCACAATTATTTATTAATCTATGGCAAGTTGGAAACTATATATATATATAGACATGTCGTGTAGTATGTATGGAGAGTAAATTTTAATAAGAAATTTTTTATTTTGTTAAAATAAGGACATCTTATTTTCTGATCAAATATTGATGATCTGAACCGTTTAATATGTTTAAAATATGTTTTAATGGTACTCGCGAAAAATCAACTCAAAATATTATCAGGTAAGACTTGATTTAATTAATTTTTTATAAAAATTTTCCTGTTTGCATTTATGAAAAACCATTCGGAGCAAGCCTTTTGGGTATTTTTTTAAGCTGATTTCTCGCGAGTACCCTTAGAAACATGTCTTAAACACACTGAACGGTTCGAATCATGAATATTTGATCAGGAAGTAGGAAGTCTTCATTTTAATAAAATAAGAGATCCCTTATTAAACTGTGTATGTGTGTTTTTTTTACCATTACTCCTTGTCCCCATCTTCGCCCAACTCCACTTTATTCAAAAGGAAAAGAAAAAGCACAGTTATTGTTTTTGTTGGAAGAGGCTCTGGCTGGTAGGTGAGGACTAAAAAGACAATATAAGTCTATTCTTTCTTACATCATAGATAAAAGTCCGATTTTCCGTAGAGGTGGGACGGAGGAGGATACATTCAGGAACTAAGCCACGATCAATAGATCGAAAACTATTAGACTGGATCAAAGGTCCAGATCGATCAACAACCATAGCTGTAGTAGAGCCATGACCGGATCTGATACTGAGGAGGTATGCACGATACACTGAGTGCGCAACGTGCCCAAAAAAATATCGTTTTGGCACGAAAAATGCATCTGGCATCTGGATATACCATAACTTGGGCATTCAGACGAGCGAGACTCACTCACTCTTTCGAGAGGCAACAAAGACTAGAACTATTCCCTGCCAAGATCAAGGAAACTATTTCTTATATTAAGAGTTAGCGAGTATGATAGAGTGCTCTCTATGTGTATCTCTTCAAATTTCTACTATTAAGTAGCACTCCTACTATTCAATCATAGAATCGATTTTAATCAAGCTTCAAAATGACTCTAATCCACCTTGAATGTAAACATATATTTTCTCAATACTCATTCACAAGGCATAACGAGTTACTCGAACGTTATTGCTACTTAGGCTGGAGTCGGCCTAATTTTTTTTATAGATTATTATTATTTCTTTATTTGAGAGTTTTTTTTGGCACTTTTTAGTTTATTTACAAAAATTATAAATTATTTGTTCATCTTGACAACAAGTTGCAAAAAAAATAAAAAAAACCCAAGTCTTTAAACAGTTTAGGAAAGACAAATAAATTGAAAATATTTTTATTATTATTTTATAAATATAATTTTATACTTTTTAAATTCTTCTTATTAAGATAAATTCAAAAAAATTCGTAAAATTAAAAATATGAAGAAAAAAAAAGATGTGAAATAGTTGGGTTAGTTAGGGCCTCACTGTCCTTGGATACTGCAGGACTAGTCTTAGGAGCCACACAATAATGCAACCTCTGTGCATGATTGAACCTCAGATGATGATCTGGATTGGATTCTTTGCAAGTGTTGTTAGGATTTCTTTAATAAAAAACATGTTTTTTATTAGATTAACATGATCGCAAGACTTTCAAAACCTTTGAGTCAATGCCCATGAGCACAAAACAATTTCTCGTGCAATAAATTTTTCTAAAACTCATTTCTTTTTCCAAGTTTTCAATATCGTTCATATGAAAAACGTCTGTTGCTAGATTCGGAAACGGTGTCAGGTAATCTTAGTTATATATGGCTTTCGTAGTCAGGGCTTGATCTCGATTCTAAAAAATTAACCTATTTTGTATCAATTAGTATTTGATTCTGCCTTACACGCGAGAAAAACTGTCTATTTTAATAACTCACGACTCATAATAACTCAAATTACCTCTCAAGTCTCAAGCTTTAACAAAATCACATGACTATAGGATGCTGGAATATAATCAATCTCAAAACACACTTGTTATACTGCCTGCGTTTTCGTTGAATTTCACATTCATTTTTTTACGTTCAATTCTGATTGTTTAATTTGGATTCGGCGTTAAGTTTTTGTTGATTATTGATTCGTGTCGACAAGACATTTTAAAAAAGTAAAAAAATATGAATCAAAGTTTAGAAAAATAAAATAATCTAAAAATATCTATCGTCTTTAGTGAATTTTTAAAAAAAAATTGTCATCATTTTTTACTCTCTCGTCAAGACAAACTAATAATTCACAAAAATCTAATGCAAAACTACAAATGCGAAAAAAAAAATTAAACAGAAATTTCATTTGAAGTGTTCGTCATCTACGCAATCGATATTTGTGATATAAAACAAAACCTGTAAAAATTTCATTTGATAATTCAAACTATTTTCTTATAAATTTGAAGTGTTCGTCATCTACGCAATCGATATTTGTGCCCATTTGAACAAGACCTATTCTTTCATTTTTTTAATTATTTTAATTATTTCTTGAAAATATAATTGATCAAGTTTGTGTTCACATGTGATTGGTCTAAATTTTAGTACAAGTACGATTAAAAACATTAAATAAAATCACAAAAATATTTTATCACCCCATGGTTACCGTCCGGGCAATTAGATGATAGTGGCCCCACAAGGTAATTACGTGATCTGATTGGCTGAAGCTGAAGAGGATGCCTTGTTATATTCCCGTGTGGGGCGGTGATTGTGGTCCCTACAACTACCATCCTCGTCCTCTTCTGTGACGCAATTCTCTCTCTCTCTCTCTCTCTCTCTCTCTCTCTCTCTCTACATATTCACCCAATTTGGTTGAAATTGGAGCGATCAACATTCTGAGCTCACCTCTCACTGATATCTCGTCGACTCTACGGCTATTGCTCCTCCCGAAGAGGAATCAATAGTTGTAGAGGAATCCATGGCTTCCGTGCCCGAGAACCGTTCCATTTCCACCGTCGTCATCATCATCGGTACTTCTCTGACTTTCTCTCTACTTCTCTGTTCTCTCTGTTTCACATGAAACAGAGTCGTACTCGTATTGGTTTTCATGTCGTGTCTGCGACTACTTATAGATTTTGGTTTTGAGTTTTTAGCTATGCAGACTGAAGCGCTTCCTCTTGTTAACAAGTTCCAGCTTAAGGAGGACCTCAATCCCGTGTTAGTTTCTTCTTTCACTTCTCATTTTCCTCTTCTTGATTTTCTCTGAATTTGTTCAGTTGTCGAACTACAATTCATTATTAATGTCATTACATCAGAGTAGCTCCTGCAAAACCTTGTCAAATCAAGTTTCGTATGATACGCTGTAATATGTCTTATTGGAAACATCGGCGAAAGTAGTTCAAACTTGTCGAATGACATATATAGATGCAAAACTTGGGGAATTAATACTTTGTTGGTCAAGCCTGAGACACGGTTTGATCTCCTCTTGAGTGTTAAATCTCTCAAGTGCTATTAACTATTATGGGTTCAGTTGATACAGTTTTTGTCCCGACTTAATTGAGCCCCAGCCAGTCAACACTGGCAGGTCGTATTGGTATTAGTCGAGGTACGCATAAATTGAGCCAGACACAATGAGTTATAAAAAAAGTACTATGTATGTAACTAAAAATTTGTGAAAGTTCCATGGGTTGACTTGAACCCAGTGAATGAATATGGGCTGTAGCTCAGCCCTTCAATGGCATTGGGTGATGTGTACTGAATTTTCCTAAAAGAAAAAGTGTCAGGGAACTGGACCAATGGAATATGAAATTATATACCTAGCAAGCTAGCACTAATATACAAAGGGAGTTTTTGTCGAGATTATGTGTGGGTGGTCTATCCTATTGCAGAATATTCCGATGCTTTGATATGTAATATAATACTTGCAGTTTTTTTTTTCCTCATGTGAAAAATGGGCAGATACATATACACATATATCGTGCATGGATGTGCAGCAGAGCTTTGTGTTTTTTATGATAAATGTTGTATATGTATTTGCACGTTTGATAACTCAGGCCTTCAAATGATTTTAGTCAACAATATTCAAGCTGCTACTCTCTATTCCCTAAAAAAATGGATTAATTGTTTAGGCAGCTTAATTTGAATGTACTTTCGCTAACATAAGTAGTGAATGTATAGTAGTGTATGTTTAATTAAGGAAATGGTCTAGAAAACCATAATTACGAAGCAAGATTCTTTTTGTAGCTTTGTCTCACTTTCCCTTAAATGATTGACCAAATTTAGATGGAGTTATCTTGAATATGGTCAGAACTAGTATACCCATTGTTTTCACTCAGTTTTAGTGTCTTTACTATTACTGAGGATGGAAACTTGCTTTATCAAGCTCTATCTCATTTTTTGCTTTTCATTTGATTTGATATCTCATTTTTCAATTGCACTTTGTACAGCTCTGCATGATAGGAACACAAATATTGGAATACGATTGACCAAGTTAATCTATTTTTTAAGTTTAAAACAGTCCATTCCAAGTTTTGTTTTCTAAGTTTCATCCTTCTGGTTTGTTGGTTTCATATCAGCGGGAAGATAATGGCACTATGTTACTTCATTTTTTTCTCTTTCTGAAATGCAACTTGCTACACTGCTGGTTTCGGATATCTTAGTATCTCTTAGTTTGGGTTTTGATTGGTTAAAACACAACTTTGCAGGTTCCCAAAAGGGGTTCCTTGGGTTCGCTACTTTGGTACTTACAAGGATCTGAACATTAATATAGTCTGGCCTGGAAAAGATCCAGTTTTGGGTGGGTATTGCTTTCAATGCTTGTTTGTTTGTTATTTGTTTTACTCCATTGAAATGATGATCATGTGCTTAGCGATTGCCTTAATATTTTTTATCCACCCTCAGTTTTGATGGATTGCTCATACTTAGTCGTTGAGCAAAATATGTTTTGAACGAAAAATTAACTACTTGCGCCTTTTTGCAATTGATCTTTTTGTGTAACTAAATGTAAATGCTCACCCTTGGACAAGTATGAGTGCTCGCAACTTGTGACTTGTGAGTAGGCTGATGCAAAACCTGATTGGTTAAAACACTTATATAGCATACTATCCCTCTAGCTAATCGAATCTTATAAATTTCAGCATGTGTTTGTATATATTGTTGCTCGGATCATGTCAAAGATGTCTTTTCTTCTAAGCAATTGTTTTTAATTTTACCCCCCAAAAAAGAACAGTTCCACATATAGAAGACAACTTATGTGTAGGCCTGCTAATTGATCTGATTAATTCATTCTTCGAGAAGCTTCTGTCGTACGTTGATATTCCCTTCATTTTGTTATAGTGACTGGTTAACAGTTCCGCAGCCCAACAATTCAAGCACATAGTTTGCTGATATTGAACAATTTTCTGGTAAATATTGAAATGTCAAGATTTGGATGATGTAAATCCACCTCATTTTAAATTCCTTTCTTTGAGATGATCTTTCTGAATATGAGTGTTCAAAAACATGATTGATTATATATTGGTTCATAAAAGACTGAAGTATTGTGCAGCTTGAAGAAGCTTTAGAGTCAATAGATTGTGTGTTGGTGATAGTGATGTTCAAGAACCAAAGATGCTAGCAAAGATTACGGAGGGTCGCTGTTAGTTTCAAATCCTTCTCTTTCATTCATATTTTCTTAAATGGATGGATAGAGGTGCAATTTTTGAAGCATGATCTCGGGTTAAGAAATATGATTGTTCGTGATTGGAGTTAAACTGTCACTATTGATGGTTAGTTCATGATGGATTGCACGTTGCTGAGTCCTTGAATCTTTTTTCAGGTGTTGATAGTGTAGGCACAATATCTGCATCTCTTATGACCTATGCTTCTGTCCTAGCGCTACAGCCAGACCTTATCATAAATGCTGGCACTGCTGGTGGCTTTAAGGTATAATCTGTGTGGCCGGGGTTGTTTTTTATTCTTCCTTTCAGTGTTTGAATTGAAGTCGTCTTAAGCTTTTCTATGTTGTGTGATTTCTTATAGTCTGTATTCTCTTATACTTACAAATGGTATGATTTGTACATTTGGAGCTTTTTGATTTGTTTTAACTGCTTTTGTTTGTTCTTTGATGCTGAGAAAATATTTGATTTTCTAGCAAGTTTCTGAAGATTACTAGTGATAACTCTCTCATCTGAAAACTTATGGTCCAGTGACAAACTTAAAGTCCTTGCTGAAGGGACCACTTGTCTTTTGCACCTCTTCCCATGGATCGGTGTGATAGATGTTATAGAACTTCCTGATACCGTGCTTCAAATATTGCTTATTTGTCTACCAAACTGAAACTACAAACACATCAATTGTATGTATTTCAATTTCCGGTGATTTGATATATAGTTCCGCACTGATGTTTGGATTTTTCAGGCCAAGGGAGCTAGTATTGGTGATATTTTTCTCGCATCAGACGTTGCCTTCCATGATCGACGGATACCGATACCTGTAAGTGGTGTTTAGTTTGTGCTTCGTATTTGTCAAATTGTTGACTGTTGAAAAAATCTCCCTAATTGATAGTTTTCTATGATATTGACATCACCATTCCTTTGCAACATTCGGTTCCTTCTGGCTCTAGGAAGCAAAGTCTTCCGATCCTATCGTAGAAGTAAGATTGCCAAATTCTGGCAGTAGACGATGATATTTTACATTTAGAAATCCAAGCGGTTAGATATGAGGAAAAATCTGCATATTCGGTTATATAATCGAAACTATAATATATTAACTGGGTGGATTGGATAATGTGACATTTTATGGCTCACAGATGATGAATGCCACATAGGGCTTAATGATCTTAATAAGGATGCTTATCCTCGGGAAAGCTCTAGTTAGACTCCATTCGTATCAATCTAAACCATTTTAGGTGTGTTTTTAATGAACATTAATTTTGCAAACAAGGGACTTTTAGTTTTGGTTTTCCTTATATCTTCTCCCCCTTGCAGGTTTTTGATCTATATGGAGTTGGTTTGAGGCAGGCTTTCTCAACACCAAATCTCTTGAAGACACTTGACTTGAAGGTAATAACTATGCTGTAAAATCCCTGGATAGCAATTATCCACCTCTCAACTGTGGTTTGGTGGCCTAGCAAAAAAAACTGTGGTTTGGTGTACCATTTTATTTTTCAGATTTGGTCATGTTACGTATCTTGACCTAATTAATTTGTTCTTCATGACTTCAGTGGCCCCCCCCGAATGTCTATCTTTTATTTTCTGGAAATCAAGAAACTTATTGAAACCAAACAAGGAATTGAAATGTGTAGAAGGGCCCTTCAAGAATCATTCAAAATTTCATGTATACTTGATTATTCAGGTAGGAAAATTGTCTACTGGGGATTCTTTAGACACGTCACCTCAGGACGAAGCATCAATCATTTCAAATGATGCAACCATTAAAGACATGGAGGTAACTTACCAATCATGTGTCTTCTTCTCTTAAAATTGATGTTTATCTACAAGTCCTCCCTACTTATGCTCAGAATCTAATGGACCCATGATTTTTCTCAACCTCGGCTTTGTTTCTTGGAAAATGCTAACCACTACCCATTACATGGTGGATAATGTACATAAGTGTATCGATATTTATAAATTGTGTATTAATATTTGTGAATATTCATTGATATCCGTAAAATATGTATTCATATCTGTGTTTATTTGTCTTTATGAAAATATTATCCACCACCTAGTAGTTAGCAAGACCCTTGGGGGCCGATTGGATGCCGTTTTAATTTTTGGTGTGTTAAGTAAAGAGGGTGTGTTAAATAATTTGGTGTGTTAAATAAGATGTGGTGGCCCACATTGATGTGACTTTTAAGAAGGGTGTATTAAATAATATAGTGATTGGATGAAGGGTATGTTTGAAAAGGAAAATGTGTATTAAACTATCAAAGGACATTTTTGCCCCTCGCTATGGATTTAATGAATTATTTCAAAAATAACATATATATGTATATATACGTATATTATAAGTACATAACTACACAAACACTTACATATGGTTATATTTATATATCCATATACATTATAATTATATTATATATGTATATATTATACTTATATATGTACATATAGTTATACTTATATATATATGTACATATAGTTATACTTATATATATTGTAAGTATAATATATACATATATACTTAATATATATATATACACTTAAAAATATATATATATATACACACACAAACACACACTATATATACTTAAAAAATATACATATATGTATATATACTTAAAAAAATATACATATATACATATATATGTATATATATTTAAAAATATACGTATATATACATAAAAAATACACACACGCTTATATACATATATATACACTTATAATATAAGTATAATATATATATATATATATATAGAGAGAGAGAGAGACATATATATATACACGTATAATGTATACGGATAATATATAGTGTATATATATGTATTATATACACACACGCTTATATATATATATATATAGAGAGAGAGAGAGAGAGACACACATATATATATATACACGTATAATGTATACGGATAATATATAGTGTATATATATGTATTAGATATATATGTTTATATGTATGTATTTATAAAATATACGTATGTTTATAATGTATACGTATTATATATTATATAAGTATATATGTATGTGTGTATAAATATTGATCTATAATAATAATATAATATACATCTATTATATATACTTATATTATGTTTAATAAAGATAAGTGTGTATATAAAAGGGTGGGTATTTTGGTAATTGGTTAAGGCTAAGGCAATACCTTAGTTAGCCTTAGGGGGGGGGGGGGGTGAGGCTAACTAACACACCTCTAGGGGCTTTAATTAGCTCACGGGCTAACTAACACACCTCAGAATTTTTTGCCAATCAACGGGTTAGAGGTGGGTCCCGCCTTAACTAAGGCTTGTGTTAACTAATGCACCAGCTAAAGCCCCATCCAATTAGGGCCTTGTTTCTTAATCCAACTATTCAGGGTACCTCTTCTGCAGAATTACTCAGTACTCCAGAAATGTTCCGGGAGTTTTTCTAACCATGCATTGTTTTGTCTTCCCCACAACATATGTGAATACTCATATCAATTGTGTGGTGAAGAGAGTACGCGGAGAATCTTTTTGGGGCATGAAATATTTCTCCGCTCTTGTTGTTGTGTGGTGGTCGTTTTCTTGACTTGGTAGTTTTAGCCTTTCAATTTGCATTGATGGCACATATGTTTCTCAATCATTTATTTTGGCATTAGTCGCCTAAGATGAAATACCACTACGGTGGAATGGCACAAGATCTACCTCTTGACTTGTGTTGAGATTTTGATTCCTCCACGCTATAATTTTCTTCTCGTATGGATGAATTAAAAGAGATGTCAACCCTACAATATCTACATATATAGTTTTGTCCCTCTTGCATTATAGTGAGCATGTTCTTGTATATTTCTGTGTTGCAGGGAGCAGCTGTTGCTTATGTAGCAAATCTTTTAAAAGTCCCTGCAATATTTGTTAAAGCCGTATCTGATATTGTGGATGGTGATAAACCAACTGGGATTGAATTTTTGAAAAATTTGGTAGTGGTGACGACTGCACTTGACAACGCAGTTACAAAGGTTGTAGATTTCATCAATGGAAAGTGCCTCTCTGAACTTTGACAGATTCATATTCAACGCGCCTCCTTCCGATCAAACAGTCTTCCCCCACTAAGATTCTCATCTTGATGATCTGAGCCTTTCACCATTTAGGTCCCGATGTGCATATAATCCATACCAAAAAATCGTAGTAAAGGCAATTGGCAATACTGGGTTCACTTGATTTTATGCATGGATCCACGTATCAAGACTGAATAAGAAAACGAACGACTTGAATCATTCAAATGGGGCTCGTGGTGGGTGGTGAATCCCACGGTGCAAACTATTCAATGAGAGGGGAGAAGCCAATTCCATTTATATGCTACATATGGCCTAGTCATTGAATATGTGAGTAGTGTTTGAACTTTTTTGTTCAATGTCTTGTGATTTCGAGTAATTTGTGTGTAAAATGGCAATAATTCTGTGAGTAGATGATTGGAAGTTCCAGGAAAAAGCTATGCAAATTGGCTATTTTAATCATCCTTTTTCTTTCCTTTCTTGTTTCTTTGATGTTTTTTTTTTTTAATTATGTTTTTCAAGTTTTGCCAAGCTAGAAAACCAAACCCTAATTGAGGATCCTCAGCACAAAAGAGACCAGCTGAAATTAGTTATTGCACTTTGACTTTGACTTCAGCTGCTCATTTTACTTGACATGAAAGCCAAACACAGCCTATAGTCACCGCACGTAATCCACATATTTGAATGCCGAGCCTATTATTGCAGAAGAAAGTCTACACACAGACTTAAAGTGCACAGATTCTTATATAAATGTGTTTAGAATCGGTTGATGCACTTGGAGCTTACAATATATAATAAGAGTCTCAAATACATCAAACGATTCCAGACACACTTGTATCCACATCTCTACATTTAAGTATGTGTGTAGAATGGGCATACAGGTGTTGCTAAACATTCATTCCATGTGAGTATCGAAAATAAATAATAGATTCGCGCATTTCAATCCATTTTTACATGTTTTTTACATACGCATCCATATTTTTCAATCTTATTAAACGGTCCAAAGACCGTATGTAGTATTTTTTAACAAACAAATAAGCTTACAAATTGGATTTGGCGCGCCATATTTAGTATTTTCTAAACAAACAAATTGGATTTGGCGCGCCATATTTAGTATTTTCTAAACAAACAAATAGGATTACAAGTTTTATTTGGTGCAGTATTGTATCCCTTAACAAGCCACACGAGAGGAAAACAAGCGGCAGGGTTCGGGGTGGGTATAGTGACAGCATACTGCGTTATACATTATTTTTCGGGAATAATATGGCACTGTCACAATACTCAACCGTGCCCTAGGCGAGTCGAAGTTTCTAAGGGCATTTACGTCGGTTGCCACGAGTGGTCATGGCGGCATAGCACGGACATGCCTCCAAATTGCCGGAGGTGCCGGGAGGAACACACTGGCACCTAGCACAGCATGTCCCGCAGGCCCTTTTGCACAGCCTTGGCCTTGACGATAATATGCACCTACCAGCACAAGCTCCCCCGCAATCTATACACAACAAACCAAAACCAAAAACACCCACATACAATTAGACAAAAGACGTTTGGGAATGACGAATGACTTCAGAAAAGGAATCAATTGATTGATGCTCTTTGGATTAGTTCGATTGAAGGTACGATGATTTACTTCACGGAAGAAATCTCTAGTTAAAATTCAAGATGCCACACGTTACCGATGGACTTGGCATTTTGTGGTCTTCTCATTTTGCTGAGGTTATTGTAAATCACGACATGTCACTCGAGGTCTCTCGAGCCTCCCGTTGTACCAATATCTATATTCCTTTCTAAGAGAAAGATAATGAACTGAAAAGGTCACAATACCTATTCAAAAATAGACGTGAAGTTTCTTATAATTATCATTAACAAAAAAAAATGCATATTAATCTAAATTACTAAACTACCAGCATATCTAAAAACTTAAAACAGTTAGAGAGCAAGTGACTTCACTATACTACTCTCGATATTAGATTTCTCGAATTGGGTTTTGGTGGTGACGGAAAATGTAATTGCCGATATTGAAAACCACCCTAATAAAAACTAGAACACAACATACCCATGGGGTTGCCGGTAGTGCCATCTGTGAAACTGCTGCTAGTCTGCAATCGTTTCAGTAAACATGTAAGAACAGTAATATATTTTAACAAAAATGCAATATTTTTTCTTTTGATTTTCTCAGAATTGAGACTTACCACTTGATTTGTTTGAACTGCTTGAACAAGATCAAGAACAAGAAGATAGAGAATCAGTGAAGCAATAACAGCTTTAGAGGTGGCCATTGATGAAAATTTTGTTTATAAAGAAAGCAGAGAGAAGCTTGGCAAACGTAGGAACCTCTGCTTTTAGCTAGTACACAAAGGACAGTGAAGAGAAGAAGTGTATTTATAGAGAAAGAGAGAGAGTAAAGGGTAAGTTTGGGAAGGTGGCAATGCATGCATAGCCATGCCAGGAAGAAAGAAAAACAGAGGCGGGGGATAAGCAATAGGCTGGCAGTATGGCCTACTCACCTACCCACCCACCCAAAACTTGTGCATGAGTGCATCCCACCTCCAAAGTAATAAAACCTGGTACAGTTTTAACTAAAATTTGTCCTCTTCCATCAATAAGCACTCCCAATGCGTCAACCACACACCCTAGCATAGCGTTTTCTCGCATAAACATCCGCAATAGATCCAGTATGCTTGACAAGATCTCCTTCTTTAATAGCAATATCACTGCCATAGATAACAATCCATACATTCTCATTCTCAAGGTTCAACCTTGTTCCTTTAACACCGCTCCAGTATGCTGATTCTACCATTTTCCCAGCTTGGATCTCATCCAATACATAAACACGTACAATCCCGGCTCCAAACTTGAACCAAATGATCTTAACCGACACCAAATATTTTCGTAGCTATCCAAAATAATATGTAATATTTTAGTGCATACCATACACACTTAGTTGTAACTACTCCAATAATATGAAACAAGTGTCAGGAAAAGTTGTTATAAATTAACCAAAAAAATACTCAATGTATGAAACCATAAATGATGCGTAACAGATGAACCATAAGATTCATAACTAAACATAAAGATGCATGATTTTAATTTTCTACGTACAAATTATAACTAATATCAAAGGAATATGTAGCATAAACAACAAATATACATAATATTGATATGGTACTGATGTGTACCTTTAGGGAAACAACAAGTCTACACACACCCTCCATACACAGATAAGGAAATAAATGTGTCAAGGAACCATCCGATACACATGAAGCCTCTCAAAAATATAGGTCTCACATGCATCGTACGGTTGCTGACACATTCCATACGGATGCCAACTTAGTTGAATCCTCTACTAATGAACGGTGAGACTAGTCTTCTAGACATTAGTCGAAGTGCAAATAACCTAACCCAGATACCCTGAATTATCCCGAAAAAAAGTAGCCTAGCATTTAAGTCACCTATGATTAGACATCATTAAAGCTATTTTAACTCTCCCTAATCATTTGACTAGTTTAAGTTTGTATTAAACAATTGCAGCCAAGATAACAATCCCAAATCATAAGGCAGAGCTAACAATAATGGACACAGATTTATCAAGTAGAAATTAAAATATGTGATATATAAATATATATATATACACACACAAATATACACACACATGCATGCATTCATATTTCATTTAATGTGGAGCCTTGGACTACATAGATAAAGTCAAGAGGGGAGGGGGGTTCACCAAATATGGTAGTTGTTTTATTGTGCAAATTATGGAGGGTCCATTATCCAGCTTCAGTCCAGGTTTTGTGCTTCCCAGCTGTAATAGCTTGGAACCATTCTCTTATCACTAACCACAAAATCATGTCTTAAAGATCCTCTATCCTGGAAAAAGCCATACCTTTCTCTAAAGCCTCTTTCAGTAGCAGAATATGACAAATAGGGCTGATAAACAAACCAATATCTTCGAGTTCAAGGCTTCTATTCAACTCTTTTAAAAACTCATTCAAGATCGATCTGTTATCTGAACAAACTAAAAATTGACCCATTTTTTAAAAATCGTGAAGCTTACATACTAAGCTTGAATAAATTACTATGTCACTAGTTCAACTCAATTAAAGCACATAATTTTGAAGCTCGTTAAGATTTCAAATCAACCTTGAACAATCAACCATTCAACCTCGGCTTTCCTACTGATAGATTATTCACCTAAAAAGCACAGGGATTTCGAAACAAAGTTAAGCCAATTCATAGCTCTTTCAATGAAGCATTCAAGCAAGTTTTCTGAACGTTCCTTCCGTAGAAGCTCCATGATTCCCATCTGGATTTTTTTATGATATCTCAAAGTGTCCGATCCAGCTTGTGCGCATCCCGACTAATTTCTGAAAGATTAATCCTATCTTCTACTAGCGGACCCCGTAAAGTCAGATCTCCCAAAGAGTTGATACCATGATTCCTATTTAGGGTAACAATTTGAAAGCGATCCTAGGCTTCCCATTTTTCCCTTCATTTTCTGGACATAAATTTGATACTGCTTTCTTATCATTTCCCACTTCATTTTCCTATTCTGGTATCTTTTTCACGTATTAAGTTCCCAAGTCTAAACCCCGGGCTTTTCTGAATCCTCCTCCATATTACTCCAGCTACTTAGCTCCCCCGATTATCGATCATTCATTAATAACAAGAGCTACCACCTTAGGGACAGATGAGTTCACAAAGCGACTAAACTTAAGTATCCGCTTTTTTCTTGGGAACGCAGAGTCGAACTCGTTCGCAGTAATATAGTCCTGTAAACCAGATGCCGCGCAAGAGGCTTTTTTGAATCTATATATTGAAGAAAGGATCGGTTGTCCCTTCGACATGAATACAATGTCATTAAGAAGGAGGGGAAAAAAACTGACCTTTTAACATAGTAGTACCAGAAGTCTACTAGTATAGAAGTTTGGACGATTTCAGAGATAAGAACCCGTTGAAGGCCATAATCCGTAACCCACAGCCGTCAGCTGACGGCCACGACTGTCCAAAACCTGTGCCTATGCAACAGAAACCAAAGAAAAAATGGAAAATCGTACATCTGCTAACATAAAAAGCCTAAATCGAATAAAATCTGACCCTGATCAAATCCGAAAAGATAGAGAGTTAACTACACAACAGCAACTGATCATTATTTTGGAAACCCAAACCCCTGCACGTAACTTCTTATCATTTGATTTAGGCTAAGAAAACAATTTTGATCTCAATAAATGGCGCTGAACTCCATTTGTGGTCTTTCCGATAGCAAATAACTATTAAAATTCTGCGCAAGATTCTCTGATAATTAGTGTACTTGTTAGTAACCAATTTACATATCTTTTAACAAACTTTCCTGTAAATTTTCACAAAATATCCAATGCATGAAAATAAAGCCAGAGACACCAAATCCACAAAGAATTAAATTGTCGTGGGCAAGGCATTCTCACAAGCTACAATTTGATCTGTGGAAAGCTCAAGAATAAAATTATATCCCTCACAAGCGACAATTCACATCGACCATTCAAGAACCTGGCAACGATGAATGCGAATACATAATGAGCCAAAAACAGTTCAAAAAAAAAAAAAAAAAGTCATGTAGCCAAGCACTAGCACGCAGTGAATTAACAAAAATTGATTAAGTTGCCGATTTTACCTTTGTGTTCCACATGACACGCAGCTGGGGTATACAGAAAAAGCTTCCAGGTGTACACAGAACCCGCAAAAGAATCTGCTGGCAAAATTAGCCGTAGTTGATGGAGGGATTAATAAAGCCAAGAGAACACAGGCACCACCTACAGAAAAATGAGAACTAGCAAGAGTGAGTCACTCATCGAGAATGTACAGACCAGCCAGAAAATTGAAACCATTGGTTAAACTACAACCAAATCTTAGCAAGGGAAGGCCTAAAAGCCTTATCAGAATAGGCTAAAACAGGCAGCTTATTTACAATCTTCAGTGTGAAGTGTTTCTTCACTAATAAGGATAAACTGAAAAACTTTGCTCCGCAGGTAAAATAGTTTCACCTGCATTCCTAACTTAGCAGAAAGAAGTAAAGAGTCATTAACACTAATCTACACTATGCAATAGGGGGAAATAATCCTAGTAAGTGTCCAAGATAGGTAGCAAATTTTAAACAAGGCTTCTCCTTTTGAATGCCAAAAACTTGTATACAACATTACCTCTCAAAGAGGACTTCCAAACGAAAGCCAACCTACATAGCACAATTATAAGCTAAACCACCTATGGAGCGCACCTCTAGATGAATGAAACTAAATCGGAGGCTATAAATCTCCACTAAACAAATTGTCTAAGCACATAAAAAATCTTATGCACCCTGTAGTAGGCCGGACCCACGAGGTGCCAGGCTTACGGTATTCCTGCAATCACGGCCCAGTCTACTTCAGTGATGGGCTAATCCAAGAGACCATTTGGGGCTCAGTCCTCTATCGTATGTCCAAGGCCAGGCCACCAATCATTGTTGGACCTTGGCTTGAGTCCGCACGGCGTGCCACAGGCCCATTTGGATGCACGATCAGCGTGTGGACTGAGCCTATTGCTACTGTCAATATTTATGGGATTCAGCTAAACAGTTCTCCAAGGACGTACACTCGGCCACTCCACCGTGGGCATGGGGCATGGGGCATGTTGTTCAGCATAGGTCGAGCGGGACAAGATGTCCCGACGTGGAAAGTTATTGGTTAGGTCGTGGAGGACAAGCCGTTGTCAAACATGGTATTGTGGCGACCTGATGGAGCACATGGCAGTCACACCAGATTGGACATCCCACAACGCCACATTCTCGGGCGTCGTGATACATGCAAACCCTCTATAAAAGGAACGATCGCACTCTTCTCTCGGGTACGCTCAAAGTTGATTTCTCTCATCTTTTCAAAACTAACTTAAGCAACGGACTGCTCTCAGATTACCTACGGCCGGTCGGTACTAACGGTTCTTTCTTTTACACCCTAGGCAAAGGATCAAGTGAGGTCCGATCAAGAGAGATACAACTCAGCTTCTAGGCCCCACACACCCAGTTAGCGAGATCACAGTCTGTCCCATAAGAAACTTGATAAAAAAAATGTTCTCTCTTTTGCAAAAAAATCAACTTTCGGAAAGTATTCGGTATTCCCCCAACTTGCTAACACCCTTAACAAAATATAAAACAAACAAAGAAGACCCTGACTTGGGCGATAGGGAGCAGGATAAACCTTTGACCTTATTGGTGGAAAAACGAAAGGAAATGAAAGTGAAAATATTCATTTTCAACATAACGTGAATTTTGACAAAAAACTAAACAGAAAAACCCTAATGAAGACAGACCCAATACAGCGAAGAAACTAACAACCTATCTCACATACCCATTGCCACTGGCATGATGTTTGTAATGCAACTGTATTGGATTACCTCCGCAAGTTTTTTCCCTGGTAAGCTTATAGATGACGACGCAGGGCGGCAACGAAGAGGTTGTCGTGATCATGTACGATGAGCCCATGACTCGCACCAACACCAGCGCCGCCATCCCCGCCACCACCTCCAGCCTTCACCTTCGGCTTCTGTCTCCGCACCCATAACGACACCGCGTGGGAGAGATGCTGGCTCAATTTGATAAGTTCCAGAAAATTAATTTCAAGTTTAAAAAATATTGGATCTTTTTCTTTTCTTTTAAAAAAATCGAGATAAAACAAATTAGATATGCATTGGATGTTTATACCAAAGTTTTCTATTTTTTATTTTTTATTTTAATGTTCGAGCCAATTTATATGCGGCTGGACTAAATTGATCTCATTTTAACTAATAGGACTCAATTAAACAGTCACAAACAATTGAATACGAATACGAAACATATTGAAAATATCAAAAGAATGTGAAAGAGTGTAGAAATTTTCGCTCCGGAAACAACTCAATTCAATTTTTCTGTATGCTTTGTGGAATTTCAACATGTTTCGATTCATATTCATTTCTGTGTGGAAAAAACATTGATTTGATACATTTTGGTAGATAAAATGTTGTCGTTTCGATGAAAACCTCCAAATTTGAACTCATTTCAATGCTAAATTCTAGCAAAATTCTCCACCCAATGAAGAGGGCAACTATATAAAGAAAAATTATACTTTATTGTTAAATATTAAACAAAAAAACTAACAGAAATTAAAAGAGCTAAATTGTAGCTAAAAAAAAATAAAGAGAGTAACATAAAAAAGAGTCATAATTAAAGGAGGTAAAGTGTAATTAACCCTTTCTTTTATGAAGGGTACAATACAAACTACATACTACAGACAACTTATTTGCCTCAACTGAAGCTGAAAACAATGGTTCTTCCGAAACCCTAAAAAATGTACAAAAAAATCTACTTCCTACATGCTGGTCCACCAATACTTATTGTGAGTACGAAGTAGATTTTTCGGCACACTTTTTCCGGTATCTGTTAACATTATACAACTAAAAAGGCACATACAAGGAATGCTTCACCGTCTGTTCTTTTTCATGAGGACTACAATTTCTATCCCCCACTGCCAAAGCTTCAGTTGTTTGCTTCTCTACTAATCCAAGAGCCTAAAAAACTGAAAACCTAGACAGTCCATGAAGAAGATCTTTTCATGACAGGCTTCATCTGTTTGTCTTCCTCTAGAGCTACCATACCCAAATGCGACGGATCTTCTAACATCATTTTCGCCACCAAATAACCCGCAATGGACCACGTTTGGAATTTCCGGGACTGTTTTCCAACGTATCGACCGAGCTTCCCGTCGTAATATTCTGGCCAACCATCTTTCAACAACCTGGTCTCGGCAAGTTCAATGGCGCGTCTTGCGATTTGGGGTCGTCCTGTCTTGATACATGCAGCTGTGAGGAGCCATAAAAGCACTGCAGCCACAACAATCACAATGATGGAGCATCAGAAAGTTTTATACTAAGAAAACACAATAAGAATGTATTAATCCTATTTGAATCCAACATCTTTAAGAAATATTCACTTCCTAATCGTAAGCACGGAGTAAATAACATCAAAACTTGAACCATAGAGAAAATAATACTATTCCTAAATTTCGAACGTCAAAAGAGCTTCTTTTTGTTTCCACCAATGCATGAGCAGCCCGTGAGATAAACGCTGCTAAATGGCCGAGGAAAGCTGCCATCTTTGACCTTATGAAAGTCTCGTCTGGAGTACTCCTTTGTTTCTTTTCTTCATTTCTCGTCTATAAATTTTAGATTCGTAGCAAAGATTGAGTATCCTCAGAGCAAGAGGGCAGAGAGTGAATTGAGCAATGGGAGCTCCTCCTTTGGGAGTGAGTGGAGCTCTTCCTCTGATGAGGTAGAAAGACGGTGTGAGAAGATAGCAAAATCAGAGCATGCTCGAGAGTAGTAGAGTTTTGATGTGTGTAAAACTCCTCCAATATTTTGTAGCATTTTTTTTCTCTTCGAGGAGTAGGCAATCGAAGACCGAAGCACATATATTTATTGTCTCTCGGTGTTTGTGTGTGTGATTGATCATGTGCACAACACTTCTATAGATGGAGAAACAATAATCTCTTACTAAAATCAAAGACGACACGGATGACTAAGAACTTAAGAAGCTTCCAATACGTGATCAAACCTGTATCATGCTTAAAATTGCATACTCCATCGCCGTGTTAAGAATTCCTTTAAACAGTCCATCCAAACAGGACATAAGGTGCGGGGATTGTATCTAATGTCTAAGACGCGGACAAAGAACCCCAGGTTCTAAGGAAAGATCTATTTCTAGAAAGGGCGTCTAGGAGTTTCTGGTTTTGACCTTCAACCTAAGGCAAAAAGGAGGGACTTCTCGCGTCCTGAATAACTAATTAACTCTATGTCAAGCTACTGCTCCGGCGCCTTCTCCTGAGCTAGGCTCAAAATATTTTGTTGGTTTGTTTATAAAGGAGACAGGAACATACCAGAATACTCATGATCATGATTATCTTTCTTTTATTTTCTAGGATAGATGGTGTTTACAAGGTATCAACACATGTATTTCACGTATGACATAGGAGTTCGTTCATAGTTCAAGGTAAATCCGTATTAAAGAATATGTTTGCTACGTGATTGTCCAATTAAACATGTTGGACACAGATACTATACCCTCATCTAAGTATCGTGTGTCCACGCACATAATTTACATATTTAGAAGAGTCCATGTGACATAAGTTTTTTGCAACCAGTGAGCTACAAAAATGAAGCAGCATACCTGGCCAAGATCCTCCATTATGGTAACTCCATCTGGTATTTTTTGGGTCACATCCGGTTATAATCCGCCATTCATGGGTTTCTAGGGCTGGATAACAAACCTTAACAGGCATTTCTCCAATCAATTCTTCCCAACGCGATTCTATTAGATCCATAATCGCAGTAGACTGTTCGGGAGTTGCCAAGGACGATAAGATGGCGATGCAATTTCCCAAGCAAAACCAGCGGAAATCCATTTTCGAAGGACCAACGTTTCCAACAAAGTAGCCCCCGTGCTTTGGCATAAAATCAAAGATCCATTCCGGGAGAGAATCAGGAATTACATTGAACTTATTAACTGCAGTGTGAGAATACTCCTCTGTCTTGTAACGATATATATCATTAACTTGCTTCAAATCTATCCAAAAGTAACTTCTCATGTGATAGCTCAAAGCGTGAAGACGCTTAGCTACTCGTTCTAAAAGCTCCTTCCCGTCACCATCTGGCTTTAGTAAAAGCAAAGCGCATCTCAAAGCCATAAAGAATAGAGCTTGTATTTCAATCGGGTAACCATAAACACCCTGAAACCAAATATACAACAATATATGTAGTGATTCGAAACAGAATTTAAAATAAGAAACCGATATGCAAAACAATGGAAGTAGGAGCGGTTAAAGGCCGTAGTACATTCGACTATGCAAAGTAGCTGATTATTCCATGACAGCTTGACCTAATTGATAGCCTAAAGATACATGCATGAGTAGATAAAGAATCACCCTTCTGTGGGTCATATACTCGCACCATAACTTGAAAGTTCAAAAATGCAAATCCCCTTTCTAATCTAGAAACACGCCAAGGCAAACTCTACCCAATGGTTTTTGTCTACCCATTTCCTTGGCCAACATTCGTTTCTAAAAGCATTGCAAGTTTGACAATGCAAGTTTGACAAACTTACATAAACAGAACTTGGAAGTCTACTTGAAAGCATCTGAACAGATCAATCTAAATTCAATTCCAATCAATAAAATCCAGTCATATACGGTGTGATTATGTATTTCCCGTAAGTTCAAAAACACACAATGCCAATCTACATGGTCCACTGAAACCCGAAGTAGATTCTAGATAATAGCTCGCAAAATTTGTCTCCATATATGTTAACATCAGAAGACACATGCAAATAGTACGAAACAGACTGGAACATGGATATGGCAAAAAGATAGTAAATTAAGAAGTAATTAACTGATAGAAACTTACCATTCTACGATCAATCATAGAGCATCCATCAGCACAAAGAAGAGTTGGGAATGTGTCAAATCCCTCCGAAAGACATAAACTCAGTATCAACCCCATACCCTTTTGGCATTCAGGCCTTTCAGCCAAGGAAGAGTCTCCAGTAGACTTTGTATAAGCGCGAAGCAATATGATCCACCAAAATCCAGAATCAACAGGTGCCACTCTTCCTATTGCACTCTCACCAAAATCTGCCATTAAAGTTTCGGTATTCCTGATTGGATCATGGAGTACTTTAAAACTAGCCGGCATCACTCCTTCTCCGAGTTGGAATCGATCAATCTTTTTCTCCCAAGATTGAAGACGAAGCGTCTTTAAAAGGAAATTCTTGACTATTTCTGGTTCCCCGTTCATCAAAAATGCCAATGCACTTGGAACAAAGTCTCTTACAAAAACCTAACCAAAAAGTAATTAGAGATAAATGTATCCACTTACTGCACCAAAAACCCTGCATTTCAGTTGTCCTAACACCAATAAAGTGATTCAAGTACTGAAGTTATGACTCCCATTGTTCTGGAAGCTCAATGAAATGTGGGTAATGGGTATTCAGTATCATATATATTTGCCTTTCTGTCCTATATTTATCAGCAACCGATGACCCGGAAGGAACTCCAAGAAAAAGAAATATCAAGATAGACACAATTTGTAGATATCTCTACAACACCATAAAATTACATGGGCCATGAGTCCTTGTGACTATACCTATATCCCAGTATCAATAAAAGATCAAGCGACAAGACAATCAAGTAAATTAAAATCAAAAGAAACCCCTCCTCGCCGTCACTGACCTAGTCAAGAAATCAAGACATGCTGCTTGTACTAGATAGTAAAAAGAGCAACAACATGCACAGTAAAGCTTATAACACTATCCATACTTCAAACACATTGTAACAGGGAAATTGAGGGATTCACCTGGTCGTAGTTAAGTTTCTCGTCAGAATTATCTAATGCTGCAATTGTCCCCACCGGTTGACCGCGGAAGTACACCAACGCACGCCTCAGAGTTTCCCAAGCTTCGGCAACCATTGGATGAGTCTCGAACCCGTTTTGTGACGTTGGCGTATTATATCCAGAGCGTCTCCCCGGTGAAAATACAACATCACTTTGGTCCATGAATCGCAAAGAGTAATTATCGACATTTCTAAATGCAGGATATTGAGGAGACAACCCAATAGATAATTCACCAAATGATCTCTGCCTCTCCATATTCAATGGTCTTGGCTTGTCCAATAACCTCAAGAATTCACATTCTTCAATCTCGGCCACGCTACATAGAGTGTCCATACTTCTTACACTACCATTTTGAGACACATCCGCAGATATGGTAAACATTCTTTGGTTTATTTGTTGCTATGAGGAACTAAATTACTTGGGATTGATAGTATTCAAAAATCTGCTGTTACATTAGGAAGAGACTGTCAGTCATCAAAAGGGTTAAATCTTTACACAAGTGAAAAACACATTCAAAAACAAAATTAAACCCACATAATGTTTTTCCCAATTTGTTTCGGCGAACAATACAATAGATCAAGTGGATAATCAATCAGCAAGTTACAAAAGATGAAGTAATACTTACCCAAGAAAAAAGAATACTTACTCCCTTTCATAATTCTAGTCCATTACCAGAAGTTGTCAAAAGCACTTAGGTGCATGATTTCGAACCTTTTCGTACCAATTTCAATATCTCAATTTGGTGAGAAAAATATTGCCGAATTATGCCCAAAAATGCCTTCACGACTAATGACAATTAACTAAATTATAGGACAGAGACTGTAATTAATTGCACAATTAAAAACCTGTAGTTATATTTAAAAGGATAGAGCCTCACTGTTCATCACTAGTTTACTGTACAATTGAACAGATCAAAAAGCAATAAAGTAGATATATAAAGGTATAAAGGTAATCCACTGTTTGGTTTCTGAGAAACAGAAGGAAAATAGAGAAAACTAAATGCAATTAAACCCATTCCCCTTCCGATTGAGTAATGTTGGAATCAAGTCATGCATGAATCGGAACCAACGAAAGAATGCAGTTAATCCACTCTTTGGTTTCTGAGAAACGGAACCACAAATTTTCCCCCATTGTTCCAACTACCCATTTAATTAGACAATGAACTACAAAATATCAAATTAATTGAGAAAAAAAAAGAACCCAGATTAAGTAATGTTGGAATCAAGTCATGCATGTATCGGAATCCATGAAAGAACGTGGTTACATAATTGGAAATTTCACAAGAACTACTTACTCGCACCAGCTTCGTGGGATTGAAGGAAAAGCAAATCCAAAATTGCTAACGCATTATAAATCAGGGAACGAGGACAGATATTTACCGGGTGGGGCCGGTAAATTAGCATGGGGTGAATGATCGGTAGAGCCGTAGAGGGGGTGACCAGAAGATGGATCACATCAGAGGATTCGACGAGTGTTTCCTAACCGTCTATGTACACATTACGCACATGTAAGTTTGTGTATGCATACATGCCTTCAAGCTGGAAAGCACTAACCTTGAGAGAGAGAGAGAGAGAGAGAGGGGATGATGATGACGTCGTTGGAGTTTGGATCTAGTTTTGATGTGTGCTGTTTGAGAGTTTTTGGATGTTTACGTGGAGCTGGAATCCTGTGTGCCTATTTTTGTTTGTTGAGTTTGTATCCGTGTATTTTTGGGCATTCAATTGTGTGAAAATCTACATAAAAATAATAATAATAAATAATCTCATATGATTTTTAATGGTCCAAAATATACAAAAATATTATTTTATATGCAAAAATAAATTTGGTTCGAAAAGGTGAGTGAAAAAAGCCTCGGCCATTCGAATTTGTAGTCGAGAAGACAATCTTTAAGATTCCTATAGTTTCTAAAATATTCATAATTTTTTTAAATTTCTGTTTTGTGCAATTCTTACCATTTACCACCTTTATTCTTCTTTTTGGTCCCCCAATTTTGAATTTGTATTGTATCTATAGTTTATGAATACATCATTATACATTCATTTGAGATTCATACATATATTACTGGACCTTATATAATTGGAGAAGTCTGTATACCCAGATCTTTTGAACACATCTGTATCTGAATGTGTCTTGAACTGTTAGATGCACATGAAGCCCTTGAATTATTGAGGGCTCCAATTGTATCCAAAGATTCCAAACACATCTGTGTCTGGATGTGTTTGGATGATCTATGTCCCTATCATTACTCTATATAATTTATGTAATGATGAGAATTAGGGCACCCAATTGTTTTCTCCATCTCACAATGTCACAAATTTTATTCTTTTGTTCAATCTTATTTTTAAAAAAATCACTTGAAAATGGTGGATACATTAATGATTGATCAATTCAATTTTTTTCACCCTCGCCAACCCTAATTTATGAAGACAAACAAAGTCATAATGCACATTATTTCCATGCTGAACCCAAAATAATAATAATAATAATAATAATTTACTATTATTATTATTATTATGTGAGTCGCTGATTATCTATTACCTAATCAATGAAAATGAATTAATATATTTCATCAGAATTGGAAAGTCTTTTGTGCATTGCGCTCAATAGCAAGTCGTGTTGCGCGTTAAAATAAGATCATTTTAACGCACAAAATACTGTTAAAAAATTATTCGATCAGTACTCAATTATTCATTTAATATTTTGTGCATTAAAATAAAATTATTTTACCGTACAACACATTTTATTATATGCAATGCACAAAGAGGAACCTAAGATACTTCATTGAAATCTCCCTGTACGTAATTGATTAAAAATACCAAGATATTTTTCACGTGAAAATAAAATACTCCAATTTTATTGAATGAAAATATTTTAAAACACATATATCCAAACGAGTAAAGTCTATGAACACGCTTACTTGTATAAATTCATATATAATTAAATATATTTAGAGAATATGTACTTTAACTATTCTAAACACATCTGTATTTGTTAGGGGTCATACAAAAACCCGACATACAGAAAAAACCGACCGAAATACTCGGTCCACGGTTGGTCCATAAGCTCCTTCGGTTGGTTTCGATTTTTTTTGAAAACAAGAATCGATTTTTAGTTCGATCTCTATCTTCACGAAATATATCCGAACCAATAATATCCAACTAAATCGAACTGAACCGATTTAAACCGAATTAAACCGAAACATGTAGAAAAATGAACTGATTTTGAAGTAATTCTGAAATCCCAACCTGAAATCTCCCAAAAACCGAAGCGCATTGAACCGAGCCGATTAGCCCAAACCGAAATTTCTGAAATCCCCGAAAAAACCAAACGGACTGAAGCACTCCAAATCAATTTCGGTTTACCTAAAATCTTTATCGGAATTGGATATCATTTTTCTCACTTTGAACTGATTAGTTTGATTCATTATAACCAAAAAAAACTGATCGAACCAAACCGAGCTGATTTCACCCATAGACTATTTGTATATACGAAAGTAGTGTCTAAACTTTTTATACCCAAACACACACACAAGGACAAAGGACAAAGTGGGGACCAGGACAGCGGTGATTTGTCCACAAAAGGTCCGAAAATGCAGAGAAGCATGTGTTAATTTGCACGGGGAATTGTGTCCTTCTCTCCACGTGTCCGTATCTCAGGATCTCAGACACCTTTTTTTTTTTCATTTGTTTTTTCCTCGGACTGTGGGCTTCTTTCTCTCTCTTCCCCACCGGCTCTCGCTTTTGCCACCACAAAAATCACCTAACTATTACTTTTTTATTCAAAAAAATCTACCTACCAAAAATGCTTTACAAGCTAAATAGAATAGGCACGTAACCTATCCGATTTGAAAAAAGAAATTATTTAATTGATATTTTCGGTTTAAAATTTTTCAAATTAAAATAAAAAATTATTTAGTATAGTTAGGTTTGATTTGATTTTTTTATTTCAATTTGAATTGGTTCATTTCAATTTTCGATTTGATTGTATCAAGTTAAATGTTAAAAAAATAAAAGTTTACTAAAAAATAAACATTTAATCTATTAAAGAATTAAGCTATATGAAAAAAAAATGGGGTACTTATTTTCCAGTCCCTTTCATTAGTCTTTATTAACTTTCCATCCCATACACTTTTGAGAATTACTTTCCAGTCCTTATTTTCTAAAAATATCGAACCTGACCTCCAACCCTCTAACCATGGTTCATTTGCACTATACCATAACCGCCGCCTAGAATCAAGGTGAACGGAAAATCGTGGCTCCGGAACAGGAAACTTCCTCCAGAAATCGCAGGGTGGTATGGTATTACGAAATTTTGGGGATATGATTGGAACGAAAACTGCCATTTCCATAACAAATCAATTCCGTAACAAATTCCCACTGCCATTTACTATACTAAAGATAAACGTAATCTCTTAAATTAAGCCTAAAAATCTGTATTACCTAATTTAAATGTCAAGCGGCAACGTGACACAAAAAATATAGTTGCACAAACAGAATCAGAATATGGTAAATTTTACCCTATAAAATTTGACGATCATTCTAAATTCACCATAAAAAAGAGGAATGGTCATTCATGGTAAATTTGCCTATAAAACATACAATGAGTACCATGGGAAAACAGATGTAACAAACTACATATGGTAAAATGCTACACTTCATGGTAAATTTATGCACTACATGGCAACACCTTGTATCCATGGTATATTTGTTTGGGTTATGGTAAATTCAAACGATCTGCATGGTACATTTCGTGGCCCCCTATCGATATGCACATTATGGTGACAAAATCGGTATTACCAAATTCAAATGCCAAGCGGCAACGTAACACACAATATATAATTGCACAAACAACTCCAAAAAATGGTAAATTTTAACGTAGTAAAATTGACGAACATGGTAAATTCCCATTAAAATTTGAGTTATGGTCGTCCATGGTATATTTGCTTGATGTATGGTAAATTCAGACAATATGCATGGTAAATTTTGTCACCCCCATCAATATGCGCATTATGGTGAATTCGTAATCATTATGGTAAATTTACAGATGGAAAAATTTTTGCCAGTACGTCAAACCCTCTGGATTCGGTGCCTCATGCGAATCACAAAATGAGACCCACAATACGTTAATCATCGTAATAAATTTCGGGTTTCACCATCAACCACCGTAATATTGAGATAACGAAAATAATCATCAGAACTTATCAAAATCTTGAGTCCGATTCGGTGATTGAATACTTCCGGGCAGAGAACTTCAAATTCCGGTAATGGGACTCTACGGGGCAAAGAACTTCAAGTTCCGGTGGTGGAATACTTCGGGTCAGAGCTCTGTTTTTTGCGGTAATTGAACACTACAGGGCAGATAGCTTCAAGTTTCGGTAATGAGACTATTCGGGGCAAAGAGGTAGTTTTTCCGGCGATTGAACACTTCGGGCCAGAGAACTATTTTTTCCGATGATTCAACACTTCAAGCAAGAGAATAACATTTGGAACGAAAATGGACCAATTGGTATGGTATTACGAAATTTTGGGGATATGATTGGAACGAAAACTGTCATTTCCGTAACAAATCAATTCCGTAACAATCCCCACTGCCATTTACTATACTAAAGATAAATGTAATCCCTTAAATTAAGCCTAAAATGGTTCTACAGATTTAACCTCAACAAATCAAATGTTAACTACACACAGGGTAATATGGTAACCATCTCTCAAAAGTAATGGCAAAATTATCTATCTACACTATTATAGGATGATAACATAATTCCGAAAAGTGGATGGGATGGAAAACTAAGTCGGAGGGGTAGAAAGGACCCTAATTTAATTTACCCAAAAAAAAATACATATTACACAAAACTAAAAGAATACTTATTAAAAAAATAAAAATAACCAAAATATACATATAACAATAAAAATATAAATTATAAAAATACAAAATTATGAAAAAAAAATGATATATTTTATTCCGGTCCAATGTTTAGAGTTAGAAAACTAAAACCAAACTTTAATTCTTTAAAAAAAATCAAACGGAGCGATGTAGCTAAAAAATCAGACTAAATCATTGATTCAATTTAATTTTTTAATTTAGCTCGATTTGCCAATTTAGAGTTACACTCTTAAAATGGAATGTCTTACGAGATGGTAAGATAGGCACAACGATGTTATATTTTTCATGACTTGTCATCATCATTCTCGCGTACTATTAATTGTTATCACCGTTACTATTTTAGGTATCCATTCATTTATTTAAATAAATACCTACCAAAATTTTTTAGCATTTTCCATTTAATTATGGGATTTGATTTTCACACACTTCTTTTGTCCATTTGCACTCATTTTTTATTTCTGTTATACAAAATTACTAAAATACCCTTCTATTAAATAATCTTTATTCTTCTTTTGTGTTTAAATAGAAAAGTATTTTAATAACTTTGTATAATAAGGACAAAAAAATACAAATGACTAAAAAGAATGTGTGAAAATCATTTATCGTAATTATTATCGACGAAGTATTTAATTATTTGCGATAAATAGTAACATGATCGATAACACAACACATTTATGGTATTACCATATTGTTATTAATGGGTAATAGATGGTGTTATTTGTTGTTTAAAGCTATTAAGTCAGTACATTATTTTTTTATACTTATTTAATCAGTTGTGTTCCTTAACCACTTAAATTTGTTATTATTTTTTTTGATAGCCGAGGTATTCGGCCGACTTTGGGATTACTTGCAGCCTAATGTCGACTAGTCTTCGGGGGTCCAATCACACTGTTCATTTGCGGGGGCCCCAATTAAAGTCATGGCATTTTACTCTATATGAATTGACCCAAAAAGCATTGATAGCAACTGAGAGATTTCGAATCTGAGACCTAAGTATTATAATAATAACTACAATGGTATTATCAATATTACCTTTGCTCAAAAATATTTTTTCTTTACTCCAATAAAATTTAATTCATTCAACATATTATTTTTTATTAGGAACGTCAGTGAAAATTTTGAACCGTGCAATATTATTGTTGTCATTTTAGATATTTATTCATATTTTTTAAATGGTTCAATAATAGTCATTGAACTAGACATATAATTTGAAATTATATGTGCCTAGAATCCGGGTCATCTTTTTTAGACTAGTTATTTTTTTATGAAATAAATAAAAATTTATCACATTGATGGAAAAATAGATAGATAAACGACAGTTTTTGTTTATATTTTTGAAAAAGAATCTTAAGGAACATTATCATATTTTTGTAGTAAATTGAAAGATTAAGTATGTTATTTTTAATTTTAAGAAAAATGGTTATATCGACCCGCTTCCGCCTCGTATAATATTTGTCCGCTTTGACCGTCTAAACTCTATAGACTTTGCAGTACGTCACTTATCTCTGAATTGCTCAAAGACAAACACACTTAATTATAAAATTTTGTTTAGTTTTGACACCCTTACGGCATTAAAAAGCCTTGTACAACATAGGGTGCTTCAGGATGAGTACGCTTAACTATGAAATTTTATTTGGTTTTGGTGCTCTCACGGCTTTAAAATGTCTTGTACAAGGTAGGGTCATAATACATTATAAATAGTACTGAACTTACATCTACCAAGCTATGTCAAACCTTTGACCACCCATCCAAACATCCACCAAGACTTTCTCTCCCGAACGCCCGCCCTCACTCATAGTTGGCAGTACCACAGTCTTGCTGGGGTGCCACAATGGTAACATTGAAAAGAAAAAGACTTCCTACCGTCATACATTAAATATTATTTGATTTACCTTAAAATATGGTAGCTATTAATTACGATACAGATAATTCAAACTTCAACAAACTCTAATTTTATCATTAAGTGCTCCTAAATAAATGAACCAAACACTTGTTAGCAGAATTAATCGTAATTCAAATTTACGTTCAAAAGTAGTATAGAATTATTGTTTTCTACGTTGCTTTCTGCAAAGTGTGTCCACACCCCCCAAACTGACTTGACTAGGAATCGTTTCTCGCAGACTAATACAACACCTACACACACGTAGGAGCACCCTTCTTGCATATTCATACAAAGTCCCGAGTAGGCAGGTCGAGAAACTAACGGGTTATACTTTTACTTTCTTATAATTTTTATTTTAATACCTCCGAAATATAACAAAACAAACAGAGAGTAACAGAGTATCATAGACCATAGTGTAGCTCACAAAGGCCACGTTTGAAAATCTGTGTAAAAAGAGTTCGAAACATCATATTTTGGGTTTGTTATTTCTTCATTTGGTTCTCTTTTTAAAAGGGGACTATAGTCTGTTCCAACTCTAAATTTCTCAAAATATTCACAAAGAATGAGTGTGGTTTCATAATTCAGTTCGTCTGTATTAACAATCCTTACACAATTTATAGCTCCAACAAGACAAGAAGTTTCAATAGTAATCCCTCTTCCTTATTTTTTTTGCAATTACTGATCTCTTTTATCCTAAAACACGTGTGCGTATATTTATAAGTGTACAATCCTGAACACGATGAATCTTTCTCTCTCTCTCTCTCTCTCTCTCTCTCTCTCTAGATTATTTGCACTGAATTCTTTTTACCTAAACTGCAAGAGACAAAAATCAGTTAGCGTCGTCCGATCGAAGATAATTGAAAATGCTTAGATGCTTAAGTTAGTTGTTGAAAAAGGAAGGTTCTAATTGAAAAAACACTTGAAAGTGAAGTAATAAAGAGTCTCTCGTGGTGTCTCAGGTACTTATATAGAGGATTGTACATGCGTCCCAAGTCAACATGTGTCAAGCATGCACCACATCGTTCAAGATAATTGCCCCGTGCACCTACACTGTTAGACTAACCATCTCGTTTACCACAACGTCCGAAATAACCTTCCTTTGCACCATGACATCATTGAAGCCGAGTTGATTGCACGACATGTGGGCCTCGTAAAAACTTCGGTTCGGCCCAACGCTGAAGCGAACTGTGCCTCTAAAAATCCCACAATGGCAAGGGAAATATTTAAATTTTCGATCATTTTTCAGTCCGACTGATGCTGAATTCAATCCTGATCCGGTTTGTGTCGTGGCCCAATGTTCCATAAGTCAGGCCTACTACAACTGGTCATCACATAGAAAATAAACAGAAATAAACAGGAACAAGTAATACACAGGCCCACAGCCCATTACTGTTGGTATGGGATAGGTTCCATTTGGACCTAAAGGGCTTTATAATTTGGGCCACCCCATTTTGAAAAGGAAGAAGGTGTGTTGGGCCAAGCCCTACCCAAGGTGTATCGGGCTGGATAGCCCGCCCTGATCCGAACCGAAGAACCATTTCAAAAATATATTCCAGCAAGTTTAAAGAAGAAAATATATTCTGCTCTTGGATGTAGGGGATGTTTGGGAACGAACCATTTTTGGATTATAGACTGGATTATACATTATAATTATAATGAAAATTTATAAAATTGTTTGAGTAATAATATACGAAATAGATTTTATAGAAAGATAGTATACAATTATATAAAGAATTCAGATTATTTTGAGATCGTGGATTCTTCATTTTTATTTTCAAAAAATATTTTCTGTATAACTCACTCTTGAATAAGTTCGCGTACAGCCAAAAGTCGAAAATGCCCTATTTAAAATCCAGAATCAAGCGGCCAATTTAAATATACAGATTTCTTCAATTTCTAACATAAATTGTGATATTTCGCCTTTATATTTTTGACAATTTAACCCAAAACAAAGGTAATGGGGAGATCAAACATGCCCCTAACTTCATTTGTTTCGATTTTTTAATAAGTTATTAGTAATATGTAGAGGTCGGATACGATAGGATGGCTAGCACTATTACTTTTCATCATTCGTCTCGACAAGAGAAACCGAAAAAAAATATGAAAATTTAGACAAAAAATAAAGAAAATCTAGATAAAATATGACGCCAAATACATTAAAAGAAGTAAAAACTATCTTTCTCCATTTTTCTTTTTTAGTAAATTTTTGAGACTTTTGCTCGTATTATTTTACTTTCTAATTTTTTTCGTCAAAATGAATGATTAATCCAAAAAATTTAACGCAAAAAATTAAAAAGATAGTAATATTAATACCTATTTGTTTAGGACGAGGGCGGTTGCACATGATGTCGCTTGCTTATTGGTCCCATGAAGTATTTGTTGATGTTTCTTGTCAAAAGCAAAACTTAATCATTAGGATAAGGAAAAGTCTTTGATTTCAAAAAAAGTTTTCAAGAAAATTTTCAGAATTTAAAATGAGTGGATTAGATTTACTTGACTTTATAGACTTTCAAATCCCAATAAATCTTAACAATTGATTTTGAAATTGGGAATATTTTCAATTTTTTTTTTTATGGAATCGTAGCACTTCTCTTAAGATAAAGGTGATAAGGTTTACATTTAGAATTTAAAGTTAGTTGGGGTGTCACCACCATTCCAACTATGACACTAACTTTCCAAATGTCCTTTTTGATGCACCATTCAAAAGTTTAGTAAGTGCTCATTAGATGGTTTTGGCACCAAGCGAGATTATCTATAAAAAAAAATATTCAAGACCTTATAACCGTCGTGTAGTGTCTAAATTCATTCACAACATGTGTTTTTACGAGTTTTATAACAAAATATATAGACTCAGATCGACGTATGGTTTGACACATTGTGTGATAGTGTTTTAAAGTAAATAATTACTAATATTATCAGGGTCGGCCCTAGGGTAAGCTCAGCAAGTCCCCGGGCTTGGGCAATCCCCCAACGAGGGCTAACAATTTTTTTTATATAAATATAAAAAATAATAGAAATTCATCAAAAAAAACTATTATTAATACTAAGTGGGCGTAACCGAGCTGAAGTTAGGCTTGAACAACACAAATGTCAGTATTATTGTTTGATGTACTATTTAACCTAATTTGAACATTACCATTTTTTGAGACAAACAAGAAGGTATTCAAAAACTAAAGTGGAACAAAGTATCAAATTTATAAATATATATCATTTGTGAGTGATTTATTCAAATTTATGTTTAGATTTGGGTTTGCTCATTGAAGTGTTTCTTACTAAATAGAGCTTTTACTCAAATTTTGACTCAAATATGCGTAAAACACGAGTAAAGGCTAGAGAGAATAAGCTTTTAGTAAGGGATTTCTTATTTTGTTACGGTGTAAAATTTTTATTTTCTAATCAAATTTTGATGATCCGAACCGTTTAATGTGTTTAAAACATATTTTTAAGGGTTCACAGGAGAAATCAGCTCAAAATATTATTCAGAAAAGTTTGATCCATTCAGTTTTTTGTAAAACTGTTTCTGTCAACATTTATCAAAAAAATTTTAAATCAAGCCCCTCTCAATATTATTTTCAGCCGATTTCTTGCGGGTACCCCTAAAAACATATTTCAAACACATTAAACGGTTCGGATCATCAAAATTTGATCAGAAAATAAAAATTTTACACCGTAACAAAATAAGAAATCGCTTATTAGAAGGGGACTGATGCTAGAGATAACCTAAGACAAAGTTTATAAACTCCCATCAATGTATAATGATGTAAGAATAGGAGACATTACGTACTGGTGCACCAAGAACACTTAATCTGAACACCACATGTTTGTTTAATGTTCCTGTTAAGTAGGGATGGAGCGGGGAGGAGACAGTCACCCCTGCAAGAAGGAAAAAAAAAACCTCTATCATTGTATAGAAAAAAATATCTTATAAAGTTATAGACTCGTCCCTACTAAATATTTTGAAAAAAATTCAAATAGTAGACTCATCCTTTCGTAGAGAAATTCCTGACATCGTTCTTGCTCTTAAGGTCTAACGTTCGAAACCTTCCATATATTATCAACTTTTATAGGGCCCCTTGTTAATAGACGATAAAATTGATCTTTCAAAAATTAGTCGAGATACACGTAAACTGGTCCAAACACTTTGAATTATTGAAGAACAACAAAGAATCAGAATCAGATACCTTCTTTTTTCAATATATAAAGACTTAACGTTTACCAAAACCCACTAAAGGAACTTTGGGTTTCTCCAACCACGAAGGTCTCTTCCCAAATGGAATGCAGAAGAAGATGCAGAGATCCAACTCCTCAGGCATTCCCAATTCTGCTGATCTTAGCACTGGTTGCCATTTTTATTGTCATCAAAAGGTTCGTATCCTCCTTGGTGACATCAATTGCTGAGTCCAGAGAAGTAATCACAGGTTGGGTTCTTTTGGCGGCCACAGCAGTAGCCTTACTGCTGCTTGTGAGTGGGTTGTCTGGTCCACAACCGCGGCGGTTCCGCCGGTGTTACTGCCGGAATCAGTACTACTGTCGTTGCTAGAGAAAACCACCGCCGCGGGACACAGCGACGGTACGGTGTTATGAAATTATGAATCCACAATAAGGTTTTAGTTCATACTTGCAGGTGGTTGGAGAAACTGGTCGTATTATGTGTAATCCTTGTGGGTTTTCTGTATTTTGGATGGGGGATGTTATTATTTCTGAGTAAATTGTGGTAATTAATATAGTGCAAAAGTGTTTTTTATTTTCTTGTTATTTATGTTGATCTATTATCGTGTTGAGTGACGTAACCAAGAATCAAATTCGGGAATGACATCAGATTTGGCCTTTAGATTTACTATTCAGTCATGAATCGTTCTTCGTTTTAATTTCCCGTATGTATTCTTGATTTCTTAATTAACCTAAACATGAAAAATTATAAATTCTTCATGGGCATCGTAACGGAGTATCCAGACAATTTTTATAATGGTACGAATAAAGTTTCACACAAATATGTAACTGATGAAGAGTAGTGTTACTAAACCAAAGACATCTAGATGCTAAAAAAATAAAAACACAAACTTTTTTTTTTTTGAAAATTGGGAGTAACACTAGTCACCTCTCCCTCAAATGAGTACACCCTTGATAGTGTTCTTTGTGACTGAAAGGCTATAATGTTTTTCACAAATACGAAGTGAGATTTACGTTGTGATTCATATTCATGTCGCTATACGACCGTAAAATAAAAAAGAAAGATTTTTCGTACCTTGAATTGAATAAATAATTAACCTTATTTCTCGATAATGATATTTCCTACAAATAAAAACCCATTACATGTTTAACTCATGTTGCCTGTTTTAACTGTTTCTTTTTTTTTTTTTTTTTGTTAATTTTGAATTAAATTTTTTACTTTTGTGATTCATCTTGACGACAAAATTTTTTAAAAAAATCATTAAAAATACAAATAAGCCAAATATAAGTATTTTTTTCTTTTCAACCTATGATTCTTTATATTTTTAAGGGGTATTTAATATTCAGTCTTATCTATAAGACAACTTAGTGTTTCATCTTATACACTTTTTAAAATTATTTTTTCATCATATAATTCAAAAAATACCTAAATTGCCCTTAAAACACATAAAGCACAAAATTAGCATTTTGGTTCTAAAAATAAGGGATTTGTTTAATACCCTACTTTTATTATCAAAACACCTCCTCCGACGGTTCATCTTTTATCCATCTGGGTTTTAATTCTCTGTCCTAGGGTTCTAAAATCAGAGCAGCGTGCTGAAGACCGGCGATCTAGGGTCCCGAACTGCCGCCGACGTCTAATCATTGGTGCGTATTGACGGGGCTGGGTTGTATTCTGATTGACCACCTGACTGTTGGTGCGTATTGTCGTTTTGTGTTTTAATTCTCCGTCCTAGGGTTCCAAAATTGGAGCAGCGTGCTGAAGAACGACGATCTAGGGTCCTAAACTGTCGTCGACATTCGACCATTGGTGCGTATTGACGGGGTTGGGTTATATATGGGAGAGTACATCGTCGTCCGACCGACCATCGTCCCATTGTGTCGCCATAGCAAGTACGACTTGTTTGCAAACATCATGAACTGGACGGATTGTAATGTTGGTTTCACTGTTTGCGTTGGTATCTGAGTTACTATTTAATCCAACTTCTATCTATTTGTATTCCCCTTACCTACTGATTTACATGAAATTGTTTAAAAATTATATTTTGGTTCCTGTAATTTTGGTCGTGTTTGTTGGGATTGAATGGATTTTGTGTGTGATTGTCATCCTGCATCTGAAATTTACCGTGTTGTTGCATATTGGATGACGTATAGTTCCATGTAAATTTGCCATGTTGTACGTGTGTGAACTGTATGTACGAATTTAGCATATTTAGTTCGGATTTACCATAAGTACTTAAACATCGCAACTTAGGAGTTAAGACCAGTTGAGTTTCAACCTAGAGCGTGTTGTTTGTCCATATTCAATAAATATGGAAGTTGGTCTTCTCTTGAACTGTAGTAATAGTATATTTGATTATGATGATGAATTTGCTCAGTTTAAAATGATGGAGAATTTGATTTTTATATGGTAAATCTGATAGTAATGGTATATTTGATTACGATAGTAAATTTGATTATAATGGTATAGATCCGTAACTATACCAGATTTTTGTATAATCTGTTTTGATATAATCCATAGTTGGTAAATCCGGATACTATGTTTTATATTTCCCGCTCAATATTCAAAGATTGTTTCTATAGTTAATAACTTTGTACTCCGATTTATGCAGGTGGGTTGGATGGCTTAGGGGTATGAGAACATGAGACTAGCGCCCAACCGTCACGACATGCCTATAGTGGTAAGTTTGATGATCATCTCCTTTACTCTCCTTGTCGGTTTTCATACTTATTCAAACCACCCTTCCCAGAATATGATCTATACGTGGCACTTTGTAGGAATGACACATAGTGGGAGTGCGAATTCGAACATGACATTACCATGCGTGAAGATATGGAAGGAGTTGAGCAGCATGAGGAAGGTTCACCTTTAGTCAGAAATCTCCGAGCTCAGATTTCAGAAATTAATTCCCATATAACCAATTTAGTTCGAAAGGATGAAGAACGAGATGCCGTGCATGCTAAAGAAATGGCAAAAAATGATGAAAAGATAGCTAAATTAAAAGATATGATAATGCACCTCCTCAGTAAGAAATCTAGGTTCTCGGACGAGTTTGATGAAATAGTCGTACATTCGATCACTCAAGAAATAAAGAAAAAATCCAATGATGAAGTCAAAACAAAGCAAAAGGATCTGAACGAAGAGGTGAAGCAGTCTATGATTGTGCGGATAAAAACCAAATCAAGAAAACGCAAGGAACAGCCGAAATTTATTTATAAACGGAAGAAGAGGAAATGTGCAACAAATATGGAGACTAATGTGGCTATAGGATCGGAAAAAGTTGTCAAAGTTACAAATATTCCTACAAAGGTGACTCTTGTAAATTCAAAACCATTGTCAGTGAAGACCCTCAAAAAATGTGTTGTCCACCGCTTGTTGTCAAATGATGATCAAATAAGGACCCAGCAAATATGGAGCACGACCGACACAAGGTGTTGACCAAAAATTCAAAATCTTATTGCCGCACCTTATCTTCTATATATCCATTAAATATGTTAATATAATTTAACTGTTTTAGTCGTAGTGCATGTATATGGTCCGGTACTAAGATGACTACTTCGGTTTTTCTTAAAGATTTAACGCAGCCTGTAATGGACTCGTCTATATCTAACTCGATGAGTACTTATTTGTTGGATAACTTTGCTCTGTAGTTTAATCGGGTAAGATGTTACACTTGGTCATCCTTACACGGTGTTGACCGTATAATTAATCTTCTTATGATGGGTAATTTTGATCCAACTAGTAAATCTGATGGTATAATTGTTATTCTGTTCCTCCATTATGGTCAGTTTAAAATGATGGTGAATTTGATTTTTGAATGGTAAATAGGCTCGTCCCTACTAAATATTTTAGAAAAAATATTCAAATAGTAGCCTCACCCTTTCATAGTAAAATTTCTGATTTCGTTCCTGCTCTTGAGGTCTAACGTTCGAAACCTCCTGCATATTATCAACTTTTATGGGGCCCCTTGTTAGTAGACGATAAAATTGATCTTTCAAAAATTAGTCGAGATGCACGTAAATTGATCCGGACACTCTGAATTATTGAAAAAAAACAAAGAATCAACATTATTAATTTCATAAACCGTCAACCTATCAAAATCAGATACCTTCTTTTTTTCAATATATAAAGACTAACGTTTACCAAAACCCACTAAGAAACTTGGGTTTCTCCAACCACGAAGATCCCTTCCCAATGGAATGCAGAAGAAGATGCAGAGATCCAACTCCCCAGGCATTCCTAATTCTGCTGATCTTAGCACTGGTTGCCATTTTTATTATCATCAAAAGGTTCGTATCCTCCTTGGTGATATCAATTGCTGAGTCCATAGAAGTAATCACAGTTTGGGTTCTTTTGGCGGCCACTGCAGTAGCCTTACTACTGCTTGTGATTTGCTTGTCTGGTCCACAACGCCGGTGTTACTGCCGGAAACAGTGCTACTGTCGTTGCTAGAGAAAACCACCGCCGCGGGACACGGCGGCGGTGCGGTGTTATGAAATTATGAATCCACAATAAGGTTTTAGTTCATACTTGCAGGAGGTTGGAGAAACCGGTCATATTGTATATGTATAATCCTTGTGGGTTTTCTGTATTTTGGATGGGGGATGTTATTATTTCTGAGTGAATTGTGGTAATTAATATAATGCAAAAGTGTTTTTTATTTTCTTGTTATTTATGTTGATCTATTATCGTGTTGAGTGACGTAACCAAGAATTAAATTTGGGATTGACATCAAATTTGGCCTTCATATTTACTATTTAGTCATGACTCGTTCTTCGTCTTAATTTCCCGTATGTATTCTTAATTTCTTAGATAACCTAAACATGAAAAATTATGAATGCTTCATGGGTATCGTAAAATAGTATCCAAGCAATTTTTGTAATGGTATGAATAAAGTTTCACACAAATGTCTAATGATAAAGAGTTTAGAATATACGTAGCTGTGTTACTAACAAAAGACATCTAGATTCTAAAAAAATGAAAACACAAACTATTTTTATTTTTACTTTTTGAAAATCAAGCCACGTTGTTGGGGTACTAATGATAGATGAGATCTTCTGACCTGTCACATCGAATGGTGGTAACACTAGTCTCCCTCAAATGATTGTACACCCTTGATAGTGTTCTTTGTGACTAAAAGGCTATAAATTTTTTCACAAATACAAAGTGAGATTTACGTTGTGATGCATGTTCATGTCGCTATACCACCATAAGGTAAAAAAGAGAGATTTTTCATGCCTTGAATTGAATAAATAATTAAACTTATTTCTCAATAATGATATTTCCTACAAATAAATACCCATTACATGTTTAAGTTGTGAAACTAGAGAAAGGAGACTTGTATTATTGAGTGATTATGTTACAAGGGGCCAATACATCAATATATAGAGAAAACCTAGAAACCCTAGGTAACCCTAATTACATGAAAGGACAACAATACCCTTGCAACTAAACATTAATAACAATTTAACCATTACTATTCTAACACTCCTTTATTTATAGATGAAATTAGGGTTAACCTAATGGGCTCTAACCACCTAGGCCCATTAGGGTTAACATAACCTAATCTATCCCACATAACAACTAACACTCCCCCTCAAACACATGATGCGAGCATGGAGAGCATTATGGGTTTGCCAACATGAAAAAGAGATGCTCCAACTGATGTCTTTGACAACTTCGATTCTCCAACGACTTCAATTCTTCAACAACTTTAATTCTTTGACAACATTAATTTTGGTACCCAGTAGAATATAACTAACAAAGGAATATGGGACAAGTTCTCCCCCTCACGTGCGAACCCCGAATCGCACGGGAAGAGAGAAACAAAGGATCCAACTAGGATCACAACAAGGTGCCACACGGCACAACTTGGGGCCACTTGGCACACCAAACGGGGATTTAACAACCAACCAACAAAAGAAAGACTTGTCCATAAATTCACCAAAAGTCTAAACTGCAGGGACCGAAATCAAATATTGCAAAGTTTGGGAATCAAATATTGCAAAGTTTAGGATTAGGGTTAGGTTTAGGAGACAAAACAGAGATCAAACCAGGCGCAAAACAGAGGCCAAACCGGGCAGCAAACAGGCGCAAAACAGAGACCAAACCAGGCGCAAAACAGAGACCAAACCAGGCACAAAACAGAGACTGAAGACGGGCAATAACAAAGACTGAAGACGGGCAGTAACAGGGCAGCAAACAGCGGCTGATGGATGGCGAAAACAGGAGGCTGAGGACGAAAACAAATAATATCAGCCGGGTGAAAACAGCGGTTAGGGTTTGCGAAAACAGCGGCTAGGGTTTGCTATTTCTGAGGAAAACCAATGGCGAAAACAGCAGCTCAGCGGCTGATGGCGGCTGAAGTAGGGTTTAGGCAAGGAGGGGGGCGGCTGATGGAGAAACCAGAGGTGGAACAACATCAGACGATAACTACCAGACGATGGCGACTAACACTAAAGACCAGACGATCAGTGATGCAACCGGCGGACGGTGGCAAGGCATAAGCCGCCCGCCGGAAAGCGAGTATTCCACAGGCCTAGATCTTTGGCTCTGATACCATGTTGTGAAACTAGAGAAAGGAGACTTGTATTATTGAGTGATTATGTTACAAGGGGTCAATACATCAATATATAGAGAAAACCTAGAAACCCTAGGTAACCCTAATTACATGAAAGGACAATAATACCCTTGCAACTAAACATTAATAACAATTTAACCATTACTATTCTAACACTCCTTTATTTATAGATGAGATTAGGGTTAACCTAATGGGCTCTAACCACCTAGGCCCATTAGGGTTAACATAACCTAATCTGTCCCACATAACAACTAACAAGTCCTATTGCCTATTTTAACTTTTTCTGTCTTTTCTGTTAATTTCGAATTAAGTTTTTTAATTTTGTGATTCATATTGACGAAAAAAATATAAAAAAATAACTAAAAATACAAATAAGCCAGATATAAGTATTTTTTAACATTTTATTCTTTCCAACCTAAGATTCTTTATATTTTCGATTCTTTCAAATATTTCGGCCAAAAATTAAAAAATATCACTAACAGAGTTAGTCGTAAAATAAATTAGTTTAATACAGTCCAAACTCGAGCGGACTCTCAAACCTTTCCACACAACGAAATCTGTTCAAATGAACAGAGGACAAAGGAGATATACACCACAACAGAAGATCTTATTAACGTGGGAATGTATCTGTTACTAAGAACCATTGGCTAAAAGAAAGACCAAATAATTGAAGTATTTGATATTACTGTTCTTGTCCCGTCCCTGAATCGATATCCAATCTATATATCCACCCCAATTCCCAAGCAGAGATTGATTTTATCCTCCACCCCGAACAAGAAATGGAGATATCCAAATAGGAATGGAGATCCAAAAATAAAAATAAAAAATATTATTTCCAATATAGAAAAAAAACATTAGAAATTATACGAAATTTGATAAACCCTGAAAACCCTATATATTATACAACTTCTAACTATTTACAACCCCTAAATATCATAAATAATACGAGGTGGGGGCGGGAATCGAAAACGGTAATACATATCCCAAAATCTTACCCATTTCTCGAATTTTTTTCTAAAGTCATCCCCAAATCCTATCTGATTCCCAAAAAATTCCCCAACTCCCCAATTCGTTCGGGACGGAGAACGGGGCAAGACGAATCGGGTGAAATTGCCATCCCTAGTTGACATTATTTCATAAAGGCTATAAATAGCTTTAAATGTGGACAAAATTATATCATTTTGTCGCACTACAACGTTGTAATACACCACACCATCTCCCAATCCTATCGAAAAGTCCCAACACACAAGTAAACCCTTATATGAAAACTACTAATACCTCAACAGATGGATCAACAAGCTCAAGATAGAATCCAAACAGATGAGCATCCCATCGAACCGCGAAGCATAGCATACTCGGAAGCAATAAGTATTCCCGCTTTGAAGTCAAATACAAGACAAAGTGAGAGAATGTAGGCTAAAATAGCACAAAACCATGTTTGTGATTTCCTGAGCCATTTATTTGCTTTGGTGCTGCGATGGATGATCAAGCAGCAACCTTCTTGGAAGTCACAGAATTCACAATGGTTGCAAACTCAGGCCCCTGCAGCACAAATTTCAACTTACAATCATGATGATACCCAAAAAACTATAGGAACACACATATTTTCCAATTTCTCCTAAGAACAAGGGTATAACTCTTTAGCTTGTCACTGAGAAGTCAACTCAAGCATCAAAAGCATTATAGTTATCACTATCTTGTAACTTTTTCGATTAACATTTCAAAAGATAGCGACAGTGAAACACATAGACTGTACTATGCGTGGCATATATGTTTGCTACAATAACATACGTATACAATGTGTTACAGCAACCCTCCCGAAGCAACCATAAAGAAATAAAAATTGGAAGAACAAATTTGCTGTCTAAGGTGGATCACACGTCTTAAGGATTTTGTTTGCACTTTAATCAATGCAATTCCGAATGCAAAGAACTATGTTATTTTAAAAAGGCATCTGGCTGATGTGTCCAATACCCAATTTACAGATACTCTTCTGAATTTCTTATTCGAAGCGGCATCGAGTAAGGTTGTGTTGTGAAGCACTTCCTTTTGAGATTGCCAGCTTCATCCACTTGTCGATATTCATTCATAATCGTGGGGAACAAGAGTCTCCGGGGATCTTGTGGGCCTCCAGGTTTAGGTATGTGTATGATAGGAACAATAAGTTCTTCTCGAGAACTAATTCAGATCAGTTCGAGAAGACTTTAACTCCTTTTCCAACCTCCCATCCCACTTACAGGGAAACTGAGTCAGTCTCTTAAGGGAGGAGCTAAGCGTCGAATATTCGCCATTGGAAACTATCTCAATCAAAGGTTGTTGAAACCCTTCCATGATTGGTTGATGGCAGTTTTATGCCGTCTTCCAACTGATGGGACATTTAATCAAACAGCACATCTGGATAGACTAGTTGGCAAGATGACAGTTTATTCTTTTGATCTAAATTTGGCCATGGATCATTGGCATTGACATAGAAAGACTAATACAGTGGTTGAGAATTAAAATATTTGTTTCGTAAAAAGATTGCTGACATGTCATACCTTTAATGAAGCACCACCTACAAGGAATCCATCGATATCTTCTTGTTTTGCAAGCTCAGCACTGTTGCCACCATTCACAGATCCTGCAGAAGAGTTTTGGATTCTGCTGGTTATTACAGCCAAAACAACTAAAGCTATATCTCCTAGTCTTGGATCATTTAGACTCTAAAACGAGCAAAATTTCATCATTTGTAGCTGTGTGATCCTCATCTTAACCTGGGTGAACTTCTTCAAATATAAAAGGATCTGTCTCAACAAGTCAACCCAACGCACAAGTAATAATATACAGGTGGATTTTCATAGAGCAAATTATGACACGGATGCTTCAAACGAAATGTGTGGAATTGTGATTTGTATCTGGTAGTATACGGCCAAATGATGCACAACAAACTCAAACTGACAAAATAATTAGCAAATCAAAGTACAGGCACAATGAACAAAAGAGGAATACCTCCATAGATAATACGCGTCTTAGAGGCAACTTCTGCTGAGACATTCTTTCTTAGCCAATCACGAACAGCCACATGCACGTCCTGAGCTTGCTGGGGTGTGGCTACTTTACCAGTTCCGATTGCCCATACAGGCTCATATGCAATTACAATGTTATCCCAACTGGGTACAGCATCTGCATATAATGGACGTCATTTACATGGAGAAAAGACGCAGAAATGCTTCTTGTTCACAAAAAAGATCCAATAAAATTTTTGAGAAAAGAAAACACAAATAATTAAGTTTACCAGCAAAAGCCTTCAGTTGCTGAGAACAAACATCAAAAGTTTTTCCTTCTTCTCTCTCCTTTAACAGTTCTCCAATGCAGGCTATAACTCCAAGACCCTGGCTCAGAGCATAAGCAGCCTTCTTTCCTATAAACTGAAGGTGATGTGCACCAGTCAAGTCTTGAATATATGGCATCAATTTGTCATGAAATACAACCAATTACCCCATGACAAAATCTGCTGACAATTTAATTTCCAAACATTTGATAAACTCTTACCGGGTTGTCTTCTCCAATAACGTGTCTTCGCTCAGAATGTCCCAGGACTACCCATTTGCAGCCAATATCTTTCAATTGTTCCACACTGTAAACAGAGAAGTGAACTCAGTTATTGTCTGAAATTATAAGATAGCCAATATAATACACTGCATTTGTTTCTGTCTTCTGCAGCAGTGCAGCCTCTGATTCAAATGGAATCAGACAATGAAAACAACCGTGCCATCAAAGGCCACGGACCATTGTTGAGTTGCTAAGTACACAACAACACAGGACAAAAGACAAAAGCAAAATGAAACCACTCGAGCTGGCTTCTTTCTAAAGCATATTCAACTTAAACCCCTAAGAATGTGGGTGCCCAAACCAACAATATACCTTTTAGAGAAAAGCAAAATACATTAGTCCGATTGATTTTCATTATAAAGGCAGGCAGTACTAAAGATTCTCTGAACTTTGACTCACGTAAGCCTTACACCTAAAAAGACTATTTACTGGCTAAAGTGAAACATAGCATGTCGAGTGCAACCAATCCTTTCAGCTCATCAAGAATGAATGCACTAACCTGATTTCTCCTGTAAAAGCTCCACCTTTCCCTATCCAAGAATTTTGAGCTGCTATCTCAATTCGATCCGTCAATGAATTCTTTACCTGGTCGATGTACACAAAAGGTGGTGCAACAACAATATCTGCAGGAACCAATAGAATAGAGAGTAGATTATTAGATACTGCGGTTGAGCTACATTTCAATTCCTAGCTCCTTGCTCCACATACTATTGTTATGTAATTTCATGAAACATCAGCAAGGTAAATAACCAAGTTCCCTGAAGTCCTCACTCCAACCTCTAATTTTAAGATGGTACGAGAATTTATGCTTTAGATTGCAAAAGAATAGAATACACAAGAGTTTTCTTCGTCCATATAACTCAATTCTTCAGAAATGGAAGTTTTGAAACTGTCACTGAAGGCTATATGAACATTAAAAAACCAAAACTTAGCCCCTGTGAGATGCTTGCCTCGTAACTGAAGCATATGCAGGAACAAATAAATAAATATGTATGCCGAATATATAATGAGTATATGGGATGAGAATAAGATACTCTGGGGAATAGGAACACTGGCTCACCAACATCAGGCTCCAACTTTGCGCTGTTCAAGTCTGAGACAAGCTTACTGATAGACTCTTTTGTCCCATTCTAAACAAAATTTGAAGAATAAGCATAAGTCTTTACAATCAAAAGTCAAGGAATGAAAGTAACTGTACTTTCTACAATGCCCAACAGCATATTAAATATAAAGAGGTAAAAACGTAGCTTGTACTTTGTACAATGTATGCGAAAGAAACATTGGAATACACGCACAACTAATATCATGATATTCAAAAGTTTCGGGTGTGGTTTGAAATATAACCCTGGATAAATACTAGCAATACCTTGGAACAAAACTAGACCTATACCGCCCGGACGAAAGTTCCAGATGGAAAGAAGATGTAATATACATCACTTGCAATGCATTTTTTATATATGAAGGGGATAAAGAACAAAGCATACAACATAGATACTGTAAAGAGGCTTGCTACAAGAGAAATAACCATGCGTCAAGCAACTCAAGCCAAATTTGGAATCAACTCATCTTCTTATTCTTCTTTAGTCCTTTTCCCCTATCGTTCCTATGCCATTGTTTGTTCCTCAAATTTCATAATTAAAAAAGCCCCAGTGATTGAGGGGGCTGGCCAAACTCCCAAACTGAAGCACACCCCCCCCCCCCCCCCCCCCCCCCCCCCCAAAACAACCCAAAAAATAATAATAATAAAATAAAAAATAAAAATATTATACAACAACAACACTCCCCCACCCCACGCGGACGCACACACAGAGAAAATACCTGCTGTGCTTTACTCCTTGGTTTGCATCACTCATAAACTATCCTCAAGATCAATTAACAAAGTATACAATTCTGAAGAAAATAACTATTTGAAAGAAAAATAACCCTAGACTAGATATAGACATTTTATTTAGTGATAAAAATGAGAAGATACTTACACACTTCCAGTTGCCACCAACATAAAACTGCAAGGAAAAAAAGGCACAAAATCACATTTTGAACAATACAATTTGAAGATATTATGAAATCAACAGACTGAAGGGCCACGGGCTTTATGAGATAAGATATCATGTTGTGGCTCATGGATGCAAAGAACAAGGTTAAGCAAAGTACTGAACACAACCAAAAAAATAGAAGGAAGGCATGGTAAAGATGCAATGGAAAAACATGTTGCGTTGTACCTTAAAGACTACACTACCACAACATATCATAAGTCTCAAGGTCTTACAGTATAAAGCCATCAAGGGACTGGTGCAAAATGTCCTTGAATAGAGAAATTGTGTGTGGGGTTACTAGTATTCACCAGGAGGAGTGAAACTCGCAGGCAATTAATTATGGGTGCACCACTAAAGCGATAATCTAAGGGAGTAGTTTTCCACAGATGAGATTACATTATAGAGAAGCTTTTATCAGTTCAAAAGGATGTTGATCGCACTAAAACTCCTACTTCAAGCTTCAAGGATGCCAGACTGTCTGGTGCTTGAAGTAATAGAATGAAAGGAGGAGAATCAAATTTATCAGGTAACCAAGAGAAAGGTAAATAAGGCTCTTCTTACTCAAAAAACACCGTGAAGAGAAAGTCCACTCAAGCTTAATTTAGGCATCAAGTTCAAAAGAGAGGGGCAAGTCTCAAATATTAACATGGGCCACTCGCGGAACGAGTTAATACCAATTTTGTTGAAAAAGTAGAGGAAAAAAGCATCCAGATGTGAAATAAAAAAAAAAGAGGAAACAGAGACTGCGATCAAATATGTCACTGCAAAAACTTCAGAGTTAATAATTTTTATGTTTAATTTTGATTAAAGCTGCTTCTCTCATAATTCATCAACTAGGCATTTAGGCAATTGAGGACAACCCAACAGCCAGAGCTTCTGGAGCTCAGGCAGTGGAGGCAAAAGGCATGCTTCAATTAAAGAATGTGTTCACTTGTGAACGCCACCAATCAGGTTTAAAAAGTGTAAGCTAAATAAAATTAGTTGGAAATAGCTCCTGCATTAGTGCACCTATTTCATTTTGAGATAATATACTTTAAATTCTAGCATCCTTCTTCGTTTCTTGTCTAGTCAGATTAGGGCTGCATGTTTCTTGATTAACTTGAACCATCTACATTGATGAGGCATTTCCACAATCACTAACCAATTATAACTCTCTGGTGTTGTAAATTCTAACCTATTGAAAATTAATTCATATTGAATTACAAGTTCTTGATTTCACAAGACGCCTAGTTCTTATTTAACTCCTATTGGTCGCCATCGCCAATACTGTAGCGTATATATTACGTGTATATAGCTCTCCTTTACAAATCACTCTCAATATACTGAATATAAAGTACTTGCGGATACGTAATCCTGTCAAATAATAGTAGTCGACCGAACAATGAAATCACCAGAAACAGATTGATCGTACTATTTCACATCCTGTGAATCGAAGTTGGATCTACAAAAAATAGGATTTTGAAGGAGGGAAGAGAAAGAGACTACCTTTCTGGAGCCGGCCATGGAATCGACGTGCTGGAAGAGAGAGAGAGTGTTGATGAAGAGATAGAAAATGTGGAATCGAGGTTGAAGCAAGTAATACACAGGCTAATAGCCCATTACTGTTGGTATGGGATAGGGTCCGTTTGAACCTAACGGGCTTTGTAATTTGGGCCACCCGGTTTTTAAAAGGAAGGTGTATTGGGCCAAACCCTATCCAAGGTGTATCGGACTGGAAACCCGCCCTGATCCGAACCGAAGAACCATTTTATAAAATATTCCAACAAGTTTAAACAAAACATTTATTCTGCTTTTGATGTACTACGAGGATGTTTGGGAACGAAATATTTTTTGAATTATAAATAATCGATTGTAGATTATATTTTTTTTATTATAATGAAAATTTTAAAATATTTGAATAATAATGTGCATAATAGATGTATATAAAGGGTATTGTGAAAATTTGTATAGAAATTTTAAAAAATGCCTCCGAAGGTTATTTTGAGATCGTGTATTCTCTGGTTCATTTCAGTCCGATTTACTTTTGATAAGCTCCTCCACACGGATTGGGAAGAGTTGTAATGCAATTCCTTGTACTGTGCGTGTAGCTAGTGCAAACAAAATGATGTAATTTTATCCGTGTTATTCTCGAAACTACATCTTTTTAACTTATGACGTGAATTGTTATCAAAATGTATGTGATCAAAACAACGTAGTTTATACAACGTTGTTTGAGGAACAAAGTAGATAAAACTATATCGTTTTACCTGCACTACACGCGTACTGCAGAGGACTGCACTACAGCCTTCCTGAATCCCCCACACCCCCTAATCACATTACAATTTATCATATCAAAATGACTGTTCAATTCTTTAAATTCTAACATAAATTGTGATATTTCACCTTCATATTTGTTGACAATTTAACCCAAGACAAAGGTTATGGGGAGATCAAACATGCCCCTAATAGAAATTTAATATCTCTCATTTTTATGTATTTCAATTTTTAATAAGTTATTGCAATATATAGAGGTCGAGTAGGTTAGGATGGCAAGCGCTATTGGACTAAATTAATTTTTGTTAAAATAATTGGTACTATTAGTACATTTTTAGACTCTTGATCATATTGCTTTACTTTCTAATTTTTTTCATCAAAATGAATAATTAATAGAAAGAATTTAGCACAAAAAATTAAAAATTAATACCAATTTGGTTAGGCCAAGGGCGGCTGCATATGATGTTGCTTGCTTGTTGGTCCAATGAAGTATTTGTTGACGTTTCTCCTTAAAAGCTAACCTTATCATTAGGATAAGAGCAATGTTACGTTACTAACATATTATGTTTTACATCAAGTTATACATTATGCATACGTGGCATTTACTAATTTGAACACATATTAAGATTTACGAGACCCTTTTTCATTTTATAATTAAAATTACATGTCACGTAAGCATAATATATTATTTGATGAATAGACTTATTATTCTTAGGGTAAAGGTGATATGATTTACACTTAGATTTTAAAGTTAGTTGGGCTGTGATGACCACCAACCACCATTCCAACTATGAGACTAACATTCAAAAGTTTAATAAGTGCTTATTGGATTTTTTTTTGGCACTAAGGGAGATTATCCAAAAAGTTATTCAGGATTTTGTCACTTTCGCGAAGCGTCCAAATTTCTCCACAACTACATGTTTATATGAGTTTTAAGACAAAAAAAATGTATAGACTCGGATCGATATATGGTGATGAAATAACCTGACTACGCACTATGTCACGATGCCACGGGAGCACTGCATAATTACTAGGATTGTCGATTGTTGTACTATTTAATCTTATTTGAAAACTACCATGTTTGGAGACAGTCGACACGAAAACAAAAAATTATTCAAAAATTAAAGTGAAAACACAATTATTATATTTATAAGTATGTCATTAATGAGCTATTTACTTAAATTTGTGTTTGTCTATTGGAGTGTTTCATACTTAATGCTGCTTTAAACTCAAATGTTGACTCAAAAGGGGAGTGAAGGCTGAAAATAACTCAAAACAAATATATAGACTCGTATCAATGTTTGACAATATAGAGATCTGAAACACTATACGACGGTACTTTAGAAGCATTTAATCTAAATACTTTAATATTTAGAGACAACTTGTAACGACCCGAAAATTTAAATGATTTTTTTTTTATTTTAACTTAAAATTGTTAAAATGATCTATAATTAGTCAATTAGAATTTAATACTTAATTAATATTAATTTAAAAAGAAATTTCTCAAGTTTAAAATTTAAAGCATAATAAAACCATTAAAGTATTATCTCAATTTCTAAATAGTAATAGTGGTGAATAATTTAAATAACATGACTAAAAATTAACCCCACACACGGGGACCTTCAGTGAACTTCCGACGGACTGATTACTGGTACAGCCAAGGTTCCGTTATCTCGGGATCTTTCTCCTCCACTTCGGTAGCCACCATTTCTGCTTCTGGTTCAGGTTTAAATTCAAGATCGTCTCCTACATCTGGCTCAGGGCCAGGGTACAACGTACCATGAGTATTGAAACCCAGTAATAAACTAATTATCCCTTATGAAACCCCCATGAATGCAAGTATATAATGACTAAATTAATTCTAACTTTTAATATTATTGCGTGGTTCAAATTACCATTTTCATCCTTACACCCATGCTTAGATTCCCATACGCTGTGTTTCCAAGCGATAGATTCCCATACACGGGTCGCGAACCCGCACGGCTCAAGATCTAACTCGACTCGCAACACCAGCACGGCTCAAGATCTAGCATGTAACAATTCTCCAATCCATCACATAGTCAATCCACAATCAACGGTCTCATAGACCTCCCACCTTTGGTACCACCATCCGCGTCCTCAGCCCCCCAACCCATGCGTGTCGAGCTTTTAACCAGCCTCGATCCCGTACATGCTATACCATGATCAGTTCACTGAAGGTCCCCGTGTGTGGGGTTAATTTTTAGTCATGTTATTTAAATTATTCGCCACTATTACTATTTAGAAATTGAGATAATACTTTAATTGTTTTATTATGCTTTAAATTTTAAACTTGAGAAATTTCTTTTTAAATTAATATTAATTAAGTATTAAATTCTAATTGACTAATTATAGATCATTTTAAAAATTTTAAGTTAAAATAAAAAAAAAATTATTTAAATTTTCGGGTCGTTACAGTTGGTATCAGAGCTTTAGGTTCATCACCTCTCGACCTTGGGTAATTGGGTAGCATCAGATTTCGTGGGCACAGCTCGGTTAGATAACGTTGTAGTTACTACTATTTATTTTCTTCGTAAAAATTATTAATTTTCAATAAGTAAAAAAAAAATTTTATTTATAGGACGTTATTATTAGCATTAGCTAGATAGCTCGTATTGTCACGCGACGGGCCAATTCGGGCCAATTCGAACGTCAACGAGGTACGAGAACTCCATCACTCACTGAGAAGATTTCACTTACTACCGCTGCGCGAAGAACAAAGATTGGTGCGACGACGGTTGAAAAGCCATACTGGGAGTACAGCCGCATCTTTCAAACGAAACAGGCGAATAAGCTTATATCCATCTACAGACGAGGACCCCTCTGAGCTTGATAGTCCAAAATCTTAGGATGGTAGGACCCATCATATTTAGTAGTATGAGCATACATGAACATATTTGCATACGTGCCAGTGATAGTTTACGTGCTATATTATATTAACATGTGCATTTAATAATCTAATACTATAAAAAAAAATTTGTCATTTACTTTGTCATCTAATTATAATATTTTAATTTAAGAATAGTATACATACGTAACGAAGCCCACTCGTGCAAACAACCGAAGGCCAACAACAACTAACATCAAAATCTCAGTACTGGATCGGGAATTACCATCAACGGAGCAACACCATCCGCCCAGCAACCACAACTGCCACCTATGTCACCTTGTTATTACGGTCAATCCAACAGAAGTATTTTGCTAAACAAGTTCTACAAGAGACAACCACTGGTCTTTGTTGAAAATACCAACCCGAGAGCTGCCGGAATTTCGTTGAAACAAACCTAGAAGTTACTATACATCATTCAAGTTCCAAACGATGGGGATCGAGTGACATTGGCTACTTATCAGTTACAAGGCGAGTTAGACTATTGGTGGAATTTAGTGAAAACCTACCACAACAACGACCAATTATACAATGCACTAAAACTCCATCAGAATAACAATCCTATGCCTCAACAGCCGTACCAGCAGCAAACTAATCACTACGAAAAGCAACCGCAACAACAATAGAGGAAAGACCAGCAGTATCACTCGAGATATCAACCTAGGGCACCAATCACCCGCTTCATCTACGGGAGGGACGGACGCGTCAGAAACATCTGTTCCCAATTAACTGGAGGATAAGAAGCAAATCAATAAGCGCTAGGCCCCGCGAGGAAATTGAAATTTGCACGGACAACACCAGCAGACGGGAGATAGGATGTATGAGCTCCAAGAAAACGAAGAGAGAGAATAGGGCCCAATAGGTCATACGAGGTACTCTGATACTTATATTTTTCGATATAAATCGTACTTTAGCATGTGTCTATAGCTTACCTTTCATTCTTCAGATTCGTATCGTACGTTAAAATAGGCCCACCTCAGACCACTACATCCCGAACAACCAGGACGATCGCCCTCGACATTTCCTAGACGAATCGACTACCCACTTGCCAAGTTATGATCGCACTACTACCGAGTAGGAGGACAACTCAATTGTTGAAAGGAAGCAATTCCTTTTTAAGGGGATAGACGATACTTATCATCAGCCTGTACGACTTATATTCGCTCGACTAGTTGTCAACACTCAATTAAATCATACCTTATCATTCTTGATCACGTCACCCGTACCTCTTTGTCTTCATTGAAATCTTAGGTGTATCGACCTCTTTATTCTGAATTGATCAATTGAACGATTTCAAAACATCCTTATTCATCTAACACTTACCCCTTGAAAATCACTTGAAATCTTGAATTTATCAATCTATCTTGAGCTGAGCTTATTACAAATCATTCTGCATTTCGAATGCAAAATCTTTATAACACTTCCTTCATCTAGAGAATGTACTTTCGAAAAACATTTCGTTTTAAGTTCTCTCGAACAATAACTTCTCATCAGCCATTTCTATACGTGATTTCCTTCAATCTTGACAGTTAACTAGACTTAGGTACTTGATTTGAAACCTGTTTAACTGACGCAGTTTTAGGATAATTATCTAGATTAGCTTCCATCACCTATGTTTATGATTTTTTCCAAACCATTGACACGGACGAGTTCATTCTCACCGTAAGAGATCTCTTTTGAAAACTCTATATAGAACATTTCTTTTATCAAGCATTGAATTCCAACTCATTGCGGCCGGCGTGAAGTCACTCTTCTTTTTCACTCCATTGACCTTGAGTAAATTTAACCTCATATTCTACACGACTCCTTGAATCTCAAGGCAACTTTGAAAGAAAAAAAAATTAATTTATCAAAAAAAAAAAAAAAAAAGGTCAAAGAATCTACACGAGAGCAAAAAACGTTAGATGCACGCATTACAGTCAACCATCCATACCTTCGATGTTAAATTTCAGAGACGCTTCAGCCATTGTCGGTGCCCTAATGGAAGTGGAAACATGTCAATATAGATTTCGTCACTAGCATATCTCGTTCCGTCAAGAAAAAACGACGCTATTTGGGTCATAGTGGATCGACTGACGAAGCGCTCACTTTTTAGCAATGCAGACTTCAGATACGATGGAGTCATATAGCCAACAATATGTCAATGAGATCATCCGTCTTCATGGAATGCTACTATCTATTATTTCGATAGGGACCTCAGTTCACCTCTCACTTTTGGCAAAGCCTGCAGACGACATTGGGAACCGATCTTTGTTTTAGTACTGCATATCACCCTCAGACTGATGGACAATCAGAGAGGACGATACAGATTTTGGAAGATATGCTTAGGGCTTGTGTGATGGATGCCGGAGGGAGTTGGGAACGACACCTACCTCTTGTGGAATTTGCCTACAATAACAGTTTTCAGACAAGTATAGGTATGGCTCCATATGAGGCGTTATACGGGAGACCTTGTCGATTTCCGGTATGTTGGACCGATGTGGGAGAGTCTAGCTTGGTAGGACCAGATTTAGTACGAGAAACTACGGAGAAGATACAACTCATCAAGCAACGACTACTTACAGCTCAGAGTCGACAAAAGAGTTATGCAGATCGTTGAACTCGACCATTAGTCTTCAACATTGGAGACCATGTATTCTTGAAGATACAACCGCGACGAGTAGTCATCAGATTTGGACAAGAGGGAACTTAGCTCCGAGGTACATCGGACCGTTTGAGGTGCTTGAACGAATCGGGGAGGTAGCCTATAGGATCGCCTTGCCACCTCAGATAGCAAGAGTTCACAATGTATTCCATGTCTCTACGCTACGGAAATACCTAGCACGCCCCAACCATGTGCTGAACTGGAAAGAGATCACTGTCGACAAGGGAATTACCTTCGAGGAGCAAGCTGTGCGAATTGTGGATCGAATGGAGAAGACGCTCAGGAGAAAGAAGCTCGTACTGGTTAAAGTCTTATGGCGCCATCAGAATTTGGAGGAGATCACCTGGGAACGTGAAGACGCCATGCGAGAGGCTCATCCTCAACTGTTTAAGTAGAGTAGATCTAGTAGAAATTTCAGGGACGAAATTTATTTAAGGGGGGTAGGATGTAAAGACCTCAAATTTTTAATTTTAATTTTATGCGCAACGTTTTTTCTTTTTAAATATTTAAATCCAAATTTTATTAAATAGGGTTTATTTAATATAATTATAGATAACCCTTAAACCAACCACTAACCCACTAACCCATTCCTTATCCCCACTCTCTCCTCCACCTTTTTTCTTAACTTCCTAAATTCTAATTTTCCCATAAATCCCTCTCTCTTCTCTCTCGGCAGAACCCTCTCTCTCTCTCTCTCTCTCTCTCTCTCTCTCTCTAAGTCTCTCTCTCTCTCTAAGCCTCTCTCTCTTTCTCTCTAGATCTCTCGTTTTCGCTCTATTCGCACGCGATCTAACGGATTTTTTGTGGGTGGAAAGACGAATCGAAGTGTTTATTCACACGCGCAAGAGAAACACAGGTAAGTACTACATTATCGTTTTTATGAAATTCATGCGTGTACGTATGTAGTGTGTTAGGTTATTAGTATAAACGGATTAGTAAATCAATTTCAGACAGCCACTTCGGGCTGCAAAACGATAATTTTTTTTGGATATAAATCACGTGTTTATTGATCTAGAAACGTAGAAAATTGTCTAACGTTCGTTTTGACATCTCACGGGTCTAAAACGGACATCGGAAAAGGAAAATATGGCCGTTTTAGCGGTCGGCAATCTCGCAACAGATTCTGTCCGAAAATTTCAGCCACTTTGGGCTATCGTTTGGGAACCGAAACAAAACTAAATTGAGATCATTTCTTCAGGAAAGATGTAGATCTTAATCTTATGTACGTTCTGGAATTTTCCGGGGCTCAAACGGAGTCCCGGAGTGGATTTTATGGCCGTTTTCGTGACAAGGGTATAAAACTGCGTGAATTACGTTAATTTGAAATTTTGAAATAGTTACCTTGAGAACTGAATAAAGTGATAAACATGAAATAGTTAGGGTTCAGTCTTAGCTTCGCAACGGCGCAAACCAGAGTATAATCGGACCATCGGGCGATTTTATATGATTTTTTTTACAAGACTGACTTTCGTAGGTATATTTTGAGATATGCAAGTGTTGAATTATTATTATTGATAGCATGTTCTTTTATGTTTTTAGTTATTTATTGCGGAGAATTTTGCATGAAAAACGTAGTCACACCACGTATTGCATGCAACTTAGGATTAATAATAAAAATGGAAAAATTTTAATGTGTTATGTGCCATGGCTTAGTTTAGGAGACTTAACCTGGCGAAAATTGGAGGGTACCATCCATACGGTCTAGGCCGGCTGCCACCGCCTGATATGTACGGGATCGAGGCTGGCGGAAAGCTCGACACGCATGATCATGGTATAGCATGTACGGGATCGAGGCTGGTTAAAAGCTCGACACGCATGGGTTGGGGGGCTGAGGACGCGGATGGTGGTACCAAAGGTGGGAGGTCTATGAGACCGTTGATTGTGGATTGACTATGTGATGGATTGGAGAATTGTTACATGCTAGATCTTGAGCCGTGCTGGTGTTGCGAGTCGAGTTAGATCTTGAGCCGTGCGGGTTCGCGACCCGTGTATGGGAATCTATCGCTTGGAAACACAGCGTATGGGAATCTAAGCATGGGTGTAAGGATGGAAATGGTAATTTGAACCACGCAATAATATTAAAAGTTAGAATTAATCTAGTCATTATATACTTGCATTCATGGGGGTTTCATAAGGGATAATTAGTATATTACTGGGTTTCAATACTCATGGTACGTTGTACCCTGGCCCTGAGCCAGATGTAGGAGACGATCTTGAATTTAAACCTGAACCAGAAGCAGAAATGGTGGCTACCGAAGTGGAGGAGAAAGATCCCGAGATAACGGAACCTTGGCTGTACCAGTAATCAGTCCGTCGGAAGTTCACTGAAGGTCCCCGTGTGTGGGGTTAATTTTTAGTCATGTTATTTAAATTATTCGCCACTATTACTATTTAGAAATTGAGATAATACTTTAATTGTTTTATTATGCTTTAAATTTTAAACTTGAGAAATTTCTTTTTAAATTAATATTAATTAAGTATTAAATTCTAATTGACTAATTATAGATCATTTTAAAAATTTTAAGTTAAAATAAAAAAAATCATTTAAATTTTCGGGTCGTTACACAACTAACAAAGAAAGAAAAAAATATTTAAAAATTAAAGCTGAATAAAATATGCTAACACGATTATCCAAAACACCAATAAGTTACTACCAATAAGTGAAGGGAGTGAACATAACTCCAAAGGTTGACTTGGTGCTTGACACTTCGGGGGTTTATTTCTTCTTAAATTTCTAGGTGCGAAATTTTTCGCGTGTTATTAATTTTTATGTGGTCAATTCATATAAAGTTTGGCTCTAATTTTAATTGGGAATTGCGAAGGCTGTTGTGCAATTATTTTAATTGGGAATTGGGAAGCGCACATCAGCCCGTGTTACGTCGTTTGGCGCGTAAAACATTGATCGAAAATTATTCTGTTAGTGTTTAACTGTTCGGTCAGTATATATTTTGCACGTTGTTTTGGTGCACAACAGGGCTTACTGGTCAGTTTAATTAGGACCTCGCCAGTAGACGGTGAAATTATGCATCAAAAATTAGTCGAAGTACACGTAAACTGGTTCCAACATACCGAGTGACATAAAAAAAAGTGAGTGAAAAATAATTGTTTTCATAAACTGGTAACCTGTCAAAATCAGATACCTTATTTTTTTCATATAAAAAGACTTGACATTTACCAAACACCCACTAAGGAACTTGGGTTTCTCCAACCACAAAGGTCCCTTTCCAAATGGAATGCAGAAGAAGATGCAGAGATCCAGCCCCTCAGCCATTCCCAATTCTGCTGATCTTAGCACTGGTTGCCATTTTTATTGCCATCAAAAGGTTCGTATCCTCTCTGGAGATATCAATTGCTGAGCCCAGAGAAGTAAACACAAGTTGGGTTCTTCTGGCAGTCACACCAGTAGCCTTGCTGCTGCTTGTGAGTTGGTTGTCTGGTCCACAACCGCCGCGGTTCCGCAAGTGTTACTGCCGGAAACACTACTGCTGTTGCTAGAGAAAACCACCGCCGCGGGACACGGCGGCGATACCGTGTTATGAAATTATTGATCCACAATAAGGTTTTATTTCATACTTGCAGGAGGTTGGAGAAACAGGTGGCTATATATATATACATATATATATATAAAATTATGGTGGGTTTTCTGTATTTTGGATGGGATGTTATTATTTCTAAGTGAATTGTGGTAATTAATATAGTGCAAAAGTGTTTTTTTATTTCCTTGTTATTTATGTTTTTGTTAACCTTCCTTGTTATTTATGTTGATCTACCATACTGTTCTTCTTGATTTTGAAGAATTTAATTTTGTGAACATTACACTCACTTTGATTAATTGAGAGAAAATGAGTCAATTTTACCCTTAAAAAAATATATTGCACACGTAAAATCTACACATTCACTTTTTTTAAAGGAAAGTGAACAAAATCATACTCGTGATTGAAAGGTTATAAAATTTTCCACGATACGAAGTGAGATTTAATTTATATTCATATCGCTGTCGCTATCTGAGTAAGAGATTTTTCGTGTGCTAAACTGAATAAATAATTAATTTTATTTCTCAAGATGGATATCTTGGACAAATAAAAGTCCATTAAATGTTTAAGTCCTATTGCCTATTTTAATTTTTTCTTACTTTTTTTGTTAATTTTGAATTGATTTTTTTACATTTATGCTTCGTCTTGACAAGAAAAATTTTAAAAGTTCACTAAAAATATAAATAAGCCAAATATAAGTATTTTCTAATTTTTTTTCTTTTCAACCTATGATTCTTTATATTTTAATTTTTTTTCAAATATTTCGGACAAAAATTAGAAAAATCACCAATAAAACTTACTCCTAAAATAAATTAGTTTAATATAGTCCAAACTTGAGCTGACTCTCAAACCTTTCCGCACAAGAGATCTGTGCAGATGAACAGAGGACAAAGGAGAGTCCATTTGGCCTGTGGTTATTATTGGATTATTCACTGTTTAGTTTTTTGTCCTTATTTGAAATTTTTTTTTAATTTTTTGTTTTTCATCAATTTTTTGATGATTGTTGGTTCGTCTCGACAAGAGCTTTCAGAAAAATTATCAATCATCGGCTACATTTGAAAAAAGTTCAGAAAAGACAAAAAATAAGTCAAAAACAGCGTCCGTGTTGGCTTATTTTCGTCTTTAGTGACTTTTTTTTAACTTTTGGACATAATTTTATACTTTTTAGATTCCTTTCGTCGATACGAACCAATAATCCAAAAAAAAATGACATAAAAATAACAAATACAAAAAAATTTGAATAAAGACAAAAAATAAGCTAAAAAAATTTTTTTGGCCAAATAGGGCCATACCACAACAAAAGAGCAGAGATGAAAATTTAGTCCGATTTAATTTTATCCGCTTTTTGATCCATTTGGATTGGAGTTTCGAAAATTTTTCCGATAATTGAGTTGGATTTGGAGGTGAAATTTGGAAAACAAACAGAGAACGGGTCGGATGCGGATTTGAGTACCTCCGTCCCGTTTCTCAATCTATTTTTAAATAATTATTAAATATAATATTTTATTTTAAATTTAGGCTTGTCTATGTAATTAACTATTCTAACATCATCAATTATCACAAGGAAGGATCTATGCGGGAAGAACAACCAAAAATTCTGGTCACTATTTAGGTTATTTTTCAAGATTTGTTCTATTAGACCAGTGACTACCAAGGAACCTGCTGTCACATGGGATTTGTTCCATGAGATTGTTCAACTTCAATAGGCCCTTATGAGCAATATATAAAAGGTAATTGATTTTTTTTAAATTAAAAAAAAGGGTGAGAATTCCTGATCCTGTTTGGGGCGGCGATGGAGCGTCGAATTCATCCCCGTTCGGAAAATGAGATGGAAAGCCCCATTGACTTTACAGTACAATGCAACCCATATCGACATGATTTTGCTCCTATTTAAAACTGTTTAGAGCTTAATTAGGTTAACATTAATTCAAAAAGTTTCTAAACAATTTTAAATGTATACAAAACTACGTCATTTTGCTGCACTACAACTACACCATCCCCAATCCTATTGAAGAGTCCCAACACACAAGTAAACCCTTATCTAAAAACTACTACTAGCTCACCAAAAGGATCAACAAGCTCAAGATAGAATCCAAACAAATGAGCATCCCATCGAACCGCCGACCATAGACCAAGACAAATGGGAGAATGTATGTTAAAAACAGCAGAAACCATGTTTCTCAGCCCTCAAAATATGTGGTATAAGCCTTTAAGTTCAGATAGTTAATACCTTAATCGAGATCGAACGAATGCCAAGTAAACTTTTTCTTTCTTTAAGCAAAAATGTAAAACAACCAAAATCCCACCAAACCGAACTTCCTGCTATGCTTTGTAAAGTGATCAATCAAACACAAAGATGATTTCCTGAGCCATTTATTTGCTTTGGTGCCGCGATGGATGATCAAGCAGCAACCTTCTTGGAAGTCACAGAATTGACAATGGTCGCAAACTCAGGCCCCTGCAGCATATAAGTTTCAACTTACAATCATGATGATACCCCAAAAAAACTATTTGGGGACTGAAGGATCGCGCATATTTTCCAATTTCTCCTACGAACAAGGGTATAAGTTATAACTCTTCAGCTTGTCACTAATCAATTCAAGCATCAAAAGCATTATAGTTGTCACTATGTTGTAACTTTTTCTATTTATACTTCAAAAGCTAGCGACATTAAAACACGTAGACTGTTGTACTATGCGTGCCATACATATACATGCTATATTAGCACATCTACGCAATGTGCTACCGCAACCCTCCTGATGCAACCATAAAGAAATAAAAATTGAAAGAACAAATTAGCTCTCTAAGGTGGAATTTCAAAAAGAGTGGATCACATGTCTTGAGGATTTTGTTTTCACCTTAGCCAATGCAATTCTGAATGCAATGAACTACGGTATTTTAAAAAGGCATCTAGCTGATGTGTCCAATACCCAATTTATAGATACTCTTCTGAATTTATTATTATTCAAATCAACACAGAAAGACTAATACAATGGTTGAGAATTAAAATATTTGTTTTGTAAAAAGATTGCTGACATGTAATACCTTTAATGAAGCACCACCTACAAGGAATCCATCGATATCTTCTTGTTTTGCAAGCTCAGCACTGTTGCCACCATTCACAGATCCTGCAGAAGAGTTTGGGATTCTGACTGGTTATTACAGCCAAAACTACTAAAGCTATATCTCCTAGTCTTGGGACATTTAGACTCAAACAAACAAAACTGCATCATTTGTAGCTTAGTGATCCACATCTAAACCTGGGTTAACTTCTTTGAGCATAAGCGGATTGCCTCAACCCTTTGCACAAGTAATAATATACAGGTGGACTTCATATCACCTTCATAGAGCAAATTATGACATGGATGCTTCAAATGAAATGTGTGGAATTGTCCTTTGTATCCGGTAGTATACGGCCAAATGATGCACAACAAACTCAAACAACTGACGAAATAATTAAAAAAAAAAATTACAGGCATAATGAACAAAAGAGGAATACCTCCATAAATAATACGTGTCTTAGAAGCAACTTCTGCTGAAACATTCTTTCTTAGCCAATCACGAACAGCCACATGTACGTCCTGAGCTTGCTGGGGTGTGGCTACTTTACCAGTTCCGATTGCCCATACAGGCTCATATGCAATTACAACGTTATCCCAACTGGGCACAGCATCTGCATATAATGGACGTCACTTCTTGTTCACAAAAATGATCAATAAAAATTTTGAGAAAAGAAAACGCGAATAATTAAGTTTACCAGCAAAAGCCTTCAGTTGCTGAAAACAAACATCGAAAGTTTTTCCTTCTTCTCTCTCCTTTAACAGTTCTCCAATGCAGGCTATAACTCCAAGACCCTGGCTCAGAGCATAAGCAGCCTTCTTTCCTATAAACTGAAGGTGAAAGTGCACCAGTCAAGTTACGAATATGACATCGATATCATGAAATACAGCTAGTTACCCCATGACAAAATCTGCTGACAATTCAATTTCCAAACATTTGATGAACTCTTACCGGGTCGTCTTCTCCAATAATGTGTCTTCGCTCAGAATGTCCCAGGACTACCCACTTGCAGCCAATATCTTTCAATTGTTCCACACTGTAAACAGAAAAGTGAACTCAGTTATTGTCTGAAATTATAAGAGAGCCAATATAATACACCGCATTTGTTTCTGTCTTCTGCAGACTGCAGCAGTGCAGCCTCTGATTCAAATGGAACCAGACAATGAAAACAACTGTGCCATAAAAGGCCACGGACCATTGTTGAGTTCCTAAGTACACAACACATAACAAAAGACAAAGGAAAATGAAACCACGCGAGCTGGCTTCTTTCTAAAGCATATTCAACTTAAACTCCTAAGAATGTGGGTGCCCAAAACATACAATATACCTTTTTGACAAAAGCAAAATACGTTAGTTGGATTGACTTCATTATAAAGGCAGGCAGTACTAAAGATTCTCTGAACTTTGACTCACGTAAGCCTTACACCAAAGAAGACTATTTACTGGCTAAAGTGAAACATAGCATGTCGAGTGCAACCAATCCTTTCAGCTCATCAAGAATGAATGCACTAACCTGATTTCTCCTGTGAAAGCTCCACCTTTCCCTATCCAAGAATTTTGAGCTGCTATCTCAATTCGATCTGTCAATGAATTCTTTACCTGGTCGATGTATACAAAAGGTGGTGCAACAACAATATCTGCAGGATCCAATAGAATTGAGAGTAGATTATTAGATACTGCTGTTGAGATACATTTCAATTCCTAGGCTCCTTACTCCACATACTATTGTTATGTAACTTCGTGAAACATCAGCAAGGTAAATAACCAAGTTCCCTGAAGTCCCCAATCCAACCTCTAATTTTAAGATGGTACAAGAATTTATGCTTAGCTGCAAAAGAATAGAATACATTAGAGTTTTCTTCGTCCATATAACTCAATTCTTCAGAAATGGAAGTTCTGAAACTGTCATTGAAGGCTATATGAACATTAAAGAACCAAAACTTAGCCCCTGTGAGATGCTTGCCTCGTAACTGAAGCATATGCAGGAACAAATAAATAAATATGTATGCCGAATATATAATGAGTATATGGGATGAGAATAAGATACTATAGGGAATAGGAACACTGACTCACCAACATCAGGCTCCAACGTTGCGCTGTTCAATTCCGAGACAAGCTTACTGATAGACTCTTTTGTCCCATTCTAAACGAAATTTGAAGAATAAGCATAAGTCTTTACAATTAAAAGTCAAGGAATGAAAGCAGCTGTACTTTCTAAAATGCCCAACAGCATATTAAATATAAAGAGGTAAAAACGTGGCTTGTACTTTGTACAATGTATGCGAAAGAAACATTGGAATACACGCACGACTAATATCACGAGATTCAAAAGTTTCAGGTGTGGTTTGAAATATAACTCTGAATATAATACATATGCACGACTAATATCAAGAAGTACACAATTCCAAAGGAAATAAAAATTTGTAAGAAATATAACACTAGATGATATATAGACATTTTATTTTATGATAAAAATGAGAAGATACTTACACACTTCCAGTTGCCACCAACAAAAAACTGCAAGAGAAAAGACAGAAAATCAGATTTTGAACAATATAATTCAAAGATATTATGAAATCAACAGACTGAAGGGCCACGGGCTTTATGGGATAAGATATGACGTTGTAGTTCATGGATGCGAAGAACAATGTTAACCAAAATAGTGAACACAACGAAAAGAATAGAAGGAAGGCATGGTAATGGTGCAATGGAAAAACATGTCGCAGTATGCCATTTAAAGAATACTCCACAGCATATTATAAGCCTCAAGGTCATACAGTATAAAGCCATCAAAGAACTGGTGTAAAACTTCCTCGAATAGAGAAATTGTGTGTGGGTTACTAGTATTCACCGGGAGGAATGAAACTCGCAGGCAATTAAAATTATGGGTGCACTACTAAAGCAATAATCTAAGGAAGTAGTTTTCCACAGATATGACATAATGAGATTACATTATGGAGAAGCTTTTATCAGTTCACGAGCGTGTTGATCGTACCAACACTACTACTTCAAGCTTCAAGGATGCCAAACCGTCTGGTGCTTGAAGTAACAGAACAAAAGGAGGATAATCAAATATATCAGGTATCCAAGAGAAAGGTAAACAAGGCTCTTCTTACTTGAACACCGTGGTCAGAGTCCACTCAAGCTTAATTTAGGCAATCAAATTCAAAAGAGAAGGGAACATCTCAAATATTAACATGGGCCACTCATGGATATAGTTAACACCCATTTTGTTGAAAAAGCAGAGGAAAAGTATCCTGATGTGAAAATAAAAAAATGGAGGAATACAGAGACTGCAATCAAATACATCACTGCAAAAACTCCTGAGTTAAATAATTTTTATGTTTAATATTGATTAAAGGTTGCTTCTCTCATAAGTTCATAACTGATCAACTAGGCATTTAGGCAATCGAGGACAATCCAACAGCCAGAGCTTCTGGAGCTCCTGCAGTGGAGGAAAAAGGCACGCTTCAATTAAACAATGTGTGGTGACCGGTGACACCACCAATCAGGTTTAAAAGGTGTAAGCTAAATAAAACTAGTTGGAAATAGCTCCTGCAGCAGTGCACCTAATTCATTTGAGATAATTTCCTTTAAATTCTGGCGTCTTTCTTCATTTCTTGTCTAGTCAGATTAGGGCTGCATGTTTATTTTCCTATCTAAGCAAGCCACAAGCTCAAATACATATCGAGGAGAAAATCCACAAAGAAATTCCTAAATAATTGATATTATTGTAACTTGAACAATCTACATTGATGAGGCCTTTCCACAATCACTAAGCAATTATAATTCTGTAGTGGTGTAAATTCTAACTTATTGAAATATGAATTTAACTCGTGTTGAGTTAGAAGTTCTTAATTTCACAAGAAGCCAATTCCTTATTTAACTCCTAAGGGTCGCCAATACTGTGGCGTATATATTATTTATTGCTCTCCTTTACAAGTCATTATCAATATATTCAATACCAGCGGTGCGTGGGCGCATAAACTTAGACGAAAGTATATACGTAATAACTCCTAAGGTGGAAGCCACAATACAAAAACTTGAAGATTAGAGGGATGGGATATGTAGGAGTTTTTTATTGGTAAAGGGGTGAAAATGAATATCTAAAATAACTTGTGTAATCATAATATAGCAGTCGACCGAACAATGCAATCACGACGAACAGATTGATCATACAATTTAACATCCTGCGAATCGAAGTTGGATCTAGAAAGAAAAAAAAATTGAATGGAAGGAAGAGGAAGAGACTACCTTTCCGGAGCCAGCCATGGCTACGACGCGTCTGCAACTTTTTCTAGAAGAGAAGAAGGGGAGACGGGAATCGACGTGCTGGAAGAGAGAGAGAGTAGATGAAGAGAGAGAAAGTGTGGAGTCGAGCTTGGAGCAAGATTGACGCAGTCCGGAGAAGTGAGGGGAGTACGGTGCAGCGGATTTGGGGCCTGAAATTTGGGAAGCGAGAGATGTGGAGGCCACTGCCATTGTTGGCTCAACTTCGGCGGGAACTACTGGCAACTCTCTCTCTCTCTCTCTCTCTCTCTCTCTCTCCCCTCTCTCTTTCCACTCTCTGCTGCTACGCTGCTACTATCAGTTGTTAGCTGAACATGTGGCGTTGCGTCATATGGTAATCGGTTGTTAAGCGATGAGGACATTCACGCATGTTTGGAGTGCGTGAATTCCACCCCCCGTAATATTTTTAGCAAACGGAGATCCACGTGCACCAAAAATTATACTTCCTTAAACTTTTTTGGTCTGTTCGTACTTCGTACGTGTCGCTATTTTTTTTCTGTTGTTTTTAATTTTTTTAAAAATCAATTTTTTTTATTAACCAAGAAAAATAATGTAAAGACTAAAAATTTATTATAAGAATTCCTAAAAAAATGTTCCAAAGACAGAAAAAGTTCAAAAAGAGCAATTTTTAACTGTCTTGTTGTTTTTAGTGTTCTTATGTGGATTTTTTTAATTTCATTTCATATGTTTATGTTTTTTAATTCTCCTTGTCGAAAAGAATGAGAAAACATAAAAAAATATGACGAAAATTTATAAAACTATTTCAAAGTATTAAATAATAAATATTGCTTTTAATGAAAAAAATTATTTAATCTGACCTCTTGAGTAGTCTTCTGCCGCAAGGTGTTTTTTTTATTTTTTTCATATTAATATTCAAGCAGTTCATTTTAAACCGTCTACACTTTAAAGAAGGCCATTTTACAAAAATCTCGAATAAATTGAATACCAAAGTCACGCTATTTGAGTATATTTGTTTTGAAAAATAAATATTTCATTTGTTCAAATTAAAATTATAGTATATTTAACTAAATACATTCGATCGATTTAATTTTTTTCTTATCCTTATGGACAAAAGAACTTGGATTGTCTTTATGGGACTGGTGGGGGAAACAAAAACAAAAGCAAGTGTTGCACCTTGTAGTTGCTTTTCGGATTCGAGAGCTATAGTATGCCCCTGCACTATAGCCTGTATGGCATTAAAACGTTGCATGTGTTGCATACCGAGAAGGATCAAAGTGATTGTTTGCATAAATCCTAACTCGAACCTGTGATCTTCAACCAGAATGAAAAATTCTTTAATCCCGAAAGATTTCTCAGAAAACATTCTCAAATATAGCACCAAGTCCTCCCTTCGACCAATCCAGCTTCCCATTGGTCTAATTATTTTTTTAACTGATTGGGCTAGTCAAGTGAAGTATTCACTCATGGAACGACGACTCATTATGATGACATAAATCTCCAAGGTTTATGAATAATTCTGTGCACGGAGATTTTTATATACAACTCATTTGGTATGCGTGAAGTTCATGAAATAATGATAACCCCACATACATCGAACAGTTTCGGACACAGATCTATATATGGCCGGAATCTTATCTCATAGAAAGCCTAAAGATTTTTTTGGTAATGCGTATATCTGTTAACAGAACGAAAGAAAATCATTGCTTGATAGAAATGAAGGAATGCTCAACTTAAAATTCGTATATTTACTCATATACTAGCTCAATATCAGCAATCTGGGGATTATCTATGTCAAAAATCAAAATTACCATTTAGGAAGAACTACGAGAAATCGATGCAAAGTTTATGAAAGAGATACAGCATTGAACGATAGAGTAAAAGAAGTCTTCATACGAAAAGGGTCCCAATTTCCCCTCCATCTTACTATCAACTGATATAACTACATAAAAAGACTCACGGGAAAACATAAAAAACTAACCCTAAACCATTTACCTTGCTGCAACTATTAGTTTGAATCTGGGCTACCATTTAAGACAAATCCAAGCATTTCTGGACCTGTAGATGACAACAATGAAGGAAATCACCAGCCGACCCTAGCTGCTAACCTCGCTGCCTAACCGCTAGGTACCTGGGAGATGCCAAATTCCATCGACAATACAGCACAAGTATTCTGCCACCTTGGAGGTTTGCTCGCAATAGGAAATCACTAACAAATGTGTAGGGAAAAAAAGGAATGACCTGGATTTTCTCATTTTGCTCATCTTCAATCATCAGCCTTCCCTCCACCAACTACACTATTCGAAGAGCTATCCTGTACGCTGTGAGATGAAGAACACCTACTCGACGAGCTTGCATCCGTGAGGCTGCTTTCCTTCCTTAGAGATTTCTTGGATTTTCTTTGCCCGGTTGAAGAATCCTGCAAATCAGATATGGAGTCCAACACATCAAGCAAAGCCATTGCACATTGAACTTCTTAGTCATTCCCATTATCTTTTATTTTAACCCTACTTTTTTCCCTCTTCACCCTAGGTACATGCGGCATAGTTGATTTTAAACCCTAACATGGTATGCAAGAAGTTGTGGAGTCAGCTGCTGACGCATGGGAAAACGATAATTACTATTATCTTGGGACTTTATTATCGTCGGTCAAAATTCAAAAACAACATTAACCTGTGGTGGATCCAGAAATGAAAACTGCATCCTACAGTTAGATTTCCCAACTTCAGAGAAGCAAGCTCAGTCCATAACATTATGAAACGCCTTTGGTTCCTTCTACTTATTAGTTGAGAAGTTTAATTTAGTTTGCGGTATGCGACTTTTTCAATATAATTATTAATTGTTCAATAGTTTACAAGTCGATTTCTTGTACAACAGATAGGATCTAGGCTTATGAATACCACCATCTAAATAAATTGCTGGAGTCTCCATTTTGTGAGGTTAAGCATCAACTTTTACCATCAGCCTGTATTTTTAACATCACACCGTTCTTTATTGAACTTCCAACCACGTGATAATGTGACGATTTTTTCGACAAGATTGCCCTACAATTTACCTACAAGGCCACAACTGACCTCATCTGCTGTGGATCCAGGTGTCTTGAGCTCCAAATCAGTCGTAACATCATTAGAGGCCTCACTTTTATCCATATCACCTTCCCCTTGATGATGACATGGTTTGTTTCTTGAATCTTGTTTGCTTGAAATATGCGACCTAGTACTTGGCTGCATGGCTGGAGATACATGCTGTGTGGGTTGTTGTTCAATCATGGGATTAGGTGTTACATATGGAACAAAAGTCGGACACGGGTTATGAATAACACCGTGATTTTGATTTGCAAAAAAGGGGTATGGCTGCAAAGATGGATGCATGGGGATTGGACCAGGAGGTATTGGCATTGACATTGGTACTGGCAAGGGATATGAAGGAGGGTGCATTACAACTGAATGATCAATAGCACCCCATGGAAATGTAGCTCTGAGTCTCTGCTGATACTGAGTGTTAAGGTTCTCTATCTCAGACTTAAGAGCTGCCTTTTCTTCTCTTAGATCATTCTTCTCCTGGATCAACTGCTTTCAAATAGAAAGGAATATTAAAATACTACTCCATGTCCAATGATCCTCACTGCATTGCTGAATTGTTTAGAAGAAAAATCACCTCACGAGATTCTTCAGTCAGTGTAGCGGATTCGGTTTTTAGTCTGTTGACTTGAGCTGTCAAATCCTTCACAATTTGGACCGTGTCATTAAGAATGGATGCTTTGTCGTTTTTGGGCCTATCAGGATCTGCATTAATCAAACTGAAAGCAGTCAAGTAGAAAAGGTCAAAGTACATAACTCACAAATTTAGACATAATACACTTGTTGATCTTTCTCGCAACTGCACTTCGAAGGAAAATATTCCTAACAAAAGCCAGTGAAAAAAGGTTTTTATTTTTCCTGGTAAATAGGATAGATTTCTTTTACAACTAAAGACACAATTGCATCCCACAGACACTTCTACCTTGCACCTTCCTCAGAATTTAACATACCACTGACTTGCTGATTATGAAAGCAGTAAAATTTAAAAACTCTCATCTGGGAAGGCTCACTCAGAAGGGCTGCCCAGGAAAGGAGGTTTCCTCAACACCCGGTTTGAACACCAGACTCAAAGAAAATGGGGACAATGCAAGGCATTGATCAGTCGAAGTGTACATCAAGGTGCAATCCTTTTCACGACTGTACATCAAGGTGCAATCCTTTTCACGACAAACGCGCACATAATTCAATTGAATTTAGTAAAAGAATTCATTTATAACTATAACAAAATCTAAAACGGATGGCTGGGGTCACTATTGGCCAAACCAAATTGCTCATGAAACTTGTAGCAGCTACATGACTTTGGCATGATATGGGAACTCTCAAGAAAGCAAGTGACTTCCTCAGAAATTTGGTTAGGGACTCATCTTACTAATGATGCTAACAGCACAACTACTGAAGGCATATTGTAAAAACATTTATGAAGCTTTAGGACTCTGTTTACATCTTCAAAGCACCTTTTTCATTTTCAATTTCTTAATTTTGATAAGTAATGAGAATTCGATAAAAGAAGGTGCAAAGACGGCACCAATCAGTACACAAGCAAAACATAAGCAAAGAACCTCTACATCAAGTCAACCTTCCATGGAGACCGCAAAGACCATATACTTAACAAAAAAAGGGTTGGCCAATACAAAACTCACTTCTAATTGTCACTGACAACCAAGTTACTAAAAACACAACTTCCACTCTAGCCCCATTACCTCTATCATCGCAAGTAGTGAAGCTAATCAAATTCTTTTAACTCCATTCAACTTCTTGCTTTGCTTTCCCCACTCCTTGCACAGTTTCATCCATCCAAGGCCTTGCTTTGCTTCAATCGATGCTACTTCATAGTATGATTCTCAAATATCCAAAGGAATCCTATGAAATTGGCTAAATCCTGTAACCCTTTTTATAACCCAAACTGACACCTCAGTCTCATTACCAAATTTAGAAGACAAACAGGCTTCTAGAATATTTACTGACCTTGGACTGAAACTCCATTGGCTTTAACTTCTCACCCCTTTCCTCCTTATTACAGTGATAGAGAACTTTGTGTACTGCAATTCCCTACTGTTGCCAAAACTAATCACAAAAGTTATAGTATTGCTCTACATTCGGCATCAACTCTCCCTTTAGCCACTAAGGAACAGCTGCTTTCGTTGTTTTCCCCAAGAACTGCTTCCTTAAAAAAGTATGATGTAGAATTTCTACATCTAGATTATTACACTTCCCGATATATATGTCTCCGTGTTCCTACCCTTAAAAAAGTTTTCCTCAGCAGAGGCGTCCTTCCAATGTTCCCGAGATGAGCCATTCATAATTAAGAAATGAGCTAAGTCATTTGTCATCTGTCAATCTTCCCAACTCTCACTGATGACCCAGTATAGCAAAAAGGTTTCGCCACTTATCAAGCATATCTTGAGACAAAGCATTCCATTGAGACACATCATAGCCCCTTGAATCTAACCGTCTCTATATTAGCCCTTCATAGGTCTAAAATGTTGCCCCTGTTTGAAGCCCATTCTGCTTCGCAACTTCTTACTTCCAAACACAGGCCTACCACAACTACCTGGGATTAGCACTCTGAACTTCCCACTACAATTTGTTCCCACTCCATTCTTCAGACCTACCCAACCTACATCAACATTTTCTAAGCCTAGATAAGGGACATAACTCATAATTTAAGCAATCCCCCTCCCCTTTGCATCATTCTGCAGTCAGGTGCTGACTTCAAAAAGATGCATTGAGAAGTGATCTAAGTTTAACAATACCAATTGAAGAGAACTTGGATAAAACAACTTGTCAAGTTGCTCGCCAAGCTTAACACTTAACAGTGTAAGCATTAAGAGAAATGCAATCTCAAGAAGTTTAGAACACAAAGTCGACAATAAGATTCGTGTGGTCAATCAGTCATATCATGTGTTCAGGTAAGATCCAAATTCCAAACTATCTACTTCCTCAAATAGGTGTCCCAATTTAACTTTCAAAATAAAGTAGAATGTCAGCTAAAGTAATTCCATGTTCAAAAGGGTCGGAAGTTTTTGTTAAGATCAACTTTTAATGAGAGAAATGGAAGATGTTTAATTTTACCTAGCACTTTTCCCAGCTCCAAAAATTGCTCATTCAGACGATCCCTCCTCAATTTTTCACGGTCAGCCTTTTGAACTTTTCTTGTAGCAACATTCTCCGTGAGTTCTGCTTCTGGCCTTAGGTTGTCAACATACAAACAACAGGAAAAGAAGAAAGAAGTTGAAAGTTGATGGGAGAATAGTCCAATAAATCAAAACTGGTAGACTGGCAGGAAGCATCCTAAAAACAAGTGCTGCAATTACATAATTCTTCCACTAGCAAAGTTTATGTTTCAGAAAGTGAATACTGCCTTACTGTTGCGGTGTTTCCCCAGCTGATAATATATACTTATGAACTAATGTGGTTTATCTATTTCTCTAAGTGGAATATTGCAGAAGAATTTTCAACGTAACTTTTTTTAAAAAAATATTCTTGAAACATCTATGTAGTAAGCCCACCCCAAGATGTACCATTGCCTAATGAGGAAAACTGTCTCAAATACAATCTAGACCATTTACTTTATCTTTCTAATTTTTGCTCCCCCGTCGTTTTTTCTTAATTAGGAGAAACAATTTGAGAGAAAATGAGTAAACCCATCTTAAACTCGTATACACATGCTTATGTGAAGAAAAAGTTGTGTACATGGATGTTTTTGTCAATAAAAATGATCAAACATATACAAACTTCAAACTCTTGCTTAACCATCAGACTCATACAGCCAACTAATTCTTGCCTTGACCAAAAAATTTAACGAGGTCCATGTGATTGTTTAAGACACACAAATATGGCATCATTTAGCATATCTCAACTTGGTAGTTGCCCCTATATGAGCTGGTTGATACAAATCAAAGGTGAGAGAGAACCGGACACCATACAAAGGGGAGAAGAGAGCCGGACTATACAAAGGGATTACATTGCAACTGATGGTGTATTACTGAATATTCGGAATACAAAATAATGAAACTATTACATCCTTAAATAGAGAAAAACTACGCCTAAAAAAGGAAAAGATTACAAGATTTGATCACGATACTATTTCGATTTGATCCCGATACGATCTCAATAAACTGCCTAAAATAAAGGATTGCAATAGGATACTTTCACACCCCCGCTCAAACTCATGATGCGAACCCGGAGAGCAACGTGAGTTTGCCAAGAAAGTGATGAAGCCAAACGGTGCAATAGGGACCAAACCATTGCCAATACCAATCTGCGCTGAACAGTGCAAAGCCAATACCTAAACGATTGCAAATCCACTACCAGTGCCAATGCCAACATGCGAACTACGAACTGGGTTGAGAGAGATAGAGACCCAGTGTTCAGAAAATAATGCACCTACGAAATCAGACAGAGATACTGAAACAAAGTCAGGGGATACTGAGACAGAGATCAGAGGTATTTTCTGTGAGAGAGAGAGATTATGGAGGTAGAGGTGCAGAGGTTCAGAGCTCACGGATGCTCATACGAGCCATCAACAGAGAGACCTAGAGAGAAAAATAGGGAGAACATAGAGAAAAGAGACAGATGCGCGCGCGCGCGGGGGGGGGGGGGACAGACTGCAAAACAGAGGAGACAGATTGAGAAACTGGGCCAAAATAGCCAAGAACAGTAAAAAACAGAGTCATTGGAGGCTGCCGGATCTCGGGCGAGGGTCGCCGGAGACTGACGAAGCTCCAGCAAGGATGCCAGAGTTCAGAGGAGTTCCAGAAAGTGCTCACAGATCAGATTTCTAAAGAGATAAGAAAAAAGAGGTCTTTGGAGGCTGACAGAGCTCTGGCGAGGTCGCCGGAGGCTAACGGAGCTCCAACATGGATGTCGGAGTGCTGACGGAGCTCTGGCAAGGATGCTGGAGTGCAGAGAAGTGCCCAAACATATTGGGCTTTGCAGATCTGAAGTTAACAGCACCAAAGAAGGCTGTTTGGAGGTCGACGAAGCGCCGGCGAGGGTCGCTGGAGGCCAGAGGCTACTGATGTTGCTGCTGGAAGTTGTTGCTGCTGCTGATGTTCAAAGAGAAAGGACAGAGATGCTGCTGCTGCTGGTGCGATGAAAGGAGAGGGAGGCTGCTGTATGGTACTGTAGAGGGAGGAGAGACAACTGATTGCGGAAAAAAAAAATACTGATGGGAGGAGACTGATACAGGATCGAAAACCTGCTCTGATACCATGATACAAATCAAAGGTGAGAGAGAACCGGACACCATACAAAGGGGAGAAGAGAGCCGGACTATACAAAGGGATTACATTGCAACTGATGGTGTATTACTGAATATTCGGAATACAAAATAATGAAACTATTACATCCTTAAATAGAGAAAAGCTACGCCTAAAAAAGGAAAAGATTACAAGATTTGATCACGATACTATTCCGATTTGATCACGATACTATTCCGATTTGATCCCGATACGATCTCAATAAACTGTCTAAAATAAAGGATTGCAATAGGATACTTTCACAGGTCACGGGTTGAAGTCGTAAAAATAGTCTCTTTGCTCACGAGGATAAGACTGTGTCCAACCATTCCTGAGACCATGCAATAGCAGGAGTCTCATGCACTGGGTAACCTTTTATACTAATTGTAGTAGGCCGGGTCGGCGGACCGGATTTTGGCTGTGACCCACGTAAGGCTCAGTTGTCTGGCAAGCTAAATGGGCCTGACCCAAGCCCAACGTCGTCCACATGGCCTTGCGCAACCAATTCACTTGGCTGGTGGGTTCTATGTGGATCAGCCTGAAGTGGGACCCGACCCGCAAGACCCGACTAAGGTGGTTACGCCCGTTTCCACATGGCCTCCAGGTGGCTCGGCCTTAAACGCGTGGATTCAACCTAGCATCTGGTGCGTCATGTGTGACATCAAGGTGGCAATGGTTATTTCTAATGGAATGGGAAGCGTGTTCAGCACATGCTAGCTTTGAGCCCAAGCCAGTCAAATGGTAGTTTCAGGCAAAAAGTGCAGTATATGCTACTCTATCTCTCTCCCTCGACGGCACTTTCTGATCTCCTTCTAGTTCACAGACTTACTTAGGCATCACTAACTAGTTCTTGCTTTTGCGGTACTAGAGAGATTCGTAAGAGCTTAAGGATCAAGTACGGATCAGATGAATATCCGGTTAGAGGACTCCACACTAACATAACCATAATCCATGCAAACCGTGTCAGATGAACCCTCACAACGTCTTTACGTCAACATTGGGAGGCTTTCCCCTTTCTTAACAAATCCCCTTAAGGAAATCGAATTTAGCCACTGAAAAGGACTTGCCCCATTTAGCTCCAAATAATGATGATCAGCGGATATTGCCACTCGATTAAGTACCGAAAGTAAAACTTGCTTCTACAGGCCTTCATCCATCAAAGAATCCTGTGTTGCTTACTTGCCCTTCGCTCTAGATAATCTTCATTCCTACTAGCTCACAATAATTCCTAACTTCCAACTTATACAGCTTTTATACGACGCATTTCAACTCCAAGCACGATATTCGAAATTAATCAATTTTCAGAACTTATATGACAAAACTTCCCATAATTACAACAAATTCTCGAATTATAAGCACCACAAGCAGCCAATTCAATACCGTGTTTGTAACTGTGAATTAATATGCAAATGCCCATGTAAAATAATGGATTCAGAAACAACAAACGACAACAAGATTAAGACAGAGTCACGGAGGAGTCGAAATGTAACGGGGCGAACCTAGAAAAAGGAGGCGGCTGACGAAACTCTGCAACGGGTGGGTTGTGGATCTGAAGGGATTGACGATAAACATCGTTATTCAGATGATCCATGGACTGGCTTGTTTTTTTTGGTGTATTCCGGCTGCATTCGCGTGGAAATTTATCCACAAAAAACTTTCCTACCACTTTTCCTTGAAATTTACAGATAAGGCCATGTTTGGCGACCCAGTTTCGCAATGCCAAACACACCCTAAGATAAAATTACCCCTCTAATTTCCGGATAATTCCCCATCAAAATAAAATAAAAAACTTCCGAATAATTAATCTTTTTATTCTAAAAAAATTCCCTTATTTGGGGGGGAAAAAAACAATGACTGAGAGAGTGCCATTTGAGTAACAATAAACACATTTTTTTGGTCTTTCACAACTCATCCTATTTTTATGAACATAACTTATTAAAAATCAATTTGGCCTAATTAAATTTTTGTCTCTATTCAATTTTGTATTTTTTAATTTTTACATTATTGATTTCTTGACCAGAAAAATTTTAAATGCAAAAACTCATAAAACAATATTTTAAAAAATTCACTAAAATAAAATAAATCCTAAATGGACAATTGTTTTTGATTTTTTATATTTTTAATTTTTTTAAATAAAATAATATATTTTTACCTTCCTAAAATTTCTCATCAAGACAAATTAATAATTTGTACAAATATAATGAAAAGTTAACAAATTTAAATTTTTTATAAAATAAAAATAAAAAAGTGATCCAATATCTTTATTTTGTCACCATTTTTTCACTTTTGCTTGTTATAAACACATAAAATTTTATCCTTGTCGTCATTCTAAATTATTTCTCTTTAAATCTCACACACTAAATGGGGATGAATTTCGGATTCTTATTGTGGGACACACTCTTCGTACTACATGATGTTTGGTTTATTATGGATATTTATGTTTTATATACTTAACAATGTCTAAAGTTTTCTGTAAAATGTGTTTACAATAATAAAAAGAATTATTTAACTTTTCTATAAAAAAAAAAAAACTTAAATTATCTCAAATGCTCAGACTGACCTTATTTAGTTATATTCTTTGGTTATTTTTTAAGTAAATTATTAAACACGTGCTTGCATAAATATGTTTTGTATAATAATGAATAAAAACGTTTGTTGTATGAGAATAAGAATTAACAAATTAGAGACAAGACTCATTTTTTTTCTTTTTATTACTATGAAAGAAAATTATTAGTCTAAGTACGTTTTTTTATAAAAAGGGTCATAGGATTTATTACAACGTAAATATTATGGTACGTGATTTTTTATTTCAACCGCATATTCTATTTGTTAACATTTTGTTCGCATTTGGCATTGCAATCAACTACTCTACGGCCTACGCATGTTCGTCGGTGCCTTTGGATGGTTAGAAACAATATGGAGAGAACAAAAAAAAAACCTCCTTCTCATCAAATTGCATAAATATATAAAATTAATGATGGAAAAAACTACCGAAAGATAATTTTAAACTATATAATTGACCATTTCTCATTAAATTACTAAATTGGTGAGAAACTCTATTTTTATCCCAAAATCATTCAATCCAAACGGGGAGTAGAAGTTTTCATTTTAAGGCTTTGTTTATTAATGGTTACAAAAGAATATATTGATTATCACTATGACTTGTCATATCGAAAATTTATTTATTTCTTTAAACCTTGGACATAATAAACAAGAATTATTATTTTTTACTCCAAATATGATATTTGAAGGCTACTTTATTCTGTGAAAATGGATAAAATTATTTTCATCCTCATCGTATTAATATTTTAAAGGTATTTCATTATATTTACTTAAATATTATTATAAAGTATGAAAATATTATTATTAATCATAAAAATAGTATTACTAATTGTAAAAATATCGACTATCTATATATATTGATCATTTTTTTTTCTTAAAAAGTATTAAATAAATTATGTATAGTTATTTAACCATTTATATTAATCTCTCAATTCATAAATTTCTTTTAAACCTATGTTAGACTGTTTAGTCCGAGATGTTAGACTGTTTAGTCTTTTTTATAGGACTGACAAGAAGTCCCCTGAAGCGGTTGAGGGGCAGCTGACCGAAAGGAAAGCGGGTAGGCCGCCGGCTTATTACTGTAAAGGTGGCACTCAGAAAACCGGGGTGCCGCCCCAATTAAATAATGTGAGGTACCGACGCCGGACGGATAGACCTCTAAGAATTCGGTAAACAGGATAGCCCCTGGTACGCTTGGGATACAATTTTGAATAAATTATTGATCATTAGAATTGTTTATTTTTATGTTAAAATGATATAGTTTTGATGTATGTTGTGCAACTTGGCCCCATTTCGTGTAAAACAAGTATAGAAATACAAATTATTATTCGGATAGAAATATATTTGAAATGCACATACGCATACACACAGTTTTATGTGATTATGAGAAATTCGCGTGCGCCCAACAATTTTAGATATATGAGCCGTGTATATATGCATGAATGATTTTTGTTAATAGACTTTATCTTTCGTGTATGGAAACTCTCTCGAGTCTCGATGTAAAGCTGGAGTATACTTGGTGGGATTCTCTGTTGTAAAATCATTGTTAATCGATTGATCGAAGAATTTCTGAAAGGTTATCCAAGGAAGGAAAAATGGCGGGCATGGGAGACGGGTACGTGGGCACGGGCCAAGACGCAGCGAGGATCCGGAGGCTCGAGAAGCAGAGAGACGCAGAGAGGCGCAAAATTCAGGAGCTCAAGAACAAGAATACTTCAAAGGAAGGCCAACCGGGTCTCCTCCAATTCGGATCCAGTACCTCCGAGGTCCGTTACCCTTTGTTCCTTCTCGTCAATTTAAAGGGTTTCTGATAGTTCGCCATTCCTTTTTCTTAACCTTTCACCAGCCTGGGTATTTTGCACTTTGAGTACTTTGAATTTATGTGCATGCAGTTTTCATCCGTTTTAATGGGTTTTATGCTTGAAGTTTAATGGGTTCTGTGGTGTAGTTGTTGAGATTCGTGTGGTTTAGTCTTTTTTTTTTAATTACCGTGGTGTAGTTTGTGCACAATGTTTTCTGAAGCTTTATGATGTGCATGTTGAATACTAAGCCATGATAAGATTCAAAGTTACTGTTCAGTGTTGAAGATTAGGGAACAATAGAGATTTAACATTCAATGTCTTTGGCTGTTAATTCGTTCTTCAGGTTCTGGAAACAGCGTTCAAGAGGGAAACTGTGGGTCTGGTAACAAGAGAGCAGTACGTTGAGAAGGTAATTAATTCGTAAATTGTCCCCAAAAGTATTTTGTTCCTTCAAATGCTTAACTGCGACGTAGTCGTGGTACTTCTGGTATATGTATCATAGGCTTTCGGACTACTAGTTCAGTGGTAAAATACTCAGGACAACCACTTCATATGTTATGTATCCAATCTACCCCTCGGAAATACCATCAATGGGTACTAACTGGGCCTCTTCTCTTTGTCCATAGAGGGTCAATATCCGGAGCAAAATTGAAGAAGAAGAGAAGGAGAAACTTCACATGCTGCAACAAGTGTGAGTAAAAAGCATGTGCCATTTGTAAATTTGGTTACAGTAAATTAAGTGTTGGTTCATGGTCATTCTTTGTTTTGCTTTTCCACAAATGGCAGGGAGGAGGAGCTTCAGGCACAAAAAAGGCAGAAGCGGAAAATAAAAGTCAACCCCCGTTTATCTTTCTCTGAAGATATTGACAATGGAAGCGACGAGGATGGGGAAAACAGTGAGTGTAATTCAACTTAATGCAATCCTGAACTCTTCGTTTTTGTGCTATCAATGGTGTTCTAACTTCTATACTCAAGAAGAGCTTAGATATAATGAGCTAGTTTTGTGTCCCTAAGCAGTATACATGTAAAGGCGGGACTATAGTAGCTGTAGCTTTAATGTACTTGCGATTTTATTTACCTTGATCTTTTACCCTTTGGTATTTGATAAGTACCTTCGGCAATCGTTATACCTTGGAGAAGTATGCCATCTGACTATCCCCCCTCTTAACTAAAGGGCGGTACAGAGTTTAACTTGAGATTGGAATTGTTGAGTACAGACTGAACTAAATTGGAGGAATGCATTCCTTCCCAGTGTGCAAAAACAAACAAAAAAATGTTCAGCTGGTCACCAATTAACCATGTCTACTATTTGTAAGTATTGATCATTATGCTTGAATCCAATATATGAGGGTTCACATCTTCATAGCGGTCCTTTATTTGACCTCTCTTTCTTGCATGAGTCATTCTGTTTGAACCCATAAAAATATACCCAGTTTTTCTACACCTTCATCACCAGACACTGCCCCATCCCACCATCGTCCCTCCACCACCATACCCGCCACTCAAAGCTACTATTTTACATTATACATACATACACACACACACATTATATATACATATGTTTGTCTGTGTGTGTGTCGAAGTCTCATTAAAAGTATCTCTTTCTCATCTTATTCTAACTGGTGTTCTTAAAAATCAACCAAATTCTACTCAAACCAGAGGCTAAACTTTTGTATCTGTGAGATTTCCCAACTCCTTTGGTAATCAGTGAAGGCAATTCCTTCCGACACCGCTGCTTTATTCTGGAGCAGAAGTACAGTGTCACCGTTTCATTGCCCTATCACTGTGTTACAAAATGAAAGAAATTAGGGGATACAATGGGTGATATGGCGGGAAGGGTTCCGGGTGATGGAATGATGGTGGTAGTTGGGGGAAGTGACTGATGATGTTGGTTTGTGGATGGACCTAGCAAAAATTAGGTTGACAGCTTGTAGAGGATGATGAAATTTCTGGAAGTAAATTAAGTCTTTTAAGTGGCTGTTAGAGAAATTGGGACCATAAAGATTTTTATTGGGTTTGAATGGAACCACTCTTCTTGCATTTGTTTGAGGACTTGTAAATTATGTCTTCCAGAGAGGGTCAAACTAGGCTACCAACAACAACTGTTGGAAGTCTTCAACCATCCACAGTTTCTGATTGCTCTATGCTGTTTTGTTCATTCATCTCAGCAAGTGGATGCCATTCACCCTCAACATTTCCATTTCAACACTTGCCACTCTATTACTTGACCTTCTTATTGTCGAGGCAAGTCTCTATGACTAAATTGTTTAATGCAAGGACAGGGTATCCGCTAAATCTTTGGATGTAAATCTATATGTTACCACTCAGCCTTCATCCAAGGACAGGGTATCTGTTTGACTTTTATATGTTGCAGTGTAGAAAATTGCCTTGATTGAAAGTAAAACTAGGTAAATCGGGAAAGAAAAGCATTTGTTCTTAGTGAGTCGGGCCTGTTATTACCCCAAAACCAGGCCAAATTAATAGTTGTGTTATCGTGCTTCTCATTCTGTTCCTCGGAATCCTTTTTTTTTGTTTCTTTATCCTTTTCTTCTTAAGAACTGTGATACTCATTTGTTAATATTATGCCTCAGCAAAGGTACTGATGAAACAATGAGTTAGGTATTACATTTCACTCGGAATTTTTATAGTGTCGTCAAGGCAGATGTGTATCCGTGTATGTATATTTTATACCCGAGGATGGGTGATTTGTTCATTTATAAGCTATGTGTGCCAGCTTATAGTGTATATCACTGTGCAGAGAGTGAAGAACCAAAGAAGCTTGCACTTGGAAAATTTGGCAAAGATCCCACTGTAGAAACTAGTTTTTTGCCTGACAGGTAGTCTCTGTCTCCCTTTCCCTCATCTTGATTTTGGCTTAACAGTATATTTGGGGTCTGAAGCACTCTATCAGTGAGAGGGAAGCAGAAGAAGAAGCTGAGCGTGAAAGGCTGCAGAAAAGGTGGCTTCGTGAGCAGGATCAAATTCGAAGTAAATCTGCATCTAAGATTCTTAACCTGTTGCTACAATGTAATCTCAGAATCAATTAAATGTTGATAATTTTTTTCCTCGTTTTTCAGAGGAGCCTCTTGAAATTACTTACAGTTACTGGGATGGAACAGGCCATAGGCGAGTTCTCCAGGTAGTTTTTGTTACTCTCTCTCTCTCTCTCTCTCTCTCGATCGATCAATTCTTAAGCGATTCTGGTTGTTTTGTACTTCAGGTTCGCAAAGGTGATAAAATAGGGGAGTTTCTCCGGGCTGTTCAGCAACAACTTGCACCTGAGTTTCGAGAGATTCGAACTACTTCGGTGGAGAATCTGCTTTATGTCAAAGAAGATCTGATTATTCCTCACGTGAGATGATTGTAAACTCATTACTGATACTTCCATATATACCCTTTGGATGTGTGCTAACTGTTGCAATCTGTAATTATGGGAGTTCAGCAATACAGTTTTTATGAGCTGATTATTAACAAGGCGAGGGGAAAAAGTGGGCCGGTAATCCTCAACTTTTTTATTTCAATTTTCTTTTAGAATGTGAGATATCTATCGGTATGTATAAATATCAAATAGAAAAGTGGAAATAAACCCTTTATCTTTGTTTTCTTTGATATTACTTAAATTTTTGAAATAATGCTAGAAATGTTAAAATGGAATTCTGCAATGAATGAATTTAAACAACCCCCTCTCTCAAAAAAAAAAGGAAAAAGAAAAATGGGGTTATTTCTTTGTGCATCCTCGTCTCCTATATTGTCATGGAAAAATTAAACACAACAAAGTGCTAGTTTCCAATCTATTGAGTTATTTGCCCTTGGCTTGCTCTTACTGTCTCTTACATTGTATACGCTTTGCTCAGCTTTTCCACTTCGATGTGCACGAGGATGTGAGAACAATTGCTGATGCATCAATAGAGAAAGATGAGGTACGGGAGTTAACTTTTGTATTCAGACTGCCAGATTCTTGCATTGTTTGGACAAGATTTCCTTGTTATAATTAGAAAGAGAGAAGAAAAATGGCAAGTCCATTGTAGCCCCAAGTTTCTTTATGTTATAAAAACTACCTTTTACGTCTTAATTTTTTGAATCTCACATTATCTTCTGACTGAACCTGATTCCCGCTTCATCCTTGACTATGCTGCTTTTGTCAAACACCTAAACTAATCACATGGGCATTTTCTTAGAGGCATTATCTTTTGATACCAGGTAGGAAATTTGTTATTAACAACCCTTGAATTCATAATGATTTAATGCGGTTCTGTTGCATTGGAGAAGGTCGAATGTGAAGCCTTCTAATGGTACAAAGAGTAAGCTCTTGAAAGATTTTCATGATGCAAGCATTTGAAAATGACACGATAACCAAGAAATCTGAAGACAACTGTCATTAACATCTTTTGTGAGATGATATGAAATGTATCTCTTGATCTTTCAATAAAGAAATCTTCAACCAAAAAAATGCCTGTGAAAAGAAATAAGGTGGCTTGTGTATATGTGGATGTACGTTTGCTTATGTTCTTGGTTTAGTCCTTCGACTGGACATGCACAGTGATGGCTTGTTTGTTATTTTGTCTCCTTGTTTACAGTCCCATGCTGGTAAAGTTGTTGAAAGACACTGGTATGAAAAGAACAAGCATATATTTCCTGCTTCGAGATGGGAGGTACTCTGTGTGTGTGTGTGTGTGTGAGCACGTGTGAATTATTTTGCTTCTTCAACACGTGGCATCATATTGTAAATGGACAGTCATAAGATGATGTGTATCTCCTGGTGGTCCTTACTACACCTTATGCATTTAACCAATCACATGGGAATTCGGATTTGGTTGAAAATCACTTCTTCTGGAGTCGCAATATTTGTTCCACTACTCTCAGAGGGAGGTTTTCTGTGGACGCACGGCATAACTTGTCCAATCTTTCTTTTTCTTTTCTCTACTTTCGAAATCAGAGTAATAAGGGGAGCCCAAGTAGGTGAGCCGGGTCAGAGACCACCAATGAGGGTTTGGCTTTAGTAACCTTTACTGAGAATTTCAATTTCAAAACTATCCCGATGGAAGGAGAGTCTTCCTTTAAAGAAGATCATTCAGATAGATATCACACTATCTAGTGTAGAGCAACAACCCAATATGCTTTTACTGTCCGGGCAATTGTGCGAGCATAATGTGTTTTCTAAACCGAATCTTTGGCTTCTGATCATTCATACTCACTTTTTTTGTACTTATTTTCCTTCTCTCTTTATTGTTGCAGATATATGATCCAACAAAGAAGCGGGAGCGCTATACTATCCATGGGGACTAATCAAAGGAAGCATATTGCTACCTTTTCGATGACTCAAAACTGATTCCATCTTTCCACCTTTGAGCATTTTGTTATAGTTCCGTTGCATATAAGGCCCGATGCGTATAGTTATCTATATCCACTTGACAGATGAAATGTAAAATCTGTATGTATATATCAGCCATAACTAGGACTCTCTGAGGCATTTTTCGATACAGCTTTTCTAGGAGTTTAACAGCATAAAGAGACAGTACCTTAATTTTGGCTGTTTAGTCTCTGACATTCATCTTGCATGTAAATGCTTTTGTGGAGCTGATTTAAAGGGTTTTGTAGAGGATGTAAAACACTGCTGTGAGATTTTAGCAATCATGTTGATATGTATCGAAATCTTATCAAACGCTATTCGATCAACGTGATTTTGGTATGGTTTGATATTTTCAACTTTAAAAAAATGAACGGTATCGATAGGACACTGCAATCAAACTCAAGACTCCAAAAACAGTTGTATTCACAACGGTACATACTTAGGTTTGTCTCAATTTGTGGAAGCATGGTTAAGGTTGACGAGTTGAATAATGAGTTTATTTAAATTTAGTTTTGAAATTTAACGAATTTTAAAAAATGCATTTGAGCTGGCTATGTTTATTAGGCAATTTAATTTCAAACGAGCTTTAATCGAGTCAAACGCGATCTGATTTTGAGTAGCTTGAATTTTTAAAATAATATAAGTTGATGAGCTGAGTAAAAAGAAGTTCTAAGTTTAGTTCAAAAACTTGTCGAGTTGGAAAACTATTTATATAATTGGAGGATGTAAAATAAAAATAAGTATTATTAAGTTTTTTTAAATAATTAATTCAGTTTGGCAATGAGATGTTTCTCGCGCACGTGCAAGCACTTCAACCTCGCGAGAACAGTTCAACGAGTAATCAACTTGAGAATGGTGGTTCATGTAACAGCTGAATTGATGAAGGTGATTACTAACCTGAAGTTGGAGATAAAAATTAAAATTCTGAATATTTAGGGATAGGTTCTATTTAGATGAGGATGAGGAATCCTATGTTGATTCAAATTACAACGAGGAGTTTGAAAATTGAATGAAATTCTAATGGTAGAAGATAATTTATTCGAGAGTTCCATGTTGGTTTTACCTCATTAATGACTAATCCAAATGCAGTCATATTTCGATTCTAATAAGAAATTAGAGTCCTAAGATAATTAAAAAAATTACGTCACACAATCTATAAATAAAATATAGTGTTACAATAAAATGTACATGTTAATATAGAGAATTAACTCATTATGACTTAATCATTTGAGTGTTTTTTTTTGCCACAACGACGATGATTTTTTTGACGACATATTATCTTGTAAATCATAAAATTTGAAAGAGAAAAAACATAATCGAGATATTATTTTTTCGCTTGATTGAGCCCCACTCGCAATAACATTATATTTTAACGATTTATTATCTTACACATAATTCGAAAAAGAAAGAGTATAGTTCCTGCTGATTATTGATAAAATCATCCCATTTACAGTAACATTAATTTTGGACAAAAAAATTTGTGCGAATTTAAACTCAAATTGCTTTGTTTGTTTTCTAAGCAGGGTGAGTTTAGAACCTCCTCAAACTACCAAACGGCGACGTATCTTCTCATTTATTCCCGTTCCCAAACACGATGCGTTCCTCGTCTTTCCCCGGAAGGCAGTCCGGTCCACGCGTTAAAACACCAACACGAAAAAGCAGAGCAGCAGTAAAACCTCGTGCATCTTTCTTCATTCAGCTAAGTGCCGGCTTCGATTTCTCTCTCTCTCTCTAGTCGTGCGGAGTCTTTCTCTCACTAGGAAATGAGGATTCCGGTGTTCTACGCCCTAGCTTTTCTCCTCCTGTCCTCTCCCTTCCTCCAAGGTTCGCATCTCAGATCTAGATAAGTAGATCCATTTCAATGGTGTTTATATGCTTTAATTCATACGTATAACTATATGTTCGTCTCTGTGTGTGTGTGCGCGCGCGCAAGCGATTGCGTGCCGCAATTCATCATGTATCTTAGCTTCTTTTTCTTTTTCTTTTTTTGCATTTGCGTATGATTGGCTGTAAACGTTCCCAAATGATGTATAATTCTAATAGTTTTGGTTCGGTTGAGTTATATTGATGAGTGTCTTATATCATAAACCATGGTGGATGTTTAGATCAAAATCTTCTCACGAAAGCAAAATAAGTTTGCGTGGTATTTTTTACTGTAATCTGACTGGCTATTTTTGTTTTCAGTAGGATATTGTTCTGGAAATGATGTTTGCTTTGTTTGAATCACGTTGACTTTTTATTTTCCTTAGATGCTCGTTGACTCCCTGTTTCTCGATGTTAACAGTATTTATGACATTATTCTGGGCCTGCTGTGCAATTTATTTGAGTCTATGTTTTGGGGTTTAGATTGAATTGTGGTCACCTTCTGGATATGTTCCGTTATTTTTGTTTGAAATGGTCAGTCCTTTGAACAGATTCGAGGTTATGTCCTAAAAATATAGGTATTTGGTATATTCGAAAATCAAAATAATAGGCGTTATATCTTGCTTGGTTGTTCGCTTGCTAGTTACTCCCTTGTGATATTTATCAGATTTTGTGGAATTATTGAAGTGATGTGGAATTTTGTTAATAGATTTTCATTTTGCTTGACAGTTGCTAGATGTCAATCAGACGTGGATGTAGGAGTTGTTGAATCTGCTGAAGAAGGCAGTGATCTTGGGATTGTTGGTGAGGATGTCCAAGATTTTGGGGACGGCAGTTTTAGTCCAGCTCCAGACGTGGAAACAGTCTCTGTTTTCCCAAAAAATCCTTCACGATGTGAGAATCTTATCAATTTGGTTAATAATGCGTTCTCTTTTGGTTTCATCTCTATTATAAGACATAATGTTTGGTTTTGGTGGTGGTGTTTTTTATTTAGTTTCTCTGTGTTTTTTATTTATTTTCTTTCTTTATGCAGCGGTCACTGCAGGGGAAGAATGTGAACTGTTAATTGGAATGAGAAACGAGGGTAATAATTTGCTGTTCAGTAGTGTTATTACTTGTTTTCTTTCTTATGTTTAGTGGAAACCTGGAGGCAAGACGTAGGATACCTTGATGTTAATGATGTTTTTGTGAAATTCTGGCAGTTTCTCGAGTCACTGTGTAACTTTATGCTCCTTAAAAATTTGCATGCTATTGTTTTCGATTATTCTTCCTTGCCTTTTAAGGTCAGTTGTATCAATTGCCAGTGAGTTACCTGAATTGCTACTTTTGTATTATCACAACAGGGGAATCAAGTGTGAATGTCATTGCAATCAAGGCCAGTGTTCATCTTTCTTATGATCACCGCATGTTGGTCCAAAATCTTTCCACACAGGTAATTATTTACTAATTGACTACTCCTGTATGGGTTCTAGTCTCTAACTGAACTTCAACTCCTTCGCTTTTCTTTTTACCTTCTATCTATGCGGGGCTGTTTCTTTCAAACTGGTCATTACTGCTATATTTCTTTTTAGTATGGAAATTTTATGCCACTGAATTAAGTAAGTCATTTATCATCATAAAGAGAAAGGGAAGTCCTCTTACGTTGACATTGATGGATTCACAATCTGACTTATTCTAATGCAATGTGACTGTTGAAAGAAAGCCAAATCAAACAGATCAATAGAGATGATTTTGGATCATGTAAGATTCATTTTTATAACAAATCAGATAGATACATCTAAAGAATTGTGAGAAGCATCTGTTTTACTTTGTTTGTTTGGTATTATAATGTTTAAAACAAGTTTTACTTCTTGGTGGTAAGGGAGGCTTGGGAAAAGGTGGTAAACCATGTAGGGTGGAGCTGGACAATGAAGACTAGGCTGGATAAACAATGATTTAGACTTTGATAAGAGTTATATGGCAGTTAAGTTGACTCAGAATAGGAGGAGAGTTTATTTACAACATTCCTTTCTCTCACTCACCTTATGCCGGACGAATTTCTGCAGTATTTGTTGATATGCACCAGAGCTAGTACGGCAAGGGTAGAACACTTGGAGGCAATCTTGAACGAAGCACATTCTTAGTAGAGTGTCCTACTTGTGGAAACATCTCATAGTGGTGGAGATAGTATATGTTTTCCGAAGTATGAAGGATAAATTGGGTTTACTTGTGTCACTAGAAAATTAAAGAGGTAATTGCCAAATACGGTCTAGTGGTTTCTCCCTAAGCTAGACAAGGTGCACATCCCATGGAGCAGGAGGGGGGAACGATGCCATGGCTTAAGTCTTAGCATTGGTGTATGAGCTAGATGACTCTAAGGATCATTTGAAGTAAGCTCAACTTGTTTGTCGGCCAACATCGATAGAGGAATGAAAGAGGGATTCAAAGAACAAAACAAGGAAGGTGATGAAGGTGAATCGATATTTACTCACATTCCTCCTTGTGATTCCTTTACTCCCCTTCCTACCTCACTTTCTGATGGGGAAAACTTGGGTTATGCGGTAGCCTTTGTTTAGTTCCTTTTTCCCCTTGATTTACAGCCATCTGTATGAGTCTAAATTGTAATTTGGCATGCCTTCAACAATTCCCTCAGGTGTAATAATTGAACAATATGATGGACATATTTGATGACACAGCTTTTGGATGAGTGTGAGACTAACACATTTCGGACTCTGGCACCACCTTCTCTTGAATTGTAATTGGAACAGGAGCTCTAGAGTGGTAATATTTGGGCTTTATCACTGTTCCTTTTTACAACGAGTCTGATGATAATTGCAGGTTTTACAGGAGCTCTGGATGTAGACTGGTTTTGGCCTTTCTACATGCTATTATACTTTGTTGTTACTTTTAGCGTTAATGTTTGTAACTTAGCTCTGTCAATTAGTTGCTCATGTGTATGTTTGCATTCTCTAGGTTTTTAACAACGCTTCAGTTCCTCCCTCGGCACAGGCTGCCTTTCCATATGTATTTTCTGTCAGCAAATTTTTGCAGGTATACCCACTGCCCTAGACATTCTTGCATGGCGTATTACTTTCCTTAAAAACATCCTATTTAAAACTTTTGAATTTCCACAAGGCTTTCGCTCGAGCTTGGGCAATCTTAGTGATTCTTTTTGTTTCAGGCTGGAACATTTGATCTTGTAGGCATCATTGTCTATGAGATAGATCAGAATCCGTACCAGAGTACATTTTACAATAGTACCATTGAAGTTACTGAAGCTGGTGGCCCTCTCAGTGTTGAGTCTGTTTTCCTGTTTTGCCTTGGAATAGCGCTGCTTGGCCTTCTTGGATTATGGATTCGTGGTCAGATAGAGCACTTCTCTAAGGTAATTGCACGCCTTCATGAATGATTTCCATCTACCATCTACCCTCACAAAGTAGATATTTCTTTGATTTTTTGCATTGCATTTTGAAGAATGTGGGTTAAAGAAGGAAAATATCTAAATTGCCCCCTTCTTTTTATGTTTCTGGGAGGGTCAGGTTGTTCTGGTTTTCTGAAATTGCCCTTGTATCCAGCATTTGTAAAAGGCTTGCTCTGTGGTAGAGTATTCTCTGGGAATCTGGTTGATGTCAAATTTTTGAGTGCATGATGCACTATCTGGGGTGTTCTTAGTGACTGAGGGGTGACCTTGACTCGCACTTCGTTTTGCAGTTTCTGATAGTTCTTATTTTTTATTTTTTGCTTGTGTGGAATCTAGTGCATATAATTTGCCTTGTGCTATATCTCCATGAAATATTTATCTCGTTACATTACTTGTTTCCTCCTCAGACAAACTCTTAAATAGTTTTTCCTGTATATTTCAATACTCAGAAAACTAAAAGGGCAACGAAGGTTGAAGTTGGAACTAAGACAACTGATGCTTCGATGGATGAATGGCTGCAGGTGTGCTTTTCTTTTCTGAACTTAAAGTCCCTTTTTGCACTATCCAGTTTTATGTAAATTGCATACTTCTCTTTCCAATAGTAGTTTTCTATACAACTATTGTAACTTATATTGAAACAAGCGGGTTTAAGGTTTAAACCTAATTTACAATCTATCTATTCTAATATAGAAAGGAGGAACCTTTTTGGTGTGAACGAGTTGTGAAGCTCTATCACAGAATTAGTTTTCAAAATTGCCCAACAAAATATAAGTTTTTTCAATTGTTATTATTATACTATCAACCAACTATCAGGTAAACTGGTAAAATGACTTAACTACTAGACTCCCACACTCTGACTCCCACATCCTAGTCCTACCCCTCACTCACATGCGGCCACACCCCACTCCTATGCCTCACTAGGATGTTGCTTCAACCATCTTTAAGAGAGAGACTTCGCCCAAGACTTCAACACATTTTTTACATCATAAAAACCTTTTTGGTGTGAACAAGTTGTGAAGCTCTGTCAAAGAATTACTTTTCAAAATTGCCCAACAAAATATAAGTTTTTTCAATTTTTATTATTATACTATCAACCAACTATCAGGTAAACTGGTAAAATGACTTAACTGCTCGACTCCTACTTCCTAGTCCTACCCCTCGGCCCTCACTCACATGCGGCCACACCCCACTCCAACATTCCACTCGTACGCCTCACTTCCACATTTTACTCGCACTCACACACTGTGCGTACCCAACCCCTAGCTGACTTTGATTTTAAATGGGAGTCTTAGAATGAATTTTGCTGATTAATATCTCTCCCTTTCTTCTCAGGGAACTGCATATACTCAGTCACAGTCCACCAAATCAAAAAAGAAGAAGTAGATGAGCTGCTGCATGAAGCACTGTGATGATGAGTAGATTGTGGTAACTTATGTTAGGCATTTGAAGATCTTGAAGAACCCAAAAAGTGAAGTAGTTGTTTGGGAGCTAGGCCAGGAAAATCTTGCACCCCTCTGTTGTAGCTTGAGAAAAAAAGGGTAAAACTTACGGCATTTAATTTTCTTCGAGAGACAGAATCTTGATCCTTTTTTAAAAGCAGAACTAACCGAGATTTGAGGTAGGAATGATACAGTTTTGTGAATCCTGAAAGTTTTTTTTTATATGCTTATTTTGCGCTTCCAATTTGATCATTCTGTTTTTTCCAATGGTAGTTGTATGATCTTGTAGAGTTGGACATGATTGATGGAGAGAGAGAATTCTTGATTGATTTATAAAGAGGAGATGTTAACCGAAGTTTAGGGTGAATTAATTTTGAAGGCTTAGCCTGCTTTCTTAATTGATAAATTTTTTTGTGTTAGTTCTTTACTGTCTTTAGATTAAACTCTTCTAAAATTGAAGTTAACGTCCGCGACGCTACACCCGTAAATTTTTGTGTTCCTAAGCTTATTACTTCTCATGAATTAATATTCTGTCTTCTATTTTACTGGTTTTACACTCTTGAGGCGAGATTTACTTTTGTAGATATTGACTGGATTAGCGTATCAATAACATCTTTTTGCTGGTCGATTTCAAGATGTGTTTTGCTTTTCTTGCATTTATTTGAAAATTAGCTTCATTTTGTATTGGTAAATCTATTGCCAAATGAGTGACATTTGGTGTTAGTTTGATCGAAAAAAAAGGCATGTCCTTTATTCTTTTGTATTTAATAAAATTTTTATTATATTATTTTAATTTTTATATATTTTTGGCCAAGACGAATACTTTTTATAATAAATTTATTAGGGATTTGATAAAAATTAAGAAAAATAACTAAAAAATACATATCACTTTTGAAGCTACGGTATAGGGCACAGACAAAGGTAGAACTTGAAAGGATGCATTTCTATTACTGCAAAATAGCTAAATAGTTATTCAAAATATCCAAAATGTAAGCGGTAAGAGGCCGTGTTTGAATTTCATAGCTTACGTAGTAATTAAAAGTATTTGCATATGTTTAGTCTGTTTACAGAGAAAAGTCTGGCTGCACATAAAGAGACATGTTGAGAATATAAATAATAATATAGTGACTATTCTCTCTAATAGTTTAAGTTTTTTTGAATAAATTAGTGGTTAACAATTTAATAACGCACGAGTTGATAGCTAAAAGAGGTTACATACCCAACATCTAAAAATGAATAAATTCTTAAATTTTAGGCTTGATCTTCACCCGTCGGGATTAATAGGTACATGGCGGCCAAAAAAAAAAAAGAGAGAGGGATGGAGTTTCTTTCGCTTTTGGCATAGCAGACCCCCAGTGGGAGGTTCACACGATGAGTTATTAGCTCAGTGATAAAACATGCCCCTAATAATTGCATCGTTATGTCCGGAATGTGAGGACTATAGTTCAATATACTTATCAGCGCCGGGTTAAAAATAGTTGCATTTTACTGCGAAAATAGCTAAATAGTTATTCAAAATACCTAGAATGTATGTGGTAAGATGTCGTGTTTAAATTCCACTGCCTACCTAATAATTAAAAGTATTTGCACGTGTTTAGTCCGTTTATAGAGGAGAATCTGACTGCATGTGAAGAGACGTATTAAAAATATAAATAATGTAATAACCCTTATCTCTAACAATCTAATTGCACAAGAGTTGACACCTAAATGAGATTACAAACCCGACATTTAAAAATAAATAAAATTTTAAATTTCAGACATTAACCATCACCTCCTCGGGGTTAAAGGTAGGTGCATTCTACTTTCTTAGAGCGAGAAACATGAATGAGAGAGATGAAGGTAGGTAACCTCGGTTTGAATGCATAATGAATAGGAGCATGAATTCAAATAGCCAGCTTGACCGGAAAAAGCTGGTGAGATTTATTAGTGTGCTTTTTCCGCTGTGTGTACTTACATCCAATTGGGTCCCCTAATGCAGTGAAGCACCTCCAATCTCTTCCCTCAGCCCAACTGTATAAATTTCTCAAAAAAATGGCAGACTCTTACACACATTGACTCGAATAACAAAAGGAGGCTATGGCTTGTCGAGTGGCAGTGTTTGGCTTCTGGGTTTCATTACTACTAGCTGCCAACAAGTGCTATGGTGACAGTGAGAGGGTGGAGGTGGTGGGAAGGGTGAAGTGTGAAGATTGTGTGCAGCATAATATTAAGACCACCCAGGCCTTTTCAGGTGCACTTTTAGTACATAATTTTGTATTTATATACTCAAGTATGTGTCTACTATGTGCGAGAAAAAATACGACAGCACATATATTAATGTCGCATGAGATGGTGTATGAAGAAGTGTGATGCATGAATGTGGTCGTTGTAGACCGACAAACTACTCATGAGAAGTGATTCTCGCAGTAGGGTCTATCGTTGTATGTTCGGTCTGTGTAGTTTTAAAGAAAAACTTATGTGTCTATACATCCATGTGTGTATGTACTATGCACAAGAAGAAACACAGCAACCCATATTTAATGTCACATGAGATGGTGTAAGAAGAAGTGTGATGCATAAACGTGGCCATTGTATACTGACAAACTCACGAGAAGTGGTTTTCACAGTAGAGTCTATTTGTTGTATTTCAATCTGTATACGTGCAATTTTTAAGAAAAATCTTATAAAAAAAAAAAAGGTCTCAAATATATGGAAAAAAATCCACTTAGCGTATCGTCAGTCGTCATATGGCTTTTATACTGACTAAATTTTCCAGAGTACTTAGCATTCTCAATTAACATAGTTTGTTGCAAGCAAGTCAACTTCGGTGTAGATTCGGACAAAAATGTGTCCAAAACCGTCCGATACACATAAAATTCTCTATGGTTTTGTGAACTCTAGGTAAATTAGACGATTCAAACATCTGTGTTAAGATGTGTAAACCAAAGTAGTGTTTTATGTTATTGATCTCATTTGAATTACTGTGTGCAGGGCTTCATGTGACCATAAATTGCAGATCTGAAAATGGGAAGCTAAAAACAAGAGGGGGAACTGAACTTGATGAACAAGGGAAATTCAGAGCAACTCTTCCTAATGATGGAGGAGGAGAATTGGAAGAGGATTGCTTTGCACAACTTCACAGTGCATCTGGTGCACCATGTAAAATTCACAACAATAGTCAAGAAGAGCCCTCAAAGATTGTTTTCAAATCAAAAGCAAATGGGAAACTAGTGTTTGGACTTAATGGCGATGTGAAAATTTCACCCATCAACTGTACTTCTGCCTTTTTGTGGCCTTTTTTCAAGTACCCACCATTACCCCATTTACCCACTTGGCCCATTCATCCTCCACCATCGCCGCCACCACTTCCACCACCAGTACCGGTGTACGTCAACCCGCCTCCTCCTCCTACTCCACCACCACAACCTGAGGCATCTCCACCATCGCTGCCACCGCTACCACCGCCAGTAGCGACGTACATCAACACCCCTCCACCACGACCCGAGGCCACTCCATCACCATCACCAGCCCCAGTATATAATGACCCAATTCCACCACCACCAGCCCCAATATACAATGACCCAATTCCACCGCCACCGCAACCCAAGGCCTCTCCACCACCAGCACCAGTACCAGTGTCCAACAAGCCACCTCCACCAGCATACAACAACCCATCTCCATCACCAAGCCCACTGTACAAGAACTTGGTGCCACCACCAGTTGCAGTTTCTCAACCCTCTCTTCCACCAATTGTTCCTCCTTCCATGGAGCCAATTCCTCCACCTACTCCAGTCCCAATAGTTCCACCACCAAGTTCGGGCTACGGACAGTTTCTTCCACCACCTTCTCCAGGTTTACCTTTCAAGAAGCCACTTCTACCTCCTACACCCATAACTGGAAAAATTCTTCCACCACCTCTTCCACCAAATCCTCAAATACCCAAAGCTCCTCGAATCCCCGAACTTCCTTCGACTCCAAAGGCCCCGCGAAAGTTCTTCAACAAACCCATGTTCAAGCACAAATCTCCCCTTCCACCATCACCATCCCAAGCTTAAGCTACTCTGCATGTCCCAGTTCATTTTAATGGATCTCATCGAAATAAATGTTTTTTGGTTCAATATTGACATATTGTATGGAGTAGTACTATTGTTATGTTTTGAAGCTCGGCAAGAGAAATGAACAAGGAAGGAAAATGAGTGTGTGTGTAGTTGTTGATTGTGAAATAAAATATGACATGAGGATGTATATGGACTATGGAATGTTCTTGTAATATATTTGCTCATGTTTCAGCAACCGACCTATTTTGTCTGCATATCTCGAATATACTCGGGGTAGCTGAGACTACATGTGTCTTGTTTGTTAGTGCTTTCGGTTCTTCAATTAGACCACATGTGTCAGTCTGGTTAGTACGAAAATGCTCAAATAGCATAAATCAACTTTCGTTAATTATTAAACTCAAAAATACAAAGTGTAATAGTAAATGTAAAAATAGAAAATCCGTAACGTATACAAACCAAATAGAATTTGTGGAATCACAATGGTATTAAAATAGATTCTTTGTCTCATCGCAAGGCCTTCAACCAAGAACATAATTTCGAGGAATGTTACAAGGTTGAATAATATTTAGAATTTTTGGATGTGTACAAATCCTAAAAAAAGAACCTAAAAGAAAATGAACCAATCTAATATCACAGCGTAAAGCCTTCGACCATCCACATAACCCTCAAATTTATGGATCGAATAAATATGCCCAAGCCCAAATTCAAGCGCAAACGGATAAGGTTGATAGGCCTAAAGTCCAAACCAAGCTAAGCCGAGCTCAAACTACACCATAGACCTCAAACCATAAACCCACGATCGAGGTTGGTCGGGGCAAGCGACGTAGCAACGATGCATGCATGTGGTAAATGGTCCAAATAGACTTTATTTTATGTTCTTTCCCCTTCTCTTTGAAACTTAGGTTCGCTCCAATCCCATAATAAAACTCTAGACTTATGTACCTAACAAGATAAATATATCTACCCAATGCCTAATAAAAAATATCCTCACACCTGAAAATGGCAGACAAGTTAATTTTTAATAAATTTTGTTTTCCACTTTGAAAATTCATTTATCATTCAATTTTCAATAAAATTTTATTCAAAATTCACATAGTTTAATTAAAACTATCTAAAAATCCACCTAGAAGTTATTTGGGTTTCACCTAATTTTCTTGCTTTATTACCGAAATATCTTTTGGATAAAACACCATTTTCCAAAGAATTATACTTTATTATTCTCGTACAGCCCATTGTATTCTTTAATTAGAAAACGAGAGAACTTGCTGCACATGTGTAATAAAATGATATTGTTTTGATGTAAAAACATTAATTCTAACGCTCGAAATATATTGGGAATAATATTTTATGCGCTAGAACGATGCGGTCTCGACGTAGAGCAAGCCCAGCCCTGCCTAAACGGATTCAGGATGGCGGTAGTGTAATTTTCTATAGCGCACGTGTAACGTGAATAAAATAACATAATTTGTGCACTTTATCTTCGAAACTATATCATTTTAATTTATTATATAAATTATTATTATTTATGTGAATCAAAACCACGTAGCTTCGAGGTTTTGCTGCACTGGGCCCAAATCCTGCTTAAACCCCACTCACTCACAAGTCACACCTCTCCGACACAGCGCAAAAAAGGGAAGGCTCGACCCAAGCATTAGTGGTTTTGCGTCTCTCTCGTTTCAGCAGTCGGCGGTAGTTTCCTTTCGACTTTCGAAGCACAAAAGCGCGGGCTCATACCTTCATACATATTATTGTCCCCTCTCTCTCTCTCTCTCTCTCCCTCCACATGCTTCTCCAAGCATCCTACCCATTTCTAGGGTTTTGAAGTTCCAGTCCTCTCTTCCAATTCCCCCAGTGGTTTACGACTTCAAAGTTCTGCAATGGCGACAACAACTTCAACTCTCACCGATCAGCTGGCCAACACCAGCTCCGTCGTCGACGCCTCGCTCTGGTGGGACTCCTTCTCTCTCTTGCTCAGCGAGCTCGAGAACGCTTCTCCCTCCTCCGACCTACCTCCTAATCTGGTATAAACACTTCCTCTCTCTATTCACTTCCCAAAATGAACGTGTTGTGTAAATTTGAGTGCGAGAGTATTTATGCATTCAGGTAAAGAAGTTGAAAGATAATCATGCGTGGTTTCTGGACACTGTTTCTCGCTTCAAGCCGCCGAATGAGAAATCGAGGCAGGCTTTGAATTCACGACAAGTTAATGTGGGGTCGCATAAGCTTACTGTAGAGCCTGAATTGAAAGATGGGGCGCTGAGAATTAGTTCGATTTTGGTAAGCTTTTGCTGTTCTACTGGTTTTCTTATGTGGTTCGGTTGGAATTTTGTCGGAACCATTGCGCAAAAATTAAGTGGAGGTCGGTGTATTAAAAATGAAGGTTACATAGGCAACATATTGGATGTTTAATTGTGCAGGATGTAATGGTATTGTGTGATTACTTCCTGCTAAGTTTTCTGTTATTTCAGCGTTTAGATGAGGTTCAGGCATATATTCTTGTCCAAAGATCGATTGAGCGCAACACACTAGTCATGGATCATTTAGCTAACGAGCTCCTTCATTTGGTTAGTATATGTCGTCTTTGTATTTTCCTCCTTCATTTCTACTCTACTGTTATTTTTATTTTTTTGCTTTAGGCTCTTCAATTTTTGATGCTCAAATTTAATTTTGATGTGGTGAATAAACAATTGTCATTATTTTTTTGAGACTATACGTTGCTGGGACCTCCCTTCTGTTCCAGGCTTGCTGCACTGTCACTCTCATAATTTTTTTTTCAATCACGAAATCTCTGGAAAGTATGCTTTGTTTGACTTGTTATTGGAAAATGTATGTTTAGTTTATGGAACAGCCATTGTATGCTGAAGCTTTCACATGCAGAAGCAAACCATCTTACATTTGGTTCTCTCTCCTCCCTCCCTCTGACTTTGTCACTCTCTTTGTTTTTATGAAGGTAATGCTTCAGTACTACATTGAACGACAATGCTTGTTGAAGTGTACGCGGCAGATTGTCATGCATGCATGTAAGTCCATTGTGTAGTCATCTCTCTCTTTCTCTCTCTTGCTGTACAGATATGGGTGATCCAATTTTGTGTGTTCAGAGTATCAGATTGCTGATTTTGAAAGTGTTTGGGTGAAAATTTTGCCATGTGCATCCAATAGGATTTTGAGCTGTTGCTGCACATGTCACGTGGTCATAATTGTTATTTCATTCAGACTCAGGAAAAAAGCAGTCATATAAGAATGAAATTTTTTGTTTGCTCATCTCCCAGATCAATATCCATTCCATTTTCAAGTTGTTAGTTCCTCCCTCTCTGCTGCTGCTCAAGAACTGTGAGATGAAGAAACTTCATTTGGTTTTGCGAATTGACTAGATCCTCCTGGAGCTCAGAGATTCTTTTTTTTCGCATGCCTAAAAGAATTTTTAGTTGGTCCTTGTAAACCAGCTTTCCGTTGCCCTCTGGAAAGGCCACAGATGAGATGTCTGTCTTTTTGTTATACCTAGTTTACATCCATCTGACCCTAAAACCAATTGAGAAAGTCTTACTTTTGAAATCCTTTTATTTAAGCAGTCAAAATTAATGTTCAAACCGTCTTGAAGGTTCGTTATTGGGTGGTGCTGGGTTGTGTTGAACCCTATCATCGAACTTCAGAAAGGTTTGGAATGAGCGCATGTAAGTGAGTGCATAAAGTATTATAACTTCTTGGTAGCATGAAGAAGTAAATACATGAACTAGATCAAAATAGTAACAGGGATCCATATATTGAAATGTCTGAGTGTGTCTTCACTTTTTGACAATTCGTCACATTGGCATGTTGATATGTTATGATCATTTGTTTTGGGTTTTTGTTTGGTGTCTGTGTACCTGCAAGTTGTGACTTCAATCTTCTAGCAAGTCCAATGGCCAGTGTTCATGAATTTGGATGTGCCAGATTTTGGACTTCCACTTCGTTTCTTCAATCTGATGCATTGCCCCTGGATAAGGACGTTCAATATTCTCACACTGCATCTCCTTTTGATTGAAATACTTAAAATATCAATTGGGTGATCTTTCTGCATGTATGTTAAATTAGTTCTTTCTGCTTTACTGGTACTTTTGATGCAGTGTATCTTGGAACTTCTAAGGATGGTTGTGCGGTTATTGAGGAGGTACAGAAACTGTTTTCTGATGGACTAGAAGGCAGATTACATTCTGTCCTTCAAGATCTTCTGTCGCTTAGTCCTCCTGAGGACATGGTAAGTTCTTGTATTTGGTCGGTCAAAATCATATCCTTTGAATTCTATTACATTCCACCGTGTGCATTCACATATCGCGAAGGTACCTGGCTTTTGGGGCATGGTAGATGGGTTAGGTGTACAGGAGAATCATGGCGGAGCTTTGTTAAATAGTAGGTGGTTGAACTTCTAACAATCAGCTTGAAATTGGTTTATGTAAAAGACGGTGAATGGTTAAATTGATTCTTGTGGGTGTTCATGTTTGTTTTAACTGACTGCATCTTTGATTTGGAAAATCTTCAAGGGAATCGAAGGCTTGGTTGAAAGTTAGCTGTTTTTTTTCTCTCTGAACTGTCAAGCACTACAAGGGTTAAACTCAACGTATATTATTTGTAATAAAAAAGTTAACATAGGTTGTTCAAAGGACTTAGCTATCTTTAAACAGTAGTTGTTTACTTTTGAGTATTAGAACAAGTCAAGTGGCAGGGGAAAACAATAGAAGAAAGCTGAACTGCTTAATTGACAAAAGTCTCGTCCCTTTAGTTGGTGACTCTTCTCTGACTACCTATCGCTATTTTCTGGACCTTTTGTGATGAAGAGGATCCACAACCTTGCAAGCTTTCTTGTGTAGGCTCAGATTTGATTTGTTTGTAGTGATTGAAGAAGAAGAAGAAACTATTGGGCAGTATTTCATGTTTTCTAGTGCCATTGATAATTGCCCAAATGCGTGCTTGCTGATCGAGGTTGAATTGACTACCAAATGTTGTCTTTAACAGGAATCTTGTTTGCTTGCATATATGATTGATAGATTCACAAGGATATTGAGATTGATATAGCCTTTTTTTGCAGAAACACATTGAACTTCGAACTTGAAATTATTGGTTGTGCAGTACTTAGGGCGGAATTCAAACATGAGACATCTAGAGTGGACCTCAACTATTCATCTAAGGTGTCGATCTTGACTCTGTAACAGATGTGCTTGCTTTGAGAGGGTGGGTAGAGAGAGTAGTACTGGTTCACCCAAATTCATACAAGCATCTCCTTCTATGGACGGTAGTATCATTTCTGGTTGAACAAGGATAAAACATTAGATAATCCATTTTCGATCAAGGATTCTTATGTAATTAGAATCTGGTGTTATTGAAGTTAATCGAATATTCTTGGGTGTAAAGGAGACGATTATGTCTCAGGACTATAACTTGAGTTTGTCATTTCTATAATAAGATCACCTGAGGCTGACGAAACTAGTATTGTACAGTTAGGCTGTCTTTCATCAGCGTCAATTTCAGTAAAAAAGACAATTGATATTAAGCCTACGGAAGGGTGACTTTTCAATGAAGTTTTGGTGCTTGTGGGGTTCAAGCTTCCATCTGCTGTAAGCTATAGGCCTTGGTATCAGATCAGTTTTGTTTTGACTGTTTTTACCTTGATCCAAGGCTTTCGTGACGACATTTGCTTATGCTTGATTGAGTCTCTCTCCAACCGCATCTGGAATAACACAATGGGAACTTATGACAGTATCCCTACTTCCTGCAGGGCCATGTCAGTCTAATAATCGTCCATGTGTCTATCTATGTGAGCAATTATGTTCTCACGCATTTACTCAGAAGGTCGAAGGAGGAGAATGGTTGTGGTAGCTACACAAGCAAGTGAGCATTTAGGCATGTTGGATCTGCACATTGACAAGTTGCATTCCAAGAAATGCAGAACATTATTAATTCATTACCGTGATGACATTCACTACATAGATCGGGCTCAGAGGGTTTTGCCATTGTGTGGCGGTATGGTGGACAAGCTTTTAGGAGTATCCATTCAGTGCTGTAATCTGACACGGTGCCTGACACTTCACACCTATTCGTAGATGTGTCCTTACTTCTTAATAGGCATGTATTGTGGAACGATGACTTCACATAATGTGTCTGCTGAATGAATGATCTATTGTAAGTTCATAAAGGACACAACTGAATCAATTTTTTGTCCAACAGTGCATACGAGGACAACTTTTTTGACAAGAAGCACGGAAATTTTGACCTCCGTAGCACAAAAAATTGATTCACTAGTTAGCACCATTTAATTGGACGCGGTAATGGGACAATGAATCTTGAATAGATCTCTTAAAACCATGGTCTTTGTGCTGTGTTCATATGTCCATTGTGCGTATTACTGACTGGGTGCATATGCAATAGCTGAGAAATGCTATTATCAGTTATTGATTTTGTTTTGGATCTGAGAAAGGAGTAAAGAAATCCGTTTTGTTTTGCTTCATTGGGTGATGACTTGTGTCCCTCTTTTTCTTTTTTTTGCTCATTTGGTTCTGTTATATGTGCTTTTTTTTCATGGCAAAATGGTTGCCACTTATTTTTATTATATGCTGTTTTCCATCCAGTAGGTCCACATTTATTTAATGTTTTTCTTTTATTTACCTTTTGATGTGTACTATGAGAGGTGCCTTGTAGGATATTGACCTTTTCACTTTATGGGCCGAGGAGACACTGATTGAAGATAATCTGATCATTGACATCATTTTCCTTGCATATTATGAGTGCCATTGTAATTGTACTGGCAAACAATGGAAGAAGTTGTGCTTGCTTTACGAGGTACAGGTCTTATCCTTTTGATGGTATTGTTTATCATGTCCTTCCCTATTCATTGCTTACGAGCGCCATAATGCAGGGGATGATATCTGGGTCTTCCAACTTTGGGAGGCTGGCAATATCAACTGAAGCACTGCAATCCATTTATCATGCTAAAGTTCAGTTGCTACTTATTCTTATAGAAACCTTGGACCTGGAAAATCTTCTGCAAATGATTCGTGATGAAATGCCTTTCAGGTGTCAGCAACTTATTATTTTCCTCTCTTATTGTTTGTCTTTGAAGTTATAAATGTTAAACTTGTTCTTTGGTTGAAGAACTATAGTACAAAATATTTTATCTGTCGTGTGAGGTGCGTTATTCACCTTTCATCCGCATCTTACTGATGCAAGTCGAAAGATCTCGACATTAATTTTGACAATCATGCATAAACTAATTATTCAACTGGCCAACGTCTGCTTCTATTAGTGTGGTATTGTGGTATATTCAGCAAGACCTTGCGCTAGTGCTTGAAACGCTCCATAAATTTGGAACCGTTTTATTTGAAATATGTGGAGGTACAAGTTTGATACTTTCATGTTGATATTCTCGCTGTGTTTTTGTGCATGTGTGCATGGCTGAGGGGAACGAGAGCAATTCCAATAGCGAAGAGGATATGGAGAATAGGATTTTAGTCCACAACTCCCTGTTTTATTAGCTTCATCATTTGAAACTTGCATTTAGTATTTTGAGGAAGTATCTGCTTCCGTGGTTTTTGACCTTTTCTCCTTTTTTTTTTTTACTTTTTCCCTTGGGTTTTTTAGGATGCCATGTTATTTAAAGTATGTGTGTTCTACAAGTTATTGTATGGCTATTTTTTTTTCTGTAGATGTTTTGGTTATTTTGTACAAGTTACTGATTGGATAGTAGATCTCCTCAGTCAGGGCTCTACTGCTTTTTCCTTGAGCGACATTCCAGAACTGGACGCAACAATTTCTGGTTTCAGTGCGTTTGAAGCGAAGGAAGCAGGCCCACTAATTCTATCATGGGCAGTATTTCTCTGTCTTGTTTCATCACTTCCAGGGAAGCAGGAAAATAATGTGCTAATGGTACATAGCTCTCTTAGATTGTTTTTTCTTAATACTGTCTTATGAACTATTTGGACAAGTATATTGGTTGGTGTTAAAAAAGTTAGGCTTATTTCTATGATAATTTCCATTGTTTATTTCAGGAAATTGACCATGTTGGCTATGTACGCCAAGCATTTGAGGCTTCATCTTTGAGTTATTTTCTTGAAATTCTTGAAATTGATATATTACAAGATTGGGATGTGAGTTTCTAAGTACGATTGCTTTTGTGTATTTTAGATCCCTTGTCATCCGTGCCACTTAATATCATATGGATAAGGGTTGGATTATCATCCTCCTATCACTGCTTTAATTGTAGTTATGCGTTCATTTAGGGTCCTATTGGTGGGTATCGAAGTGTCTTGAGGACATTTATCTCAGCATTTATTGCTTCTTATGAGATCAGTCTTCAGGTAATTTCTTATCCCTTTTGGGAATTCCACTGTCAAAGGATTTCTTACAATACCTTTTTAAATTAATTATCTTGCATTTTTTTTCTGTTGCAGTTGGAGGACAATACCCTTAAATTAATATTGGATATCCTTTGCAAAATTTATCGAGGAGAGGTTTGGCGGTACAGTTATTTATTTAATTATATGAAATAATAATCTACTGGAGTCCATAATTTGTTCATCTGATGCATAGCTATTAATGTTGCAGGAGTCCCTTTGTATCCAGTTTTGGGATAGGGACAGTTTTATTGATGGCCCCATTCGTTGTCTTCTTTCCAACCTGGAGGGTGAATTTCCATTCAGGACCGTGGAACTTGTTTGCTTGTTATCGTCCCTCTGCGAAGGAACCTGGCCTGCAGAATGCGTGTAAGATTTAATTATGATTTTATTGGTAAATATTGGTAAATATCTAGGCTACATGTGTGTCACCTTTACTCGTGCCACAAGAAATTGTTAGGATATTAGCTTGCAAACTGCAGTTTGTTATTGGTTTATGGTAGTGATTTTGCTTTGAGTGGCTGTTTGCTGCTTTGAAAGCAGCCTTTTGGGACCTGCATTGAGTATGACAGTTGATTTTTTTTACATGGCTCAGCAAAGCCTCCAAATTGTTGGGATTGATAGGCGGAAAAAGAAAAGAGTTGTTCTACTCTATTCCAGTGAAAATGAATAATATTATACGAGGCAAACATGGTTTATGTAGGCTAACACTACTACCCCCCAAACTCAGAATGCGAGGGCAAAGAGTGTCGTGAGTTTGCCAAGTAGAAAAAGAAACTGAGCAACCTTATGAGTCTTAGTGAAAAAATTTGCCAACTGGAGGGAGGATAGAACAAAAGGGAGATCAATGGTGCCGGACTGGAGATGTTGATGGATGAAATGACAATCTATCTCAATATGCTTCATATGTTTGTGGAAAATTGAATTATGGGCAATTTGAATAGCACTCTTGTTGTCACAAGAAAGAGGTGTGTGAGAGGCAAAGGAAACACCCTTATCGGATAAAAGCCAACCAAGCCAAATAATTTATGCAGTCGCCTGAGACATAACTTGGTATTCAGCTTCAGCAGTGGAATGGGTAATAACATATTGTTTCTTGTTTCTTCAAGAGATGGAGTCGTCAAGAAAACACAAAACCAACTGTAGATTTCCGATCATTGATGTCATTCGCTCACTCAACATTATCATAGGCATGAAGAGTCAAACTCGAAGTAGAAGAGAGTCGTAAACATTGGTAGATAGTACATCGAACATAGCGCTAAATGCGTAGCAACGCAACTCAATGGGTAGGACGAGGAGCAAACACAAATTGGCTGAGAATATGGACGACATACACAATATCCTGTCGATCATAGTAAGATATACCAAACAGCCTTCCAATTCACGATACTCGATAGGATCAAGGACAAAACCATCGAAAACAGAAAACTTGGCATGCAATTCAATAGGAGTGTTAATAAACTTGTCATCAATGAGATTGGCAGGATGAAGAATATCAGTTGATATTTGGTCTGGGATAAGATATAGCCCTTTGGAGAGAAAGCTACCTCAATATCGAGAAAATAACGGAAAGGACCTAAATCTTTCATTTTGAACTCACGAAATAAATGTGATTTCACCTCACCAGCAGAATCGGAACCCATTATAATCATGTTATCCACATATAACGAGAGAATAACGAGCTCAACGAATAAAAATAGCGAAATCATGCGTATTGGGTTGGAAACTAATCTGTAGTGCAACAGAGTGAAATTGTTCATATCAAGCATGAGAATATTGTTTGAGACCATAGAGAGCACAATGAATACGACAAACAAGCCCCCGCAGTAGGAGAAAGCCTCGGAGGAGGGCGCAGATAGACCTATTCAAATAAGCGGCCATTGACAAATGCATTCTTAACATCTAACTAAAAGAGAGGCCATTGGTGCACGATAGCTACAAAGATCAAAGTGCGAATTGTGGTCATCTTAGGAGCATGAGCAAAAGTCTGCTTGTAATCAATGTCATATTCTTGAGCAAATCCCTTTGTAACTAACGAGCTTTGTAGCACTCTAAAGAACCATTAGAATGAGTTTTGACTTTGTAAACCCATTTGCAACCACTGAGATCTTTTTGGGCAAGTTAGGAGATTAAATTTCAAGTTCGAGTTTTAGCGGGTAGTGAGCTCGTCATTCATGACATGCACCCAATTAGGATAATTACAAGTTTCTTTATATGACCTGGGTTCAAAATTAGTATGGATATGAGAGAAAAAGGAAACGATAGGAAGAAGAGAAGCAAGGCTTAAAAAAAAGAGTTATTATAATATCGTACAAGGCGAACATGGTTTATGTAGGCTAATACTACTAACCCTAATTACATAAAAGGACTAAATAAACCTTAAAAGACAAATAACAGGAAACAATATACAATAAATAAAATGCTAATGGTACTCTACTTGCACAGGGATGAGCTACTTTCATCCTCAAGACAGTTTCAACTCTCAAGTATCTTTCGTTATATAAGATGAAAGTATTTTCCAATTGTCCATTTCAGTTGACATAGCTACCTTCAAAATATCATGGAGCTTTGAAATATATTCTCCCTTTTAGGAATTTTTCCTAACGACATGGAAGCCTTGGATTGTTGGAGTCACAAAACACTTCCTGCTTTTTGTCCGCATCAACAGAATTAAAAATCAATTTAGGCCTAGCTGTTTTTGTTTTGTGGTAATTACAAATTTCAGGATGAGTAATTTGCCCACTTTCCATAGTATTTTTGCATTTGCCTTCACTAGATTGGGAGTAGTCAGGTATGCTGTGTAGTTGATTTGAAACTATAACTTCTGTTCAACAATAGTTACTTGCTCTATGCCAAAGGCAATTTAACACCTTTAAATGCCGCCTGCTATTCCTAGAAATGTAGTTTGGAACCTTTTTGCAGGTTATTTTCTTCAACGATGCATGAAATTGGCTGTATAATTTCTTATTAGATGATCTCATAAAAGACTTTGTCTTCTACCATTCAGTTTTTTGACATTTTTTCTGTGTTTTTTAAATACCTGTCAACAGGTACAATTTTCTTGACAAGTCCGTTGGTATATCATCTGTGTTGGAGATAAGTAATGGTTCATTGGTCGATAAAGTTTCTCAGATTGTTGAAACTCCCCTGCCTTTGAGCATTCCTGGGGTTGAGGGTTTGCTAATACCAAGTAATACACGTGGTCGTGTTTTGAAAGTAATTGATGGGAATACTGCACTTGTACGGTGGGAGGTAAACTACTTTAGTTTGCTCGACCCTCTGTTTTATTTCCCTGTTTTCATGCCTGCAGAGTGCAGGTACTTTTGACAGTAGTTGATCGTCTACTCTAGGCTTTAATTATGTTTGTCGGCATTTATTACAAAATTGTGCAGTGTTTGTGCACACTGTCTAGCTCAATCTGTTTACTTGTCAACATGTAAGTAAGATCAAACGTTGGTTGGGGTGGACATTTGATAACTTCGTTGACATCGTTTGACCCAAATATAACCTGTTGGAACTAAGATTGTCCTAATAGCCTCCTTTTCACTATTCTTCACTTGGATTTTGACTTGTCATGTTATTTCGATTTCTGGCAGCTTTGTTTAGGCGTCAATACGTTAGATACTTTTTGTAACGGCTTGTATGCAACCAAGCTGCACATTGAAGTGGAGTGGAGTTCATCCTCTCATTTTGGGTGTTTTTTTTTTTTCAATTTGGTGCTGATACTTTTTTCTTTTAGACTTTTTTCACTTGCCACACACTGACTTTGTATGATAATTTTTTCAAAACTTTGGTTTACTGGGAAAGTATGGATTTATATGATTACCTTTGTTTTGTTGATTGCAGCTATAATAACTTTTGTTAAGCTGATCTTACTAAGTGCTATGATGACAAACTCTAGGGTACTAATTTGACTTTTGTGTTCATGCCTGTATCACTCTTGTGCAGCACACACAATCTGGGGTACTTGTGTTGCTCTTGCGTTTGGCCCAGGAGCTGTATTTGGATTTCACTGAGGAAGCTCTTGTTACTTTAGACTTGCTTAGTCGATTAGTATCCTTTAACATGGTAATCATTTCTGGGAAGTCCCTCCTTCCATTTTGCATGCTGGTGAATTCTTGCCTGAAAGTTTTACTTTCCTACCCTGCCCCCACCACACTCTCTCATACAATCACAAGCTTGTTGTACGGTTTGTAACTTTTCTTCTGCATTGATGAATGATGGTAGTGATGAAAACTTACCACAATCTCCAATTATAGATTGCTGTATTGCATGGTGGTTTGTGTTGATTACTCATGATTGCTGTAAGAAGTTGTAAAAGTTATTGTCACCCCGCAAAACATAAGCAGAATCTGTGACAAACACAATGGCACAACTTTTGAATTAAGGCCGTAATGCTATTGTAAACAAGCATTCTGTGATGGTGCTAGATTGCTTTATGTTCTTGCAGTTTGATTTAAGACTATATTGGAGTTGAAGACTAAAAACCATAAGATTACAAAATCATAAATATGCGGTAATGGTCCTTTACCCCTTCACCATTAAGTTTTCAGCTTTTTAAGTTCATATCTTTTCAAACTATGTTATTATTTGTTTGTAAGTTACTGAAAAATAACCATCCATAACTTGTTACGGGTACTGGATTGGTAAATCACATATTGGATTTCCATGATTTTCAAAACCTGGGAGTTGTTTCTTTGACCCATTATTTGACGTGTTAGGCTTTAGCTTTTAATAAAATTTGTTTAGTCTCAAGACAATATTACATGGGTACTATTTTTATATTGGTTTCGTCTTGCAGACTCTCTAAGTTGAGGTATTTTTGTTCCTTTTTGTGTTTGTTTTTAGTTGTTTCTATTGCTTCTGATAAATGTTGCACAACTAAATTCTTTTCCACCCATCGGCTAGTTCTCAACTCTACTATCAACTCATCCGATTTTTCTATACCAGTTGTTAGTTGTAAAGGTATTCTCCAATGGCCTCCACTACTTCTCATTTGTATGTATCCAAAGATGCGGTTGTACGAGGGCTGGAAGCAGGACGGAGGAGATTGGCACCCCTTTTGTCTTCCTCTTTTACCCCTAACAGAAGAAAAACGCATTGTACTTAGCCTTTTGTGCATGGGAACTTGTTGGACCAAATGACCTCCTTTGACTAGAGTTGTGGATAATACATGTTCTTGTTACCTTTTGATGTTAGAAACCATCTTCCATTTGAGTACACAAATTTATTTCCTTAGTCATGTCAGGAAGCACCATTCAAAAGAACGGAACATCATTGGAAAAAAATTCTATGAATATTGTACATTGTATACGGTTTCTCAAGAACAGTAGCTAAAGGCTTGGATGCTACCACTTGGATCTGGAGCCTACATGATGATGAGCCTCTTCTTTTTTACGTATGGCCCTGCCTCTCCCGTTGGCAGCATCCATTTATTCGGAACTTGATTTGAAACTCATATTCTGACCTGGTTGTTTTTGGCTGTCTGTGCCATTGTTTTTCATCTTATAATGTCAATGCAACATTTGTAGGTCACTTTTGTGGTCACTGGTCAAGGTACTATTTGCTGTATATCTTTCATGGCATGCCAAAACAACCCATATTATCTGCCAACTTTGCAACAGAAACTGTCATGAAATTCCTAAACAATTCAACTATTACTGTTGTCAACCATCGTTTAGTGTCAATCCGTTACTGTAGGACAGTTCCGCATGAGTAGGAATTCTCATATGGGAGAGGTGAGAGAGCTTACAATCCGTTACATATGCATATTCCATATCACCATGTCTCCAGCCGTGATTTCCTTCTGTATGTTGATTTGACATTTGCATGCATTTCACAGGTCTTTTCTTGAGTATTTATTGCTTCATATATGTTGTAGGCTGTATGTTATGGTTTGTTGGCAGTTGGAAACTCACTGCAAAGTCAAGGCGCTGGCATGGATGGGCACTTAGAGAAGCATATGTGGTAATCTCAGCTCAGTAGTTTTCTTTCTAATTTTCTGAAGAGTTATGATGTTTTGACGCTGTCCAAGGGTTTTAGTTTGCTCTGTCTTTGTATGATAGTTGTTATCTTCTTATTGCAGTATCAGTGTGGTTGACATCATGTGCACTTTGGTAAAAAAATCTTCTCCAAATAGCAGTGGCGCGTTAATGATGTCCATGGGTGTAAATATCTTGGCAAAGATGTTAAAGTGGTAATTGATTTCTACCTCTGTTGGCGCCATTCACATGCATTAGTTTTTTTTTTTTTTTGACATTTATGAATCAGTGGAGTCATGGTGCGACATAAGGTTATGTCGACGTAACATTCTTAAAAGCGCAACAATCATGATTGAGAGATGTGAATGAACAGGAGGCATCAGAGGAAGGACGAACTATTTGATTGGTTGACTAATTCACTGACTTGGGGTTTATGTTTATCTTGTTGCTGGATTTATTTTGTTCTTTAGTACATTGGTTTTCATTGGTCTGCTTTGAATACTGAAATTGGTAGAAGGGCTCTATATTTTTGGATTTTACGTGGCTTTAGTATTTTTCAGGTGTTCCTGGACCAATTGGTTACATCTTTTGATAATCCTCACTACATATGGATTTGATTTGTTTTGAATGCCTTTGTAAATGGGTATACTTGTCATGTAATGGTTGATGTTAGTTGTTATGTGGAATAGATTAGGTTATGTTAACCCTAATGGGCCTAGGTGGTTAGAGCCCATTAGGTTAACCCTAATCTCATCTATAAATAAAAGAGTGTTAGAATAGTAATGGTTAAGTTGTTATTAATGTTTAGTTGCAAGGGTATTATTGACCTTTCATGTAATTAGGGTTACCTAGGGTTTCTAGGTTTTCTCTATATATTGATGTACTGGCCCCTTGTAACATAATCACTCAATAATACAATTCTCCTTTCTCTAGTTTCACAACATGGTATCAGAGCATAAGATCTAGGCCTGTGGAATACTCGCTTTCCGGCGGGCGGCTTATGCCTTGCCGCCGTCCGCCGGTTGCATCAGGGTCCTCTGTTGTTTCCTTTTGCCTGTGGTTCCGTTGCCTCTGTTTGAGTTTGTTGTCTCTGGTTCTGTTAAGCCTTTTGCTAGCCGCCTTTCGTTGGCTCGCCTGCTTCTGGTTCACTTCCGGTCTGTTTCTGATCTGCCGTCTACCTCTGGTCTGTTGCTGTTGCTGTCTGTTGTTTGCTGACTTCAGCCACCTGGTCAGCCGCCTGGTGCTAGCCATTCCACCTGGTCAGCCGCCTGGTCAGCCGCCTGCTTCCGCCTGGGTCTATTGTTTGAATCTTGTGGTACCCTCGTCAGTCTTCTACCCTAACCTGTTTCGTTTTAGGCGTTGGTTGCTCCAGCCCCTTGGTTGTGTTGTGGGCCTGATCTGCTGTTGTGGGCCGCACCCCCCTTGCTCCCTCATTGTTGTCGGTTGCCCCTCAAGTTTGTTTTGATTATAGTTTGATTCCCAAACTTTGCAATATTTGATTTTGGTCCCTGCAGTTTAGACTTTTGGTGAATTTATGGACAAGTCTTTCTTTTGTTGGTTAGTTGTTAAATCCCCGTTTGGTGTGCCAAGTGGCCCCAAGTTGTGCCGTGTGGCACGTTGTTGTGATCCTAGTTGGATTCTTTGTTTCTCTCTTCCCGTGCGATTCGGGGTTCGCACGTGAGGGGGAGAACTTGTCCCATATTCCTTTGTTAGTTATATTCTACTGGGTACCAAAATTAATGTTGTCAAAGAATTAAAGTTGTTGAAGAATTGAAGTCGTTGGAGAATCGAAGTTGTCAAAGACATCAGTTGGAGCATCTCTTTTTCGTTAGAGAATCGAAGTTGTCAAAGACATCAGTTGGAGCATCTCTTTTTCATGTTGGCAAACCCATAATGCTCTCCATGCTCGCATCATGTGTTTGAAGGGGAGTGTTAGTTGTTATGTGGAATAGATTAGGTTATGTTAACCCTAATGGGCCTAGGTGGTTAGAGCCCATTAGGTTAACCCTAATCTCATCTATAAATAAAAGAGTGTTAGAATAGTAATGGTTAAGTTGTTATTAATGTTTAGTTGCAAGGGTATTATTGACCTTTCATGTAATTAGGGTTACCTAGGGTTTCTAGGTTTTCTCTATATATTGATGTACTGGCCCCTTGTAACATAATCACTCAATAATACAATTCTCCTTTCTCTAGTTTCACAACAGTTGACAGCACAAAATCTCTTGAAATGAGTCTATCCACTTTGTTTTGCCCAATCAAGACATCTATAACTATATTAGAACATTGTCTGTTTACCCTTATTTGCTCAAGTTGTCTTTTTGAGGATTTTATACTATGATTGTTGCTTTGCCCCTACTCTTTCTTTGTTGCAGCCTACCATCTCATATTACAGCAGTGGCTCTAAACACAAATATTTTTGATGTGGCCTTAAAGATGGACCCCTTCAATGTCAGCTCTAATAGTTTATCAAGGTCAGTACCTTGAAGGAATTTGTTTCATATGTTCCCCATCAACACTGTAGTTTGATGATTCCAAAATTAGGGTCCAATGCTTAAGAAATTTTTATTGCGTCATGTTTAACTTTATTGTACTAGCAACTTATGAAAATACTAAAGATGTGGATCTAGTTCTGGCTTTCTTTGGTATCGGTCAAGTTTCATAAAAACTTGCGTGTCTATTGTTGAGTATTTGTATTCGACAATTCGTGGATGTAATTTCCTGGATCTTGGTATTGTTCATTTTTTGGAGGTAAAAGCTCTAAGCTTCATCTGTTTATGAAAAGCATTTTGCAATAGAGTTTGGATTATAGCCACTTAAGGATACCAGCATGTGTTATTTTTTGACTTACGTGGCATATCATATTTGTAATTCTAGTTTTTCTGTGGTTATTCCAGTGGCTCTTGGTTGTTGTCCGGAAGACTAGCAAATATGCTTCTGATTGACTGTGAACAAAATGATGACGGCTGCCAATTAACTCTTTCAGGCACGTAGTTTAGTTCTTGTTTATATTCTCCTGATGAATTCTCTGCCTCTTTCCTTATGAATCAATATTTAGCTTTTATGTTGCATTACTCTTCAATGTCATTTCTTGAATTTTTTTTTTGCATATTTTTATGGCATTGTTCATGGTTTCTCTTATACAGTGGAGCTTTTTTCTGTGAGTTTTGTTTTCGGATATTAACTTGATGGGAAAACTGGGTTGTGATATTACTTTAGCCTTGTTTTTTAAATGTTCAAATTTATTTTTCACCTCTGGTGGCATGCACATGCTCCATTTAACGTATCAGGCTGCATATTTGCTCTACCTAGTTCTGCAATTATGGAATTGAGTGTCAAGTATTTCGTGGTTTTCTCTAGTGCTTCCATTATTATTTTTTTGATCAACACAAAGATAGTAGGCTATAGTAAATGTACCCTAAGTTTTGAAGGGTGCAACCAAATACAGTCAAAGGACAAAAAAGGAGAGCAGGGGAATGAGAAAAGTGAAACGAAAGATTGAAACCCCATATTCAGAAGTGAAATAAATCAAAATTGCGCCAACTTCTCAAAAGGACCTTTCTCCTCATCTGAATGGATTACCTGGTCTTTTAGAAACACACGCTTCCGTGTAACATCATAATTAGCAGAACAATCTGACCTTCTAAGCTTTGTATCCTTCTTAGATGATGAGTTGACAACTTACCACGTCCCCCGATCTTCTTACCGTTACCGTGTCTGCTATCTTGCTGGTCTATGCTCCTTATCTTCCTTTTCGTATTCTATTACAAGTGTTCTTGTTGATTTGGTATCACGTGGTGATCTTTCTTTTTTGATTAGATATTATTGCTTTTAAAGTTTGTCCCACATTGATTAATTATTACCTCCAAAACTAGTATATGAGCCTGGGCTATCTCTCCACTCATTGCCAATTGATTTTGAGTTGAATGCTTTTACATGGTATCAGACTAGGGTTTTGGAGGCTTTTGAATAAGACCCTTGGTTGATTATGCCATTGTTTTGTTTTGATCCGTGTGTTATGAATCCGTTGTTTACCTCTTCACGTGCAGGTCAGGGGTCACACATGCAGGGGAATGTTAGAGTTTGCCCTACATTGATTAATTATTATCTCCAAAACTAGTATATGAGATTGGGGGCCTCTCCACTCATTGCCAATTAGTTTTGGTTGGATGCTTTAACAATTACTTATATTTTACATTTGTGTATCATTCAGTTGTGCTTGGGTCCAGCTGGCTGTACTTAAGATTTGCTATTTTTTATTTGTGATTTTTCTGTTTTCCGACTTGCATGGCTTCAATTCTGCAGTGCTGGACTTCACAATACAGCTTCTTCAGACAGGAGTAGAAAGTGATGTCGTCCTAGCTCTTGTTGTTTTTTCATTTCAGTATGTTTTAGTTAATCACGAGTACTGGAAATACAAGGCAAAGCATGCTCGCTGGAAGGTGATACTGAAGGTATCTTTTGGCGTCCCTTTACTTGTAGTAAAAGAAGCAGGAATTTGTTCCGTTATACATTGCTCTTGCCTCATACATAAAATGCTCAACTCTTGATTATGTCCTCATTTCGATAATGATGTGATGGATAAATTGTTGAACTCTGGCTAATCTTTTGGTGTCAGGTGCTTAAAGTGATGGAAAAGTGCATTTTGTCAATTCCATACTATCCAAAACTGGGTGAGGTTGTTCGAGATATTTTGTTTTGTGATTCTTCCCTCCACAGTGCCCTCTTTCAAATTGTATGTACAACTACACAGGCGTTAGAGGTCAGTCTTGCTGCCTTTTAACTCTTTGATTTGTATGATTGGTTATGATGCAGCTTCTTTTTACCCCCATGTTAATGTCCAGTTCTTTTTAAACAGAAACTCCATGTCAGCCGTCTTTGTGATCCAAAGGATATTGAAGGGTTACAGCTTGCAATATGTTCTGTGTTGGATATTCTTTTCAGCATGCTTTCTGATCTTTCTCAGGTTGGTTTTGTGTGTTAGACATCAGTTGTGATTCTTGAAATTGGAAAGATGTAGAAGCGTCATACCGCATTACATTCTCTGTGGTTAAGTGGGAAGTAACTCTTTTTCATCAAGTTCACATATTCTCCTCCATTTTTTTGCTTTTCTCTTGTTGGTATCTGTTCTACACAGTTTATGAATTTAGTGGTGAAAAGTAATTTTTTTCTCTCTCTTACCATGTTCGTTTTTGTCTCTGAATAAACAACGAATATTCACATTCTGCCCAAGTAATCACTCCTTGACTAATTATGCCTTCTGATCTAACGTACATAATTCATTCAGTGCAACTATATGCCATGATGTGTATCTGAAGCTTGTTCACTCCTGTGACATACTCTCATGTATGTTGCAGAATTTTTTATGAGTTTTTGTCAACTATGTCTTACACTTGGTGCTATGTTTTGTTTCAGGATGTCTTGCCCAACCTTCCTGTCTTTCATCAAGCAGTGCTGTCATCTGCGACCAAACCAATTCCTGTTGTTACTGCTATGATATCTTTGATGTCATACTTCCGCAATCGTGTATGTGACTGTATCATCATGTACCATTATACGTAGACTATAACTTATATTTGCTTTCATGCTTTTGATGAATTTTTTTGGTCTTCAGCATTCTGTTTTTTGCCTGCTCATGTCTTTCTCTTTATCCTGCTATACTATTCAGTTGAGTCTGTGATACTCATTAAGTTTTGTCACTCTACTATGGTTTAAGTTCTTCAGTGTTTTATTTTGTGAGAAGCATAGGCAGATTGGTAAGCTTGCATTAACATGGCTGGCTTCTGAACAGAGGATTATACAAATTATACGCACACAATTATATATAGCCAACACATGACACACGTCTGTTTTCATGGTTTTTCTGTGTGTTGTCTTGTGAGAGGTACCTTGTGTATTTTGTTGCTACCTGGCAATGTCAAGCCAATTTAATTTGTATCCTTTTATTGTTGGCAATTCCCTGTGCATTTGTCACTCAATGGTTTGCTATTTGATCTTCCAGAAAATACAAGTGGGAGCTGCAAAAGTTCTGTCTGTCTTGTTTGTTCTTGCTGATGTTACGCAACGTTATGTGTTTGGGAATGCATGGTTTGGTCTGGATGAAAATCAGGTTTGTCATGTGTGGTAACACTCTTTATTTAAGAATGTTGGCTTCCAAATTTAACTTTTTATGTCTGTTGTATCTAATATAAATTCTTGAAAATTATGTTGCCAGATGGTATATCTCAGGCATTCTCTTAATAGGATTCTCTGTGAGCAGTCTCTCTTGAATGAAGATCTCTTTGTTGCTACGTGTAAACTACTCACTTCTGCAGCATATCATCAGGTTAAAAGTGTTGTCTATTGCCATTTTGAATCTTATATCTTTGTTGCTCAAATATCCTAGGAAATGAAGGATTAGATTTCGCCTTTGTTTGAGTTGCTTCTTTTGATTTAATAGTAATTGGTTGATATATGTCCAAGAACTTCATAACTTCTAATGTTGCTGAGAAAATGCTTCTAATGTTGATGTTCAGCTCTCCGGTTCTGCATTTTGTCATCAAATTGGAGAAAACCATGGATAGTAAATTTGCATTTGCTATTTAAGGATAGGCAAACATTTGGAATGAGAAGATCAGTACACTTTCATGTTGCTTTTGTAGACTGAATTTAAAGGTTCTGTTCCTTGGGTTGACCCTTTTAGTTTGCATATCTTGACAATTTCCTCCGATAAGATTGAAATCAATTCCCTCATCTGGGGCGTTTTAACTACGCCCTCTAGTTTTGCTCTACACTCACCATATGCACTCTGTAGAATGTGATCCTTTCGAGGGACGTCTTGTATCTTAGTAGAAAATGGGGGTAGAGAAGGACAAAGGAGGTATTTATTTCGCCGTTGATTTCCATCTTCACTACCAAAGGAGGAAAGTGGTCATTTATGACAACCAAAGCACTGCTTCACCTGCCACCTTCACCACCAACAAACAAAACCCCCATGACCACCTGAAACTACCCTATGGAGGATAAATGTGTTCAATATGTACATACCCATGGGCTCACCACACTCTTGGAAAGTGAACTAACTGCAATCTGCCATCACCAAAGAAACACCGAACCCCATCCCTAGATTCACACACAATCACATGTTATAAGCGTATTTATAGTCTTTGAATTACATATATGTAAACGGTTCGCAGAAGAGAGCAAGGATGGTGTTGAATCATCAACTGCAAAGCTTGTTCACCAAATAAAAATCAAGGGATTTCAATGTATTTGTCTCCATTGTTTGTGATTTTTTGTCATCCGTAGTTTTTTCTTTAGTAAGCCATGGATGCGGAGTCCATGGTTGTGTTAAATTCGACTCTGGTTGGTTGGATGGTGGTGTTGAGTGTATTTCGGGGGTGATCAAGGAGATGGAGTTTGATGGTAGCGGGATGCAATGGTAGAAGTGATAGATTGCAAAGGTGAGAGAGAACAACGTATTATTCCATTGGAAAAGAATGTATTTACAATGAACGTAAGAGTACTTAAATAGAAAAAGAGAACTAAACCCTAATAACATAAAGACTAATCTACCCTTAATTAGATATAGACTAATCTACCCTTAATTAGATATAGACTAATCTACCCTTAATTAGATATAAAATGACGGAATATATATTCACACCCCCCCTTAAACTCATGATGCGAGCCCGGAGAGCATCGAGAGTTTGCCAAGGAGAAAGCGAAAGCGAGCTGTGGTGTGCGTCTTGGTGAAGAAATCAGCCAATTGAAGAGAAGAGGAGACAAATGGGAGGGTGATAGTGCCGGACTGAAGATGGTGGCGAATGAAGTGACAATCAATCTCGATATGCTTCGTGCGCTCGTGGAAAACCGTATTATGGGCAATCTGAATAGCACTTTTATTGTCACAATAAAGAGGCGTAGGGGAGGAGAGAGAAACACCCATATCAGATAAAAGCCAACGGAGCCAAACAACTTCGGAAGTAGCATGGGCCATAGCACGATACTCGGCCTCCGCAGTAGAACGAGCAATAACAGATTGCTTCTTGCTTTTCCAGGAAATAAGTGAGTCGCCCAAAAACACACAATAGCCAGAGGTAGACTTGCGGTCAGAAGGATCACCAGCCCAATCAGCATCAGCGTAAGCCATAAGAGTCAAGGCAGAAGAAGAAGAGAGATGTAGACATTGAAACATGGTGCCACGAACATAGCGCAGAATGCGAAGCAAGGCAGCCCAATGCGTAGAGCGAGGGGCACATACAAACTGACTGATGACATGCACAGCATAGGAAATATCGGGCCGAGTAACGGTGAGATAAACTAAACAACCAACAAGCTCACGATACTCGGTAGGATCAGCAAGAGGTACCCCATCAGAAGGAGAGAACTTAGCATGTAATTCTATAGGAGTATCAACAACTTTGTCATCAGTAAGTTGAGCACGGTGAAGAATATCAGTGGCATACTTAGTTTGAGTTAAGAGATAGCCGTCAGAAGAAGATGCCACTTCGATGCCAAGAAAATACCGAAGAGGACCCAAGTCTTTCATCTCAAATTCGTGAAACAAATGCCGTTTAACCTCATCAATAGCAGTAGAGTCAGAGCCCGTAATAATCATGTCATCAACATAGAGCAAAATAAGAACCAAACCCTGCGAAGTACGACGAATAAAAAGAGCAGATTCGTGTGTGCTGGGTTGAAAACCAATCTGTAAAACCACATCATGAAAGCGAGCATACCAAGCACGAGGAGACTGTTTAAGACCATACAAGGCTCGACGGAGACGACAAACAAGACCAGGAGCATGAGAGAATCCTGGAGGAGGACGCATATAAACTTCCTCGGTGAGATAACCATTGAGAAATGCATTTTTAACATCCAATTGAAAGAGAGGCCATTGGTGCACAGCAGCCACAGAAATTAACAGGCGAACAGATGTCATTTTGGCAACAGGAGCGAAGGTCTCCTCATAATCAATACCATATTCCTGCGAGAAACCCTTGGCAACTAAGCGAGCTTTGTATCGCTCCAAAGAACCATCAGGATGAGTCTTAACTTTAAAGACCCATTTGCAACCAATAAGATTCTTACCATCCGGAAGGGTAACTAAGTCCCAAGTCTGAGTATTAGCAAGAGCAGTAAGTTCATCATTCATTGCAGATACCCAGTTTGGATCATTACAAGCTTCTTTGTAAGACCGAGGTTCAAAGTAGGTATGAAGACGAGATAAGAAGGAGCAATAAGAAGAGGTAAAACAACTATTAGTAAAACCAAGTCTTACCGGTGGGCGACGGTCACGAGGGGGATACCGGGGTTCAGGCGGATCAGAGTCTGGTGAAGCAGATGGAGGGCGCGGAGTTGGAGGAGCACGTCGGACATAGTGTTGTGGAAAAGGGGAAATAGGATAGGAGGGAGAAGAAGGAACCTTTGAAACATCTGACAGGTCGAGGGTACTAACATACTCTTCTACAGGGACTTCTAATGGGAATGGATCAATATGCACAAGATCCTCTTTGGCAACAGGCGTTTGGGTGGGTGGAAGAGAGAAAAAGGGCAAACGCTCGAGAAAGGTAACGTGTCGAGACACATACAATTTCTGAGTGACAGGATCATAACAACGGTAGCCCTTCTGCTGGATGCCATATCCTAAGAAGACGCACAAGACACAGCGAGCACTAAGCTTAGTCCGACTCTTTTGAGGGAGAAGAACAAAACAGGCGCAGCCAAAAACACGGAGAAGAGAAAAGTTGGGAACGTTGCCATAAAGCCGTTCATATGGGGTCAAACCAGACAAAAGAGGAGTAGGCATCCGATTAAGAAGATAAGTTGCAGTGAGCACAGCTTCTCCCCAAAAAACGGCAGGCACAGAGGAGGATAAAAGAAGAGACCTTGCAGTGTTTAGAAGATGACGATGCTTACGTTCAGCGCGTCCATTCTGAGATGGAGTGTCAGTACATGAAGACTGGTGAATAGTCCCATGAGTGGCTAGAAAGTGCGTGAATTCACCCAAAGAATATTCGCCCCCTAAATCAGAGCGAAGAACTTTGATTTTGGTAGAAAACTGAGTTTGGACCATGGAGTGAAAAGTGCGATAAATGTGGTAAAAATCCGATTTATGTGTCAATAAATAAACCCATGTGAATCTAGTAAAATCATCAACAAATGACACATAATAACGGGAACCACCTTGAGTTGCAATGGGGGAAGGTCCCCACAAATCTGTATGAACAAGCTCAAATGGGGAAGTAGAAATAGAGGTACTTTTATTAAAAGGTAAAGCCGACATCTTGGCAAGTTTACAACCACTGCATTCAGAAATATCACTAACAGAAGTGTGTCCCAAATGACCAGAATTAACTAAAACTTTCAAACGTTCACTAGATAAATGCCCTAATCTAGAATGCCAAAGATAAAAAGGAGAAGACTGCTGATCTAAACGAAATGAAGACATGACAGTGGGTGTAGACTCGATAGGAACATGTAACTCCTCTAAAACATAAAGATCACCAACTCTACGCCCGGTCCCAATCTGCTTCTTGGACATCCGATCCTGCACAATACAACCAGAAGAGGAAAACAAAACATCAAAACCAGAATCAGACAATTGAGTAATGGAAAGAAGGCTAAGGGTCAACTGAGGAACATAAAACACATTAGGGATAGAGAGAAAAGAAAATGGGGTTGGGAGAATAGACCCAATACAGACAACATGCATAGGGGACCCATTTGCAGTAGAAATACTAATAGGAGAAGTGGGGGAGACACAATGACTTAGTAGGGATAAAACGGGTGTCATATGATGGGAGCAACCAGAATCAAAAATCCATGTGGTAGGTAGGATACCTGTGGTATAGGAACCAAGCAAACCTGACTGAGTGGTGGTCATAGCTGAATGATTTGGCTGGGTAGCCAAAGATGCCTGATACTGCTGAAACTGCTGATATTGCTGAAACTGGTCAAACGAGAGAGAAGGAGGGACCCCATCAGAGGTAGCAAAAGCTGATGGAGGCCGAGAAACCTGCTTATGTTGCTGTGGTGGCCGAGAAAATTGTTGATATTGCTGAGGTGGACGAGAAGAAGTGGATGGCTTAGGACGAGAATTTTGTCCCATCAGTTTGGGGCAAGAATCCTTCCAGTGGCCCTTCTGACGACAAAGCTACACTCATCCATAGCAACACGAGGCCTAGGCTTGCCTGTAACCTGAATGTGGTGAGAAGCTGGAGTAGGCAAAAGAGGGGACATAGACTGAGTAGGTGGAGCAGCAAATACAGACTGAGAAGGAGATGCAATAGAGGACATCTTAAGCCTAGTTTCCTCAGCAATAAGCTCATGAACTGCAGCATCAACAGTGGGAAGGGGAATACGATGAACCATAGCCCCACGAAGCGGCTCAAATTCCCCACGAAGGGCCATAAGAAACTGAACAAGACGACGCCTCTCACGATACTCAAGAATGGAGTCAAAAGACTGCATGCCTTCGGGTTCCATCAAAGCTAACTGATCCCAATATTGTGTCATCTCAGTGTAAAAATCCTGAATAGATTTACCATGTTGCTTAGCATCTCGGATTGTAGCCTCAAGCTCATACTCCTTTGCAAAATTGGACTGAAGATACATACCCCGCAAATAATCCCAAACTTCCTTTGCCGTATCATATTTCGAGAAATTCATACCAATGCTAGGCTCCACAGAATTATGAAACCACGTAAGAATTCATGCATTTTCCAATTCCCATTTGTCAAATGCGAGGACATATGCTGCATGTTGTTTAGTGTATGAAGGATCCTCCTCTGTTTTCGCACCTGACGAACCTGATTGCTCTGGCGGGGTAGGTTTGACAATAACCCCTGTTACATGACTCCACATGCCTCTTCCAACAACAAAGTTTTTCATAACTTTAGCCCAATAAGAGTAGTTACTGCCAGTCAATCGTACGCTAATAGCATTAAAAGTTTTATCGTCTGACATTGTAAAATACAGAGACTTCGTAACAAACTAGTACCAAAATACAGAACTTACGATGGGAGAACCCAATCAGACGATACCCAATCTGTACCCAATCAAGAACGGTGGGATGGTATCAAGAACGGTGGGATCAGACGATACCCAATCAAGAACGGTGGGATGGTATCAAGAACGGTGGGATCAGACGATACCCAATCAAGAACGGTGGGAGTCGCCGGTGACTGGAGAGTGGTCGCCGACGGTCGGCGAAGGGTTTTCGACGATCGATGGCGGCAGGTGGTTGGGCGACGGTGGCTGGAAGGAGAAGATCGTCGACTGGAAGGAGAAGAGCGGCGTTGATTGCAATGAACAACAGAAAATAAGCGGCGTTGTCGTTCTAGGAGGGAGACGATGGCCAGATGACTGGCTCTGATACCATGATAGATTGCAAAGGTGAGAGAGAACAACGTATTATTCCATTGGAAAAGAATGTATTTACAATGAACGTAAGAGTACTTAAATAGAAAAAGAGAACAACTAAACCCTAATAACATAAAGACTAATCTACCCTTAATTAGATATAGACTAATCTACCCTTAATTAGATATAAAATGACGGAATATATATTCACAAGAAGTGGTAGTGAATTGGAGGTGTTGTGATTTTTTGCGGATTAAGCACTGCAACTAAAGAAATTTTTGTTTGGTGACAAAGAACATGGGGAAAGAGAGGTGGAAAGCAGTACCGACTGCCTAGAGAGAGGGAGGAGATGGTGGTTTAGGTGTTGCGGGAGAAGATAATGAATGGATCATTGTGCCCTCTGAAATTGATGTTTTTCTCACTTTTTTGATTCACTCTTGTTAGATTTTGTCCTACATTGATTAATTTTTACATCAAAAAACTGGTATATGAGCATGGATGGCCTTTCCACTCGTTGCCAATTTGTTTTCAGTGGTTGCTTTAACATGGTATTACCGTATTAGAGTTAGGGTTTTGGAGTCATTTGGACAAAACTCTCTTAGTTGTTTGTCCCTTTATTTGTGCCTTAAGTGCATTTTGTTTCATTATGATCCGTGTGTTAAGGATCTAACCTCTCCCCTTCGGGTTAGGGTCCACATGTGCAGGGAAGTGTTAAGAGTTTGCCCACATTGATTAATTATTATCTCCATAAACTAGTACACGAGCCTGAACAGTCTCTCCACAATTGGTTTTGAGTTGTATGCTTTAACAATTCTGTGCATGAGAGTGACGTTTGGGTCATTGGTCCAAAGTTACACAATATGCAAAATTAAAGGGTAGAATTGCACAAGTGGAACTGCGGGAACCAAATTGCTACAAAAGGAAAATTACAGGGATTAGCGGTACAATTTATTCGGAAAAAGTTACAAATTGACGAGTTGTTTGATGTGGTGTCTTGTTAGGCATTTTTTCCCTCACCACATGTGGAATTGACAAAGCTAGCGGCTTGTTTCTAATTTTTGAACTTCTATTAGACAATGCGGAATACGCACGTTTACTTCAGAGTGATGATTTATATCTTTTTTCCAGCAAGTGTGTCTATGAGGATGTTTCCCGTAAACTTAGAGAGCAGTGTGGATCAATGTTCTTTATCCCATACTGTGCCGGTCTCAAAACGGTACCGGATCACCGGCATTCCGTCCCGTCCCATCCCATCCATCTTTCTGGGCTGTTCCGGAAAATACCAGCTGGTATAGTACCGGGGCATAATTTTTTTTAAAAATTTTTTAATTAATGTTTTTTTGGGTAACTAGAATCATTCACTTTTATGTTTGGTAATTTGTTTCTTAAGTTGTGAGACTTTATTTTATATGTCTAATGTGATTTTTTATTAATATTATTTAAGAAATTTATATTATTTTTAGCGGTAAATCCAAAACGGTAAGCTAGAATATTTTAGCAGTAACAAAATGGGTACGCTCGTCGGTACGAGATTGATAATTTTAGTGTGGATGAATTGATTTCGTGCTTTGGAAGTATTTTCATCAGAATCTTTCCGGATGGAAAGGATAATTTTGTTTCTGGATGGAGAGGATAATTTTGTAGGACAAGCATAATTTTAGTAGTTTTATGGCCCAAAATTTTAGCAATAAAGAAATAAAATGTCAAAAGGGAGTGTTTTGGGATAAAAATGTTTAGAAGGATGGTTGTACTGGAAAAAGCAGTAGTGATAAACACAATTGTTTTCTAAGAAGTTAGATATGGCAACAATTAAGAAAAATTGGGGAGAAGATGGTTTTACCATTTGCAATGTAGATCAATGCACATTGTAGCATGAAGTGATTTGATCCAAGTTCGATGCAGGAGAAGGATGATAGATAGGCCAAAGAAGAAGTGGTTTGAGGCAATGAGAAAAGGATATAGCTTTACTATAGTGCTCATTGGATAAGGTGGATCCATGTGGTTAATCCAAACTGCATTAAAGCCTTTTGGGTTGAATTGATTCGTTCTCTTAGGTTGTGAATAATTTATCTTTACAGTGGCTATCTCTGGACCAAAGAAATATAAAATTATTGAAATTACCTGTTTTTCTTTACTCTTTTGGGCTAATCTATTTTTTGATTATAAACTAGCATTCTAAAAGTTGGCCTAGGTGGCCTTTTTTTTGGGTTTTTTTTTTTTTTTTTTGGGGGGGGGGGGGATGGGGGGGGGGGGGGGGGGGGGGCGCGGGTGTTGTGATATTTTTAAAAAAATGGAAAAACCAACAGATCTATAGCTGCCGATTAATTGAGTAAGGAAGCTCTTTACTATAAAGAATCAACTTTCTCTCTCATACACTTGTCCTCGCATGCTTTCAAGCTCTCTTGGATGCCCTCTCCAATTCCACTCCTGGATGATGGCCGCAAATGAGATCTCTCACCTATTTATGGGTTTCAAGGATCTCCTTGAAACCATTTAGAGACTTACACAATCTACTATGTCCTAGAATATTCCACACACATATAGCACAAGATAGAATTGTCTTATAGCTCTAGGATGTTCCATGACCTTCTAGAATTCTCTTGAATTCTCAAGCGGCTTCTAGCTTATTTCGCAATATTCATGATTTTTTCGAAATTCTCTTGCTGCATCCAGCTCCATTTGCCACATTTCGGACCTTTTCGGAATTCTCCAAGCTTGACTAGGGCTTTTCGGATTTTTTTGCAGCATCCTAACACGTTTTTCAAGCCTCCATCAACTTGTAAGAACTTCTAATGCCACGAATGTTGGCAGTTCGTGACATTCTCTCCACCCAATTTGTGACACCCTCGTCACACTGTGGCACTCCCAACAAGAATGAGAAGAAGCAGGAGCCAAGGAGCATCAAGAAGAAGGATGTGTTGTACATGGAGGTGAAAGTAATGGACAACCTTCGAAGGCATTAATTGACATGGGAGCCACTCATAATTTCGTGAGTGTGGTGGAAGCCAAGCGGTTGGGCTTGAAGGTGAAGTAAGAAAAGGGTTGGTCTAAGCCAGTGAATTCAGAGGTCAAGCCAATCCGAGGAGTTGTCTGAAGTGCTAACATTGCCATCGGGAGTTGTTAGGACATGTAAAGTTCTCGGTGATCGATATGGATGATCATCTGATGATGCTTGGGATGGACTTTCTTCGGAAGTCTAATGCGATACATGTTCCTCTTATGGCGTTGATGTTATTTTCAGGAGAGGTCCCATGCACACTCTTTGGTGGGATGGAGTGAGCTACAAAAGGAGAAGTCTCTTGCAGTTGTGTAAAAGGATAAGGTGCACAACAAGGGCAAGGGCGTGGCGCAAACACGAGGTCTTACCTTAATGTGGTGCGCGGGAGTACCATGGCGTGATGAGGGCATCATGGATTGGGTGAGGGAAAAGGTCACGAACTGTGTGCCATTAGAAGCTCTTATAAGTTGGTGGAGGTTTGGAGAAGTTTTAGGATGCTGTGGAAGAGTCCGGAAAGTCCTAGTCAAGTCTGAAAAATTTTAGAAAGGTCCGGAATGTTGTGGAAGATGTTCAATACAATTGGATTAATTCAAGAGAATTCTAAAAGGTTATGGAACATCCTAAAGTTGTAGGATAGTTTTACTTTGTACTAGATGTGTATGGAATGTTTTAGGATATGATAGATTGTGTAAGTCTCTAGATAGTTTTAAGGAGTTCCTTGAAGCCTATAAATAGGTAGAAGTTCTCATTTGCAGCCATGATCTAAGAGTGAAATTAGAGAAGACATCCAAGAGAGAAATTGAGAGCTTGTAAGGTAGAGAGCTTGTGAGTACAAGTGTGTGAGAGAGACTCTTGTGTGAGTCTTGTATAGCTGCTATAGGGATTCTTTATAGTGAAGAGCTTCCTTACCCCAAATCTCTTGCCTTGTATAACTCGGTGGAGATGCTCACTTGGGGAATTGGGGAGTGACTTGTCTAAGTGCAGCACGGTGTGCAAGTGGTGAACATCTTCGGCCGTGACAGTTGATAGAACATTGTAAATTAGTTGAGGGGACACACACTTGAGTTAGCCCATAACACAGGCCATGAAACCTAGTGTAAGTCCTGTCGTACATCATATTTCACAGAACAAACGATCTTTTTGTAGGCATTTGCTCTGTACATTGTATTCAGTACTTGGTTTTTTTTGGCAATATTACTTAATCTCAAGTCAGAAAATACAAAAATGAATTTTAAAATGATTTTGACAAAAATAAAGTCAACCTTCTGTATCTGTAGTCCTCTTTCTTTGATCATATTTGTTACTTTTCTACCTGACTTAATTTTCTGTAAGGTGGAAGTGGAAATGCTGATTTTCTTTTCTTTCGACCATTTATATAATATTCAGACCTGGTGACTACAGCTTACTTTTAAACTGATTAGCTCACTTAAAACGGGAATGCTTCCGGAAGCCACTGCAGCACCTACTTTCCTTTTAATCAGTCTTTCATCTCAACAGTCTTATTATTGTTTTACTTTTCCTGGCATTTTCTCCCTGTTAACAGTTTTCTATTCCAGCCGGCTTTTCTTGCTGCTGTAATTGCTGCCAAGGAAAATGTAGATGATAAATTAAGCAATGCCAATGGCGTGAAGCCGTCAAATGAAGCTACTAATGGGTCCCTGAGCTCTACAGAAGCAAATCTTTTGGTTGCAGTTCTGCAATACGTTGTGCAGTCTAATGATCTTATCAAAAGGTATAACTAACATTATTACCGTGTTTGAAACTTAGTTGTATGATCCTCCTACAAGTAAGGATCTTGCTTCAAAACCTTGCTTGAACACTCCCAAGCAATTACCTCCTAGGAATCTTGCTCAAATCAAGAAAGAATCACTTTCTCCAACTAGGATAGAACCTCTCAAGCATATGAATTCTAGAGAAAAGGAAGACAAGATCTCCAGCAACCATCTAATGTACTAGAAAAAGAATTAACTAAATTTTACTTGATTAGTTATTAGTTCTATTATATGCACAAAAGCATTTATCTATCCGTATTTTGACATATATACTGGAACTAACATATACGCTCCCATAGATGCTCCCAGCCTTAGATTTTTAATATCCTCTCGCTCCCCCGCTCCTGCCACTGCTTCATGAAAGTAAGGTTTGAAAACTTATGGGTTTGATTTTTTTTATTTTGCGCACGTGCGCACGTAACTGTTATTTTCCGTTGGTTGATTGAGTTTTCTTTGTTTCCAGCAAACCTCGCATACTGCTGAATGTGCTAAATTTTCTCAAGGCATTGTGGCAAGTAGCTGCTCAGTTCACAAATGTTTTGGACGGGCTAAGAAACTCAGAAAACTTCTGGAGACATTTGTCCAGCTGCGTTCTAAAAAATGCTAGTATGGAAGTTAACCTGTCTGATAATCTGAAAGAAATGGAGGTTCTAAGCATTGCATACAGTATTCAATGTCAGTCTGTTGTTCTGCAAATACTGGCTTTTGAGACGTTCCTGCAGAAGAAGTCATTGCATGCGGAGTTTGTTGTAAAACAAACTACAGAATCATTGAACGATCGAGCAAGGCAAGCAGATGATACTGAAAAATCAAAAGATGCAGGTCTTCTTGGTCTCAAGGATGTGTTGTCAAGCTTGCATGGAGGCCTTGTTTTGGGCAACCTGATCAACTCGTATACATTATGGGGGTATGATAGTGACATATATCTTCGTGCGAAGGTGGGATTTCTTTCTTTCCTTCTTTTGTCTAATTTCTTCTTACTGGTGAAACATACTATTAGAGTTACCTTGTTAAGTTAGGCAGTGGGCACTATTGCAACTTCCGAACATTTGAATTTACAATTAAGACCTTTCGTTGGGATACTTAATCGTACTCACAGATTTTTTGTTGCTGATTGTTCAGAACTGTTGGGTTATTATTTCTTATCTTTATTAGAACTGGACACTCATGTGACACTTGGATTTTAGATTTGGACACTCTTTGGACGCTTGAATATGCACATTTCCATCATTTTGGATACTCTTGCAGGCCCTAGGCATATATTTCCATCCATGCTTAATCTTTAGTTCATGGAATCCGTGGTCTTTTTTATTTTGTACTGTTATGTTGCTGTTTTCATGGTCAATGAATAAAATGTCTATATGTGCAAATGTTAGCGTGTCCTCAATGTGTCATGTCCACCATTCCAAATTGATTTATCAGCACATCAGTCTCCATCCAGGTCTGAACATGAAAGTCTTTATCGATTAAACATTAAAAGTTTTTATTTATCCATGCATGCTTTCGTAGACAGCAAACTACTGCTGTGTCTTTCTCTCTTCTCTTAAACCATGTGTCAAGTTAGGTACACTGTTTGGCTTGTGATGCACATGTACTTATAACCAGCATGTCATAAATTTATTTTACCACTGAGACACTGTTGGAGTATATAATTCCTTACTTATCACACATATTGCTGTTCTGGGAACATTTATGGTCTGAAGTCTCATTTTATGTCTGTCAATTAATCAACACCTGTGGGCCGCATTTAGTTGTAAATGGAAATTTGTCGTTTGGGGATAGTGGCTTATAGGGTATGGATATTTTGTCGCGTTTCTTCCAATGCGCTGTGAATTGAACACTGGCTAGTAATACTACTAATACTATTCAAATTTGTTGTGCTTATGAGCAACTCAACAGATTGCTGCTGCTTTATTCTCTGTACATGTGATGGGGAGATTAAAGAAGGGGGATACAGGGAGTTTGTCTGTAGCAGTAATTGAAAAGATTCGCTTATTGTTGAAAAAGGTATTATCCTAACTCTTAAATGTGTGTGTGTGTATTGCTGTCACATTTGCAAATTAGCTACCAAAATGGAAAAGGAAAAAGCTCTAATCTGCTTGTTTGGTTGCCGGATAGGATAAGGTGGGATAGAGATTATGGTTGGGATAAGTCGGAGGATTTTGTTTCCTGTGGCATGAGGGATATGTATAGGGTAACATGTCCTATCCTATCCCATGGTTGGTTGTGACTGGAGTGGATTGCCATTATTGTTGAACTAACATGGGCTTGAGTTATCCCATTTGCATGGGATGTAGTGTCCTGTCCCACCACACTGACCCATGGTCAAATTGCATAACCAAACATGGGATATATGGAACTGAAAGGATAACTAATCGAATCCCACCTCTTTTATCCCATCAACATATTTGCCCGAAAAAGAATAGTCATGCATTTCGAGTTTTGAATCTCATTAAAATCATAACAACCGAATTCATAATTTTCCTTTAATAGCCCCTCATCCGCTCCTTTAGGCCAATTTACTAATTTCCATTTTGTCTGTTTCACATCAACAGTTGATTGAACTGCCTGCCTTTTTGGAATTGGTAGCTCAGTATACACATCGTGCTCACAGGTTTTTGTTCTCAGCTTAACATGCCTGTGAATTAGATTCAGCTTGTCTTTATCATTTGCTTCTCAATTTCTGGCATTGAAGGCCTTGTAGAAGGCAATGCACTTTCCCTTCTTTTGCCGTCTGTTGATCACTATCTTTATTTTGCCTTTCTTTTGCTCCAGTGAAGGAAAGGAGTTGCATGGTTTAATACTCAGTGATCTTTACTATCATCTACAAGCCGAGCTTGAAGGCCATAAGATTGATCCTGGACCATTCAAAGAACTCTCCCAGTATTTAATCGAATCAAATCTTTTGCAAACTTATCGGCATAGGTACGATGGGGACCTTTTTGCACATGCCAAGGATGTCTACTTGTTTGACACCTTACATTTCCGAGAAGATTTGGGATTTTATTTGTGGGATTATTCCGACTGGAAAGCATCCAAGGCAGTTGCAGAAACAATGTTTCTCTCCTTACAGGATGTGAATTCTATGGTGTTGCTTGCAAGTCCTAAGCTTTGTGCATTGAAATCGTTGATAACCGTCTTATCCACAAATGACGAAGATGTGAGTTTTCAGAATTCTTATTGCCATTCTTGCAGTTCCCATGGCTGGACCATTGGGATCGTAGCTGGTTTGCTATTATTGGGTCATCTGGAATCTCGTGAGGGTTTATATGACAATTGTCTTCACTCAGATTCTCATTTTTGCAGTTATCGAGATTTTTTTCTTTTGGCAGAAAGTGATTGAAAAGAACCTTTAGTGGCAGTAAGATAGCAATTAGATGGCAAGCTAAAGTTGCGATGATCTATATTTTACGGAAATAATGTGGAAAGAGAAGTAGCATAGAATGATTTACAATGTAATATCAACATAGGATGCAAAATCTTCAATATGAATTCCATTTAAGTTCTGGAACTGTTGAGCAATTTTTTAAAACTAAGTGTTCAATAATATCTTGCATAGTCAGACAGTGTCTCATGCATGTAGGGGTGTACAAGAACAAAAGCGATACTTGAAGTTGCACAAATTATTGTGGCGTAAACTTGAAAGCCAATCTTTGAAACTTTAGGATAAGGTAGTGGAGTGAAGACTTAGACAAAAGTTTTGAAGTATCTGGTTTTCGTCTGGTGTGATCCATCATGGGAGCCTATGTGGCACGGATCCCCATTTTGGGAGAAGCACCCGTGTTGACACGACACAACACAATGCGGGTGTGGGTATAGAATCTGTACTGGATCCTTTTAAACCAAATGGTTCCTTCTAGGGAGAAGAAGAAAGAAAACGTTATGTTAAAATTTTATTGGACAACTTTTTAACTCGGTTTCATATAAAAATAGTTTTAGACTTGCATATTTTATGAATCCCCACACTCCTATTCAAATTTCAATCCATATCTACGAATCTTCTAGTTTTAAGGTTTAGGTGTCTGACGTGTGAATATACACCCGCATCCGTTACCTGCACTCAAATCTGAGCAACGTCGGTAGGAGCTTCTTTTCTTGTGCGTTTGACGAAAAAAGTTAGATTCAGGAGGAAGATCCCCCCATGGTTTATAATAAACTAGACTGAGCAACCTGTATAAAGTCAGATTTCAATCCAATACATGAAGTGAACTGCTAAAATAAATGTGGCCAGCTTTGTATGATGGCATTGCCTATTAGCGTACAGGGTCTAGAGTGACAATATAGGTTTTGAAGAACTATGGATGCTGAATTTACATTCTGCTATGAAGGTAATTTGAAGTGCTATTAATTCAATGTTTTCTTGTAGTCAAGCGAGAAGACTGCAATTGGTTGTAAGATTCCTCAGCAACTAATAGACTCGTGCATAGATCAAGTATGCAAGTGTCTCCAATCCACTCTTGAATCATTAGTTCCACATCCGGACACAAGTGAAGATATCCTTGAATTCATTGCAACTCAAGCGGAACTGCTTCTCCTCCTTATCAGATGCGAAAGAAAAAGTCTTCCGTTACCTGTTTGTGTACTTGTCTTAAAAACTTCAGGTTCTGGCCTCAAAGTGTTGAATGACTTCAGGCCATTCGTTTCTGGTGTTAAAGATACAATGAAGCTTTTACTTATGCTGCTTCTCTCATCAGTCAAGTCAAGTTGCAAGAGTTCACAGTTAAGTGGGGCAGTGGAGATGGAATGTGTTGAAGCCTTTCCTGAGGTGTCTAATGTGAGTTTGGGGCTACTACCCGTTCTTTGTAACTGCACTGAACGTACAGACCACTGCACCCTTTCCCTAGCAATTATTGACTCGGTGCTGAAAGGTTTCTTGACTCCCAACACATGGTTTCCTGTCATTAAGAAACATCTCCGGCTGCAGCATCTTGTTCTAAAGCTCCAAGATAAAAGTTTGATTAGTTCCATTCCCATGATATTGAAGTTCCTTTTGACTCTGGCACGTGTGAGAGATGGTGCCGCGATGCTTTTCGCTGCTGGTTTTCTCTCGTCTCTGAAAATGTTGTTTTCGGACTTGTCAGTTGGCAATACTTCCTCAGTGATTGAAATTGAAACGACTGACTGTGTATCGCCTGAGAAAATTGAAAAGCCTGAGGACATCTGGGGACTTGGTTTGGCAGTAGTCACTGCAATGATTCATTCTTTGGGGGATAGTTCTTCTGGTGCTGATATAGTTGACTATGTGATTGCCTATTTTTTCTTAGAGAAATCTTATCTAATTTTTCACTATCTTAATGCACCAGAGTTTCCATCTGATGACCGTGACAGGAAAAGGGCTCGATCTCAGAAAACACTAACTTCCCTAAGTGCTCTTAGAGAAACAGAACACACCCTTATGCTTATATGTGTGCTAGCGAAACACCGGAATTCGTGGATGAAGGCAATGAAAGAAATGGGCTCGCACTTGAGGGAAAGAAGTATCCATTTATTGGCTTTTATAAGTAGGGGGACTCAAGCCTTTAGAATTGCACCTCTTCTATGTTACCCTATCCTGAAGGAGGAGGTGAAGTGTTATGATAGACCATCGTTAATTAACAGCAGATGTGGCTGGTTTGTTCTTTCTTCTATTGGTTGTGGATTAAATTCCAGGTTTTCTGCTGTTTCGTCTAAAACAACTGCCCTAGTAGTCAAGGATAAAGGAACTGAAGGCACTGATCCAGCTCGTCAAACATATTTCTCAGACATGATTGCAATACAGATATATCGGATAGCGTTTCTTATTTTGAAGTTTCTTTGTTTGGAAGCTGAAGGTGCAGTTCAAAGGGCGGAGGAGGTGGGTTTTGTTGATCTTGCTCACTTTCCTGAGCTTCCAATGCCTGAGATCTTACACGGCTTGCAGGTAAATGGTTAAGTTAGTCTATGGCTCTTATTATGACGTATTTTGAAATTAGGTGTATGGTGGATGATTTAAAGTGGTATGCATGCAGTCTTGTGACTCTAAGCTACCTACTTATGAGGTCTATCCATTACCACCATACAGGGTTGGATGCATAGTGGGACCAGGAGGGGTATGTGCTGCTCCTCGAGTTTTTTAAATTCTACTAGTACCCTTATAGTTGCATTATGGTTTGTCAATCCTTGGAAATATATAAATCTTCTCCACTAAATTGTAAAAAATCCGTTGAAATGTTAAACTTTTACTAAAACCCCGTCTTGGTATCTATGGCATCGGTCGAAATTTAAACTTCATAGATGAATCTAAAAAATGACCAGCGATGCTTTACGGGACAGAATGCTGGCCTATGAAGAAACAACAGGTGACCAAGATGAGTGTAGCGGAAATGAGAATGTTGAGGTGGATGTGTGGTAAGACTAGACGAGATAGGATTAGAAATGAAACAGTCCGTGAGATGGTAGGCGTAGCACCTATAGACGAGAAGTTGAGGGAAAATAGGCTTAGGTGGTTTGGGCATGTCTATCGTAGACCTACGGATGCAATAGTTAAGAGAGCGGATAGGATAGCTTTGCATAGCAATGCTCTGGGGTGGGGAAGACCCAAATTGACATTAGATGCGGTAGTGCGCAAGGATTTAAGTCTACTAGGGCTAAGTGAGCAAGCAGCACTTGACAGAACTCTTTGGAGGAAAAGGATTCATGTAGCCGACCCCAATTGATTTGGGACATAAGGCTCAGTTTGGTTTGGTTTGGTTAGATGAATCTAGAAAATGCTATCCCAGCCCCCTATGTTGCTTGCCCCTTTCCCTTTCTCCCACTTGAGTTACCTTAGCCCCGGGCCATGCTATTCCATAGTATTTGGCCGACTAAAAAACTACAACTACAATACAAGTCATGAGCGATAGCAAAGCCAGGTCATTCGCCTCGCCCGCCCCCTTTAGTTCTTGACTTTGAAGAGGAATACTCCATCTTTTCTCTCTTTTTTCCTCATCCTGATGGTAAACACATGGCATTTTTTTTTATGGAATTGACGATGAAATATAACAAATAGTTGGGGTCAAAATGTAAAATCTCACTCAATAAATTTTAGTGGTGAACATATTTTAGTTTTGAAAACGTTTTTTGTGCTTAGTAATGTGTGATAGCTTAATAAGATCTCAAGGCTCTGAGTAGCATCAGCATGTGCTCCCTCTAGTTCAAACTTGGCTCCACTACTCCCTCACCATATACATATCAATTAAGTAGACGACATTCTCTTGAAAAACTTGAAGAGGCCTTTGCTTTTTAAATCAGATTAAATAAATTTGTTAAAGAGCTTTAGTTCCTTGTGCAGGATCAAGGAATTGCAATTGTCACTGAATTGTGTGAAGCCAACAAAATGAAGCAGGTATCTTCTCAAATTCAAGGTGTCTGTATCTCGCTGCTACAAATAACGGAGATGGCATTATATTTGGAACACTGTGTTTCACAAATTTGTGGGCTAAGACCTATTTTGGGACACGTTGAAGATTTTTCAAAGGAGATAAGATCGTTGATGAAAGGTAATTGTCATCTCTTCTCAATTTCCATACAAAGGCTTTAAGATTAGCCCTATACTGCATTGTTTTCTTTTCTTATTTTCAGCTACCGAAGGGCATGCATTCCTAAAAGGGTCAGTGAAGTCCTTGAAACACGTAGTTTCGTTTGTATATCCTGGGTTATTGCAAACTGGAGAACAATTGTGAGAGATTTAGTTAAGACTGTTGAATTCTGCAATCTCCAAAGAAAATGTAAAGATAGTGTGTTAGATTTAGATATTTTTATTCAGGCTGTGACTATGTTCTCTTGGCCGTTCTTAAATGTTATCCCAAAACGACAATATTCCAGGTATGAATCTATATCGTCTTCAATGTATCGTGGTTCTGCGACGAAGAAACTGGTGATTTTAGTCGATATTTTAGTGATAGTTGCCCTGTCTTCGAACATGGAAAGATGCAAACCCTCATAGGACTTCAGCTTGCATGCATTGGATGATGCTCTATGATTTGTCTAGAATTTTGTGATATTATATTTGTCGTTGAGAAGTGTTGAAATTTTGAAAGCTGAATGGGGATTTGGAAGTGTTGCGATGTAGTGATTGTATAGAGTTTGGTATACAATTGGGGCTTGGTAAGGGATCCCGATGGTTGTACTACAAAATGATGTCCTTTTGCCCGTCCTTTATTAATTAATCTTCTCAATGGTCTAACCCAAAGGGTTAACGCGGCGATGGTCATTTGACATTTAAGAGCGCAATGAAGCCCTTCTTTTAGTGTTTCAGCTCACCTTGTGTGCTATCAATATTTATGTTGACGCGGTGGTCTTGTTATTATGGTAGAAGGCCGTTTGTCTTGCAATTTATTTTAAGAGATAGATGCTCTCCGGTTTCTTCTTAGGGATTAGATGGTATTATTGGCCTATTTAAGGGTCCTCTAAGCAACATTGATGATTGGATTAGTTACTTTAAGGCTCGTTGAAAATAGTCATCATATTAAATTATATTGATTGGATACTAAGAGAGAAATTTCAGTACACTTACTTTTAATTAGAATGTATGTACACAGGATGATAATAATTCTTTCATGTGATGGAAAATAAAATATATGAGTCTCATCTGATGATTTGGGTCGTTTATTTGTCTACGATGTGATCATCGTTCATACAAAAACTCAGATTGAACGAACATTGATATTTAACCAACCAAAGTTATAGAAAACTAGAGGATCAATGTCTAATCATCTTCTTAAAACTAATACAATTTGAGGAATTGTAGCGATTAGTTTGAGGTGTGTGTAAGCCAATTGAACGAGATATCTTGCAATGATAGAATAAATTCAAGAAAAATCTTAGCGATGTACTATTAATTTTTTTTTTTGGGAATGGATGATAACTAAATCTAAATTAAAAACAATGATTGGAATCATAAAGTAAAATCAGAATGCGTGCTATTTTAAGTTATATAAAAGTTATGTAATAGTTTCACATAATTGGCTCTATTTGGCCTAAGGTATCTATTCTAATTTATTTTTTGTTTCTATTTTTTTTTTGTTGCGTGTGTTGTTTTGACCTGAATGTTTTGTGACTTATTAGCCCGTCTTGATGAAAGAAATCTGTAAAGTATAAAATTATGCCAAATAATTAAAAAAAAAACATCACTAAAGACCTTAATAAATTTAAAAAAAAATTATTTTTTATTTATTTTTGTCTTTTCTGAATTTTTTTCAAATTTGATCAATTATTTATAATTTTTCTGAAAGCTCTCGTCGAGATAAATCAATAAATTATAAAAAGTTGATGAAAGATAAAAAATTATAAAAGAACTTCATATAAAAATGAAAAAAAATTTCAATAAATACTACCGTCTAAACGGACCAAATATAGTCTTAATTCTTACCAAAGATAAAAATGTACACTTTGGTCAGTTTTTACCAATACATTGAATTGACTAACATAGCCAATTGAAATTACTTGCCGGCGTTACCCTTCTTTTTTAATTGCTATATGCCATCGGATTTTTTTTTTAATTTCTTAGTTGACTAATTTACGGTTTGACTTTTTTTTTTAATTATGTGTTCCAAATGAAAACGTGATGAGTTTAATTTGATGATATAAATCATTCATTTTCTAAAAATTGTGAACAACAAATGTCATTTTAACCATGTTAATTAAATACCAAAAAGTACTTTATGTGAAAGATAAATATGTTTAGATAATATATTCACTAACATGATTTTTGGTATAATTAATCTTCTTGTCAACTTAAAAAGATAAAAGATTTTGCTCATCAAAAAGGATTCATTATAGGCTTGAAAATAAATCAAATACACAGTATAGTGAATTGTTGAGAACCGATTTCCTTTAACAAAATTATTATTGAACTCAATGAGAAGTCAAAAAAAAAAGAAGAAGATATTAATCAAACATCAAATTGTTTGTTTTACATTATTTCTTAGCTTTAGTAAATTTTCTTAAGTTGTTTATCATAATTTTTTTATTTTTAAATTCGCTCTTATCAAGACAAACGATAATTCTAAAAAAAGTTATACAAAAAAATAAGGAAAAATACCAAAAAGTAATTAAAAAAATTAAAGGCTAAAATGGGCATTAGATTCTGGTTATTGAGGGTTTTTTTTTTTATTATATAAAACGTGGCATGGTGAAAATCCTACTGGGAGTAAATAGAAGGAAATTGCTTGTTGGGCAGTTTGCACTTTTGCGTGATTTTTATTTTATTTTATGTCGGAAAAACAATCCTACAGTCAGGCCATTTTGACTCGATCGTACAATTCAAGCCTCTGAGAAAAATTAGCATCAAGGTTTTGAATATCGGATTAGTTTGGGTACCAATTTTCCTATTAGTACAGTACGTATCAGTACCGATCATGTACCAAGTACCGTATCGAATTTACCGCAACTATCGATAAGTATAAACTATTGAGAGAGTCTAAAAAAATTAAATTTTTTAACAACTCTTAAAAAAAAATACAAATCTAGTACCGTCCGATATGACTGGTACGGCCGTTACCCGGTTTGTGCGAGCCGGTATTAAGAACAATACGATACTATAGATACTTGATATGATTTTTATGCCAAAACGGTATGTACCAACCAGTACAATAGATATTCATAACCTTGATTAGCACAACAACATACCGCTATGGCCCTCACTCTGCTTATGATTTCCACTTTCAAATGAACTCAATCATCCCTTGGTTTCATTTTATATGCAAATCATTACCCTTTTATACTCGTCCTCAACTTTTTTCTTTTTTTTTTTTTTACCGTAAAAAATTAACCTCTAAAGTTTTAGATGGTAATTTTTGATATGGTAAATCTGGTGATGGTAGTTTATAATATAATAAATTTAGTAGTGGTAGTTTCTGATATGGTAAATTTGTTAATGGTAGTATTTAATAAATTTGCTACTTAATTTTTTGAGCTACACTCTTCCTCAAAATTTATTATATACTATTTAATTTATTATCATTATATATAATGTTTATTACGCCGTATTTTGGTATAAATTATAACAAATAATATAAAATTAGATTTAAATCATAACTTACAAATTTAAGTGAGATGAAAATTACACGATCTATACAATTGGAACGTTGGTATTGATTAAATATTTATTTGAAAATAAATATATACCAATTAAATATAAATCAACATTCAATTAATTTTGATTTTTGATTAATTAAATTCCCAACTACCATTATCTACAGATGTTCATAATAGACCCGCAAAAGTGTAACCTTTTCTTCAAGCCAAACTAACTCCGGTTAACAAATAACTAACCATGGTCACGTTTCTGCCACGTCCTTTCCTTATCTAGTCTCTCAATGTTCGGACACGCGTTCACATTCAACGGCCAGGATCATCCTTATTTCACGTAATCCCTTCGCCGACAGCCTATATAAACTCACTTCGGATCGCGTGAACCCTAAGCAGAGTACTTACAACTTTACAGTGTGTGTATCCGTGTATCTGTGTGAGAGAGAGAATGGCAAACCCTAAGGTGTTTTTCGATATGGCCGTCGGCGGAGCACCGGCCGGACGGATCGTGATGGAGCTCTACGCCGACACCACCCCCCGTACCGCCGAGAACTTCCGCGCTCTCTGCACTGGAGAGAAAGGCGTTGGAAAGAGCGGCAAGCCTTTGCACTACAAGGGCTCCTCCTTCCACCGCGTGATCCCCGGATTCATGTGTCAGGGTGGCGACTTCACCGCCGGAAACGGCACCGGAGGCGAGTCCATCTATGGAGCCAAGTTCGCGGACGAGAACTTCATCAAGAAGCACACCGGTCCGGGAATCCTCTCCATGGCGAATGCCGGCCCTGGGACCAACGGATCTCAGTTCTTCATCTGTACTGCTAAGACCGATTGGCTCGACGGCAAGCACGTCGTCTTTGGAAAAGTTGTGGAGGGGTTGGACGTGGTCAAGGCGATCGAGAAGGTCGGATCGGGCTCTGGAAGGTGCTCGAAGACCGTGACCGTTGCTGATTGCGGTCAGCTCTCTTGAATGTTGACCTCAATCTACTGATCTGATCCGATCCGATCTATTTGAGGAGTATCTCTATCTATCTAGGCTTGTGTTTTTTTTTGAGTCTGGTACTCTGATCTAGACCTTATCTATGGTTTCTGGTTTGGTACTTTGAATGGAAGACTATCGTGTGATTTGAATCTACTCTATGAAATAAATTAGGTTAATGTTTACTTCGCCTCCTGCATCTATTTTCAATTCGTAGATCCTCTCGTTCTCGATTTATTTAGTTCATATAAACTTGTCTGATTCGATAGGTTTGAGGTTTGCACGTTGGGGTTCTTTTCCTTCAAAGTAGACGAGTTGAAGTCAGTCGCTTTGTGCAATTCAGGCTTGCATTGATGATCTAAACTAATGATCCATCTAGAAATTACGTTTATCGTTATTATATTAATCGGATTAGTTTCTAGTTCTTATAAGGGACGGCAGTGAATCGTCGCTAATAAGACACGAGTTTTTTTCCCTTAATATTTGATATTCCTGCTACAGCTCGCCAGTTGAGTTTGTGTTTTCAAGACATGATCTATTCATTGAGCTCCTCCCAGTCCTTTCGGGGAATGGACCTTCCTGTTGTTGGGGCAGCAACGGATCTAGTAGTCTCTTTCTGCCCCACAGCATGATCGAAACTCTTCGTTCTAAGAACTTGTCAGGAGTATCAACCTTGCCTAAAATTATGTTAGATTGAATTAAAATATCAACTGGTATGTACTTTTCCTTATCGGTGTCACACACTTTCTTCAAGGTTCATCTAGAAATTGATTGGATTTTCAATTTTGCTATTTGCAAGGGGTAGTATAAGGAATGACACAAGAAAATATGTGGCAAGGTGGGACCACTGGGTTCACAAAAACTAGTGGCCCCACCTTACCACATGTTTTCTTGCACCATTCCTTACACTACTCCTTGCAAATAGCAAAATTGTTGGATTTTGCTATGTTACAAACCGAGTTTACAGATGGTGTATAAATGTGAAAGGAATGGCCCCATCTCCGGATGGACCCCCCATACTCTTCTCTCATATTTGTACACACCCTTTCTGTTTGTCCTCGTAGCAAAATTTATTTGATTTGGACATCTCGATGCAATTGTTTCTATTCGTGATTTTACCTATACCGTGTGAGATTAGATTGCTCGTGAATGTTTGAGATTTGACTTTAGTGGATGTGGTGATCTTTTCTCTACATTTCCTTTGAAGTTTCTCCGCATCGGATCTTAAATATCCTATTTTTGATACCCTTCTTATCCTCTTGGAGGTTTGCTGATTGCTCTAGAATATGGAAGCATATATTATCGTGATCTGATTTTATCCTTTTGTCTAATCTTTTTAGTGGTGGTGAAGGTTAATTCAATTTTTTGAGCCGCTTGATTTAATATTTGTGATACTCGATAAACATGACTTTATCTTTTCGAGTCATTTTCAAGGAAAGAGCGGTAGGTTAGGAAAGGTAGTTGAACAAGGACGTGTCGGTATCTAGTGCAGTGGGTTCGCTTTTTTGGGTCTTGGACGGAGTATCAATCCCTTTCTTTTGGGCTTTTGGACCCCTTTCTGTGCAAAAGCATCCGGCCCTGTTGGGACCAATTATTGCACCACGTTTTTATCGGTGGGAGTTTTTATAAAGGGAAAATGCTAATTATGATGTACAACGAATAATATATAAAAAATGCGTTGGTATTTGTAAAAGAAAAATGCTGACAATTTCTCACTAAGCGGTGTATAATAAATGTATTGATATTCGTAAAATAGACACTGATATTCATGAATATACATCGATATTTGTAAAATAGACATTGATATTCGTGTTTGTTTGAAATTATGTGTCTTATTCATCCTCCTTCGTAAAATATGTATTAATATTTGTGAGTATGTATTGATATATTGGTGTTTGTTTGATAATAGAGGAAGTACTTGGTCCTAGAAAAATTTTCAAAATTCAAAATGAGTAGACTAGATTTATTTGGTCTTGTAGGTTTTTAAATCTCAATGAATTATAACTCTTGATTTTGAATTTTGAAACCGTAGCATTCCTTTTGATAATATGTTTATATTATCTTGCATCTTTTGTTGGTTGTTAGCAAGATCTTTTTATGAACATCGGATTTGTGTGCATATAAACAATTTTCCTTAATGATATGGCAAATGATAAATGGATTATTTTTTCTTAAAAATCCTCTATTAAGTTGATAGATTATTTTTTGATACGTTGTATTTTGTAATTACTTATATTTATTGTAGTAATAATTATACTAGTATAAGTAACATTATTATTGTTGAAATATATTTTTCCTTGTTAAGTTTAATAAAATTTAATTTACTCAAAATATATTTTGAATTACGAATACTAGAAGAAATTGAAATGTACCATGGTATTGTTGTTGTTGTTGTTTAAGATATTTATTGATATTTTTTAAATGATTTAATCATTGTTATTGGACTAGACATGTAGTTTAAAATACTATATGTTTATACTTTGTGTGCTATTTTTAAATTATTTCTTTGTTTATCAAATAATAAAATTCATCACTTCGAAGAGAAAAAAAGATAAATAAATGATAAGTCTGGATTTATATTTTCAAAATTTCTTACAGAATGTTGCCAATTTTTCCAGTAAATTGAAGAATTAAGAATATTAATTTTAAATTTGCTCATAGTAGGTTAAATTATAAGTAAATAATTAAGCTTATAATATGATTTCAATGAGAATTTTTTTATATTTATTCTGATAACAAGTAGAACTAAATTTAAAATATTTGAAAAACATAAATAATTGAAAAACATGATATATCTTAACTTATAAAAAGTTTTTAGTGAACTATTTAGCACTTTCACCACTTTTACTATGTTAATACGAAATTTCATATGGAATTTCTCTTTTTGGATTGAATCAAATTTATACTTAAATTATAAAATTAAGATCTTGTTAGAATATTCTAATTATATTGTATAAATATTTAATATTTGCAATATTGTTTTATTTTCCATTCATATTAATCATATTTCTATATTATAATATGATTAATTATATTAATAATCAACAACTAATGAACCCACCTACTCTTTGAACACCCATCATGACTTAGGGTCCATTTGGCTGATGTATGGAGTAGTTGACCAATTAAATAACAGGACATCGTACCGGCCATCTTATCGTGTCCATTAATAAACAATCTGTAATATGTATACAAGAATAATAATTCTTTATTCAAAAAAATTTTGAATTTATTATTTTTCCGTCCCAATTTTTTTATAGATTATTGGTCCGTCTTAGTGAGACAAATAAGAAAAGTATAAAATTGTCCAAAAGCCAAAAACGACGAATAAGAACAAATTTTGAATTATTTTTGTCTTTTCTAATTTTTTTTCAAATTTGATCCATGATTTATAGCTTTTTTGAAAGCTTTCGTCGAGACGAACCAATAATCTACAAAAAATTGGCGAAAAACTAAAAAATACAAATACATTTCAAATAAGAACGAAACAATAATTAAATAATCAAGTCAGGCCAAACTTAACCTCAATGAAACTACAAAAACAATGACTTACAGTGATCGGTTAAATTCGCTAAATTTGTCGAACGTGATGATGAAGACTGATCAAGGCTTGTGTTTTACACAATTTCCTTAAGATAGAATTTACTCTCACTATGGTGCTATAAGATATATGGCATCTGGCTCCCAAGATGCAACGAACACACTTTATAGTTGCAGCACTACAAACTATAAGGCTGATGAATAAAAAATGGTGTATTTCACTATCTCTCGCGAAGTTAATAATGCAGTAATATGATATGAATGCAAGAGTAGAATGATTACAGAAATTATGGCTCATCGAAATAATGTGGAAAGATCTTAATTTATAGGTAGTGAAAAGATGCAAATCAACCCAGAGGTTGCACTGGTTCAGTTGTAAAGGTAAGAGTAGCACTGGTTCAGTTCTGTTGGCATTGGTTCAATCGTTAGGCTCCCAAACGGTCATGAACCGTCCAAGACCAGTGGTCAAATGCTTGCTGGGTCAAACAGACCTCCAAAATGGGTCAGAAACATTCGAATAGGTCATAAGAATATGTGGGACCTATTTTTATTTTAGCACAAACTTAGCTGAAAAGATGTTCCCAAACCTTCTCAAAACTAATTTTTCCAACAGTGTGTTATATTTCTATTGATAGATTTATTTGTTTGCTATTAATATACTTTTTTATTATCGTTTGTGAGTTTGTCTAATTTTCTTTACATGAATTTTTACATCCTTTTATACTTGAGATTTTAATGACTTTTTGAATACCTATTTTTAAAATCATCCATAGTTATTTAATCATCCATAGCTATTTATTGGTTGATAGGGAGTGATAATTTTGATCCAAATTCATGAATTTACTAAAAATCAAATTAGTATAAATTCACACATATTCAACCTATTTATAAGACGAGTCATAATCTAATTTAACACATCTAAAATGTGTAGATTCAATGAGTTAACGTATTCTAGGATTTAGGGAGACTGCTGTACACAGCGCACAAAAAATGTGATGCGCCGTTTTGACGTCCCAAAAATTGTTCGAATTGTTTGGTTAATTTTTGGATCACCAATACATCTTGTTGTGCGCTGTGTACAGTAGGCCTTTAAATCCCTTATATGGTTCAATAAATTATAAATTAATATCACAAATTAACGGTGTTACAACATATTCACTATTACCACACTAAAAATTACTAAGGAGCATTTTTGTCCAAAGAAAATGTGGCCACCAAGGTTTTGTGTTTTGCATTGTATAGTTTTTCATTTCGAATATTTGGCCATGGAATTGTAAAATGTATTTTGAAAATTAACTGAACATCTTTGGACGAACTTTTTAAATTTTCTAAACAAATTTATACACACCATCTTTTTTGTTCGTTATCATTCAAATATTTTTACAAATTCTCGTTATGATCTAAAAATCTATAATTTACAATTGTACTTCTGAAAAACAAAAATTGACTCTCACAACATTCCAAAATCATTCCTCGAAGAATAATTTTGCGATAAGAGTGTCCTATTGCCGTAAATAGGAAACAAATTAATCAGAGTGTCCTATGTTGCCATAAATAGAGACAAAGCAACATTGACCAAATTATAGGAAAAAAATTAATGTCTGCATAAACCTTGGTGATGCTTCCAAGTTTTACTGTTTCTTACAACTCGATTTATCCCCGATATGTGGTACGAGTTGATTTTCTGATAGGTTTATCGTCTTTTGATCTAACAGCAAGGTATTGCGACGGTGGTCGAATTTATCATCGTCGTCGTCTCCCGCCACAGTTGCTGTTGAGCGGTCGCAGTTCTTGTCTAACGGCTAACATGAGCATCCAGAGTAGTTTGGGGTTGCTGGTGGTGGCTCATTTTGGCGGCGAGGTGGTGGCTACTTTGACTCCGAGATGATTGGTGGACGGTGATAGTTTAGTTATGCAAGAAAGGGGTAGATAAAGTTTAGGTTTTTCTTGGGTTGGACTTAGCCCATTTTGTTTAGTGTCCTTATTTACATCGTGAACTATATAATTTTATCTGGGTATATTGACCCACAGGTGTGTGTGTTCATGATTTCTTTGTGTGGGAGTGAGGGGGTTGATCTGACCTAAACTGCTATAAAATTAAATTTATTTATAATTGAACTTGGGGGTGGCACGGGCCACCCCGCCCCCTAGCTAGCTCCGTCCCTACACTCACCGGTAAATCAGTGAGCATGAATTTACTTGTACATGGCCTGACAGATTTTGCATGAAAAGACTTTTTTCCCATTTTTGTCATGAGGCATTAAGTGTTGGAGATGTCACATAATTATCATAAAATACTTAACAATTAGAATTGGCATGAATCACCAAAATCATGAACATAATGATTGCATATATTTGAAGTTAATAGATAAAGAAGATAACCCGTGAGATTGATAAAAAAAGCGACAAATTGTTGGCCTAAAATTGTATTGGTCTCTCTTCGTGTAGGTATTGATATTTGATGACCGAATATCGCTCCAAGATAAAATTAAAAAATCTCATAAGATGTCTCCACCAATAATATATGTATGTGCGTCAGCCCTACAATGCAAAACGATCAGAATCATAGTATCCGTGTGTCAACGCTATATGTAGGTGTTTACACTATATACGTTCGTAAATATAATTATAGAATAATATTTTATTGCATATATAAATAGATTAAATATTAAAAAAATACGTAAAAAGACTTAAATAGGGAAATCGTAAGAGGGATATTTTAGTTTTTTATTAATAAAAAACTAATAGTCTTAGTAAAAAGTTAATGGCAGGAGATAACAGTCTAATATATTCAAAAATAGGGGAGATTATTGTATTTTTTGAAACCTCAAGAGAGTCTCTGAATTGGTTAGAAACCTCAGGGGAGGTCAGTGCATTTTACCCATAATACACATGCCACCCAATGCCGATACTCAAACTTTGACCTGGTAAACACGTGATAGTCTCCGTTCTCAACTTCCCACTGGTAGTAGAATTTCCAGCAAAATAGTGCCATCGCGAAAATGATGAACACTTCATTCTCTCTCCTCTTAATCTCTCACCTGTTCCTCTGCGGTTTCATCAACTGCCACAATTTCCCGATCGAAGAAGCAACAATCGACGGCATCCAACGAGCCTTCGCCGAGAAGCGACTCACCTCCAGACAATTAATTGACTTCTACTTACACCAGATCAAAACCCTAAATCCGGTGCTTCGCAGCGTGATAGAAGTGAATCCGGACGCAAGGGATGAAGCAGACGAGGCAGATCGAGAGAGGGAGAGAAATAGCGGGAGCAATCGATCGCTGCTCGGTATTCCGGTGTTGCTGAAGGACAGCATAGGTACGGCGGACAAGCTAAACACGACGGCTGGATCGTACGCGTTGTTGGGATCGGTGGTGGCTCGGGATGCGACGGTGGTGGAGAGGCTGAGGAAGGCTGGGGCAATAATAATGGGGAAAGCCAGTCTCAGTGAATGGTATGGTGTTCGGTCTTTTGGCATTCCTGAGGGTTGGTGTGCCAGAAGTGGTCAGGGCGTGGTTAGTAATTTCATCTTCCAACTCTCTCAATCTTGCTGTGTGAATTGTGTGTTTTGAGTGTTTCTGAAATAATTTTTAGAAACAAAACTCTGAGACGTTGTTTGGTTATAAGTGTCTCAGAAACTTGTCTGGGAGAAAAATATTTCAGAGACACTTTTTATAGAGAGAAAAAGTTGTTTGAAAAAATGTTTGAGAAAATATTTGAGAAACTTATTTCAGAAACTTGTTTGGGAGAAAATCTCCCAAACACCTAACCAAACATACAAATGTATAGTACATTTAATGCCTTTAAAAAAAAAAAAACACATCCGCATGAATAGGTAGAATATGCAAAAGAGTAATGTTAGGGACATAGATGTGTCCGAAGGAGTTAGATGCAAGTAGAATCCTCAATTTATCAAGAGCTCCATGTGCATCTAACGGCTCTCAACATATCTGTTTTCTTAGACATTTTCTATGCAAAAATATCTAAAGAGGTGTTTGGGAGCCTACTTTTTAGCTTTTTATTTTTGACTTTTTGGCTTTTTAGCTTTTTAGATTATGACCAGAATGAATTTTGAATTTAAAAGTAGTGTTTGGGAGAAATGTGCAGAATACATTTTGCAAAAGTAGTAGAATGCAAAATGGGAATAAAAATGCAGAATGCAAAATGGAATAAAAATGCAAAAAGGAGGTCTAAACCTCTTTTTGAGTTTTTGCTCCTAAAGTCGAAAATGGAGAGAACTGGCTCCCATTCAACCAAAATCCAAAAATGAGAATGGAAAAATGCAAAAAATAGGCTCCCAAACACCCCCTAAGTGATCTATACTCTTTTTTATTTTTTATGTTTTTGGTTGTAGTCTGTGTTTCTACCCCGAGTAATGTTAGAGACATAGATGTGTCTGTGTCCGGACACTTCTGTTAGACGCAAGTGGGGCTCTCAATTTATCAAATACCCCATGTGCATATAACAATTCCAAACACATTTGTGTTCGAATATATTCAAACACATCTGTGTTCTTAAACTTTTTCTCCTACCTCAGCTGTCCAACCGCCATAGGAGATAGAGGACAACAGGGGTGACACCCCAACTGACCAAAGCCATGAAAGGAAGGAGGAACAATCCTTAAATAATTATTGGTTACTGAACTTGAGATCATAATTTAAGGATAGTATAATAATTTTTTCATAAAATATAATGAATTCAAACTAATCTAATGTCCAGAAACACCTTTCAGCAAGACTCATTTATAATGCATGCTATAACACAATATATAACAAATTGCATAACACGAGATCTTATTTTTTAAAATAAATTAAAAATCATATAAAAATTCAGATCAATATTTCTATTTACATTTAAAATTTCTATCTTAATAGAGATTTCATACGTAATGTCAAATTAGAATTCAATTGCATGAAGAAACAATAAAAAATATATCACAAAGCACAACGCAAAAATTTTATGTGGTTATTTAATGGTGCAATTAGGTATATTTCACTAAGTTTTGATGAATTATAAGAGTACGAATAACATTGGCCGGTGTACATAATACATATTTGTAACTTAGAGTTAAATCACCAATTACCGTAATACCTCTTGAGCCCCATAATAGTCAGTAAAGTGAGAACTAAAATTCAGATCAAGCTTCACAAAACCAATACGTATGTGGCTGTATATATTCCATTAGCAGAATAAGAATTGAGTCGTATGGAGACATAAGAAAAGTTCCGCAAGAGAAGACAACCTATAATATAAAATAGTTTGATCGAATAGGAAAGTCTACGAAAGATTAGTGGTTGAGCACTCTTATAGTATTAGCAAGCGTGAGGAGCGAATAAGAGGTGGGTTAGAGATTTTTCTTTCCCTGCGGCTCGCTTACTAATAGGGCTCTCTAACTTGATGACAGTGGTAAGCAACGATAGGTATAAAACTGCTAGCATTATTATACTAGGCTGAATTATAAGTGCAAAAAAGTTTCCTAATAATTCAGGATTAAAAGGTTTTTTTGTGCAAAAAAGTTTCCTAATAATTCAGGATTAAAAGTTTCTTTTCTTTCATTTTACTCGAACAAAAAGGTGTCTTTTTTGCACTTTTTCAGTTGGCAAAAACATTAAAGTTTTGCACTTAAACGTTGGGTTTTTGCAGAACCCATATGTGGAATCAGGGAACCCATGCGGATCCAGCAGCGGATCAGCCATATCAGTAGCTGCAAACATGGTGGCTGTATCACTGGGGACTGAGACTGATGGCTCCATCTTATGCCCTGCGGAATTCAACTCTGTTGTAGGGATCAAGCCCACCGTAGGACTCACTAGCCGAGCCGGTGTTGTTCCCATTTCGTCTCGCCAGGACTCCATTGGGTAAATCAAGCATCTCATTTCTTGATAAACATCTGAGTTTATTTGACAGAGAACCATAACTGTACCCTCAATTTTTGTGGCCAGTTAGTTAGGATCTTTAGTAGAGCTATCTGCGGCCGATTACTTGAAAACAGTAGCGAAAAAGTGAGGAAAACAAAAATGCTACCAGGCAGATCATTGATGTTCTGTTTATAGGATAACACAAACTAACACGTAACGATGAACATTGCAGGCCCATATGTAGAACAGTATCAGATGCAGTTCATGTACTCGATGCAATCGTTGGGTTTGATCCACGAGATCACGAAGCAACAAAAGAAGCAGCCAAATTCATACCATCGGGTGGTTATAAACAATTTCTCAACTTAAACGGCCTCAAAGGAAAGAGGTTGGGTGTGGTGAGGAATCCATTTTGGGTCCTTCTGAATGAGTCCACAGGTGTTTCAACCTTCGAAAGTCATCTAAACACATTAAGGTAAGAGTTTGTAATGGGGTACGAACTCAATATATGGTTAGTTGCTTGTAGAATTTACTCACAGGTTTTGGAAAATTGTCTGAAAAATTGAAGGAAAGGGGGAGCAACAATAGTGGATGATTTGGAGATAACAGACATAGAAGTCATTTTGGATGAATCTCAAAGTGGCGAGTTAGCGGTTTTGCTAGCCGAGTTCAAGTTAGCCATAAATGATTACTTGAAAGAGCTAATCACTTCGCCAGTGCGGTCGCTAGCTGATATTATTGCTTTCAACGCGAATAACCCTGATCTGGTATGTAATTCTTCAACTTTTATTTGATAACTCAGACTGTTCAGGTCAGTTAATGCACACTTCGATTAATTTCTGAAGGACAAATCCCATTGCCCACTGACATAGGGCCCAATTAAAGCCATGACAAAGCCCACTTACATGAACTGAGCTGATACGAGTTGATAACACTGAGAGAAATTGAACGTGAGAAACAAACTCCTAAGTTCACGCCTTACCCGCTAGGTCAACCGGTAATTCCCCAACTTATGATGGTGGTTTAACCAAACCACAAGTAACCACAAAGGGATCTAAAGGGCATGAAAAAATGGATTATGTGGGAATGAACTATTTCTTTTGCTTATTCTTCTAGCTTCAAATTGTCTAAAGTAGTCTCCCAAATCAGTTTTGTAGAACACTTTAAACTGTTTTGAAGAAATGAAGAGACGAATTGCTCTCATAGTTTCATATCTTATTTATAATTTAGCAGAATGGTTTTTGAGAATACAATGTTTCACAACAATGGTTGTTTCCAAAACATTCCCAGAATAAAAGTTGAAAGGAGGTAAAATTCAATTGAAGATAATTAGGGTTTTTACTTAACAAATAGACGAGAATTTAACTAGACAAGGATATACTTTGATGCACCGAAAATATTGACGAGCAGAAAATAATAATTGCCGACCTGAGAAAGACGGTTAAATAGTAAAGAACATGATAGATGGTAAGTATTGAACCTGAATAGCTCGTGACTGGTTCTAAACAGACAATAATGGGCAAGTCTAATCCATCACTAATGAGAAGTTAGGAGTTGAAAAAAAGACTTGAATTATTGAGAGAAAACCTCTATAAAATGTAGGCACCTTTAGGGGCAAGATACTTTATACATTGTAGTTTGTTATTGCAAGCACCATATTAAGAGGTTCCTTTGATTTAATAGTAACTTAACTATAGGTTTGCTATTGGAAGCACTATATTAAGAGTTTTCTTTGATTTAGTACCAACTTAATTATCGGAGTGTCTTTCTGCCGACTAAAGAGACATGCGAGTTTTTTGATGGTTATTTGTCGTGTAGAGATTAGGTTCCTGGTGAGTTAAAGTGCCAGTATTGAAGAACTAACTTTTCTGATAAAATGTTTTACCTGCTCACAGACGTTTTGAAAACCATCGACCAAACAAGTTTTCTGTTGTTTCTCTAATGAATCAAAGTTGATTTTGAGAATTGCAACCGAACAAGAAGGCCTTTGAGTCTTTTTGTAGAAGATTTCATGAAATTGTGGAGTTTTTGGTCAATGCAGGAGAACTTCAATGAATATGGTCAGGATATTTTCATTGCTGCAGAATCTACAAATGGGGTGGGCGAGGAAGAAAAGGAGGCAATACGAATGATGGAGAATCTATCGCGAAATGGTTTCGAGAAACTAATGAAGGAGAATGAATTGGATGCAATGGTGACACCGGGTTTGAGTGCCTCCTCTCTATTGGCGATTGGAGGGTACCCTGCAATTTCTGTCCCCGCCGGCTACAATAGCAATGGAATGCCTTTTGGGATCTGTTTTGGAGGGTTGAAGGGCACAGATCATAAGCTGATTGAAGTTGCTTATGCTTTTGAACAGGCTACAATGGTTCGGAGACCCCCTTTCTCCTTGTTCTTGGAATTTAGGAAGGAAGGTCACTTGTGATGCTTTTCATAATGAAGAATGCTAACTACTAGGCAATGGATAATGTATAAAAAGTATATTGATATTTGTGAATTATGTATTGATATTCGTGAATATAAATTGATATTCGTAAAATGTGTATTAATATTTGAATTTGTTTAACATTATGCATATATTATTCACCATTTACTGAATAGTGGTTAGCAACCCTTTCATAATATAGGTTGACTAAGTTCGGGCTACTTTTTCATATTGTTTTATTTTCAACCTTAACTCTTTTCTTTGAAACTTCTCTCCAGTAGCCAACTTAGTAATTGTTAAAGTTTTGTTGGCACTTGCTACAAGTCAAAGTTGGAATCTCACTCAACTAGATGTTAATAATGCGTTTTTTAATGGCGGTGGCGATTTATTTGAAGAAGTATACATGTATCTTTCTCTTGGTTATCGCAGTCTGGGAGGGTCTTTATCACTGGTCCATAGGCTGCAAGTTACATAAATCTATCTATGGCCTCAAGCAAGCTTCACAACAATGGAATGCAAAATTTGCTAATGCGCTTATCAAGTTTGGTTTTGTTCAATCAAAGGTCGATTACTCATTGGTTATCACATGATCATGTTCCTCTTTTGTTGCTTTGCTTGATATCTGGATGATATAATCATTGCTGGTCCTAATAGTCACGCTATCGATTCTCTTACAAGTTTTTTTCATAGCCAATTTAAACTTAAGGATCTAGGCCACCTGAAATACTTTCTTGGTCTTGAAATTGCACGATTTTCTCATGGTGTGGTGCTTTCTCAATGCCAATATGCTCTTCAGTTGCTTGAAGATACAGGATACTTGGCATGTCAACCTATTTCTGTTCCTTTAGATCCCAATGTCCAATTACATAACAATGGTGGTAAGTTGCTTCCCAATCCTTTTCAATACTGGACTCATTGGTCGATTGATTGTCCTTACCATTTTTAGGCCAGATGTTACTTTTGTTGTGTATAAACTTAGTCATTTTTGGCTCATCCCCTGGTTCTTCACTTGCACACAACTCATCATTTTCTTCGCCATATTAAATGCAATCCTAGTTAAGCATTTTTTTTTTGTTACTTCTTCTCTTCACCTCAAGACTTTTTGGGATGCTGATTGAAGAGCTTGTTTATATACAAGGCTATCTGTTACTAGTTTTTGTGTCTTTCTTGGGCACTCTTTAATCTCTTGGAAGGCTAAAAAGCAAACCAAAGACGTCTTCAGTTGAAACGGAGTATCGTGCTTTGGCCTCTATTGCTAGTGAATTTAGTGTGGCTTCGACAGTTGTAAAGAGATTTTAGATTGATGTCACTTCTTCAGCCCTTTTGTTTTGCAATAATTAAGCTGTTGTCCACATTGCGTCTAATCCCGCTTTTCATGAAAGGAGAAAACACATAGAGCTTGATTGTCATTTTGTTCGGGATCACGTTACAGAATATGTCTTTTTGTGCTTAGTATCAACCCACAGACCTTTTTAGTTTTCACAAAAGCTTTGCCATCTTCATTACTGGTTCCTCGATCTCTCCAAGATGGCCGTTGAGGATCTTCACAATCCATCTTGGGGGGGAGTATTAACTCAATTGTTAAATAACTAGTTAGTTAGTTCTATAATATAGTTGGCAACACTACAAAAAAAAAAAAAAAGACTTTGTGTCAAGATCTTGCCGTCGCAAAAAGTTACTTAGCCGTCACAACAGACTTTTTGCGATGGCAAAATGGGGATCGCAAAAATTCTTGCGAGGCGAGTCACCATCGCAAAAACGTTTGTGACGGAAAAAAAAACATTCTGCAACTGGTTATTTGCCATCACAAAGGCCCTACCTTTTGCGATGGCTAAAGTTGTCGTCGCAAAAATTAAGGACCTTTTTGCAAGGTTTAAGTGAACATGTGTAGTAGAAATTCCAATAAATGATATAGTATATTCAGATTACAATACAAGTGATGCCTAAATTGAAGTAGATACAACTTAGCTTCAGTTTAGGAATCTTATCACAATTTTCTACTTTCTTTCTTAAGTGTCCAAACATAATCATCTACTCGATAACATGTCAATGCGCAAGAATACCGAGCTGCCAAGCTGATTTCTTGCCTATCTATCATTGTTTTCCGTCAACCCCTGCCATTATAGGAGAAGCCCCGAAACTACTGTAACGCCCCGATTTCTCTCGGAGACGTAAAAAAAAAAAAAAAATAATAATAAAAGAAATAAAAGATAACATCACCAATATTAATGCGTAAATACCGGTAGGGAAATAGTTGTTAAGCTGATACAAAATTTAAAGTACGAGGTAGAGTTTCAAAATACAACAGACAAACTCTACAAAGATAAACTTAGAGCTATTCTAAGAAAAATTAACTACGTCAGCCATGGTTCAACGACCTCCTCCTCCTGAAAAGAATCTTCTGGTGGCGCTATATCCGGATCAAATTCTTCTGCATCGGTACCTGGCATGAAACGCCAGGGGCGTGGGGGAAAAATACGCACCAATGAGCTGGGAAAGCTCAATAAGTTGTCTTACCCTTAATTTTTCCTTTGAACTTTTCTTGAACATAGAATATATTTAAGAGGGAAGATATCATATGATGAGTTATGAACAAAATAAGAAAATGGTAACACATAGGAAAAAGAATTTAAACCAATATTACGTTGTTCATCATTTTTATTTTATGTTTCACCATCATTACTTCAAGATCTTAGTATTCATACCCAAGCGTCATCCCTCGACCCCCAAGCATGAATTTCTGTGTTTCATCATTCGTACCCAGGCGTCGTCCCTCGACCCCCAAGCAGAAGATTTTTGCCAAAGTCCATAGCTTACATGGACTTTATAATTATCAATTTCCAACCATAACCTCATTGAGAATTTCATCAGTTTCCACAACAGGATATCCTAATTACCAAATATTCGCTTCTAGTTTAAGTTTCTATTATTCTCAATAAGTCATAAAACTTAATCTATAATCGTGCTCAAGGTTCTTTATCAGAATAACAATACATAAAAAAAAAAAATTAACACATGACGACAGAAATGTAATATATAAAACAACATCATTTTAACAAACCTATATTCCTATTGGTTCTAAGTTTACTTATAGGCAAGGTACATTCTGTTAGGAAAAGTAAGTTTAAGTTAGACAAATGCAGTTTTTTATCTAGGCAAGAACAGTTTTAGGTCGGCAAAGTACATTCTGTGTTAGGCAGAGTAAGTTTTAGTTAGGCAAACACTGTTTTTAGCTAGGCAAAGACAGTTTTAGGTCGGCAAAGTACATTCTGTGTTAGGCAGAGTAAGTTTTAGTTAGGCAAACACTGTTTCTAGCTAGGCAAGACAGTTTTAGTTCGGCAAAGTACATTCTCTGTTAGGCAGAGTAAGTTTTAGTTAGGCAAACACTGTTTTTAGCTAGGCAAGACAGTTTTAGTTCGGCAAATTACATTCTCTGTTAGGCAGAGTAAGTTTGAGTTCGGCAAACACTGTTTTTAGCTAGGCAAAGATAGTTTTAGGTCGGCAAAGTACATTCTCTGTTAGGCAGAGTAAGTTTGAGTTCGGCAAACACCGTTTCTAGCTAGGCAAGACAGTTTTAGTTCGGCAAAGTACATTCTGTGTTAGGCAGAGTAAGTTTGAGTTAGGCAAACACCGTTTCTAGCTAGGCAAGACAGTTTTAGTTCGGCAAAGTACATTCTCTGTTAGGCAGAGTAAGTTTGAGTTAGGCAAACACTGTTTCTAGCTAGGCAAGTCAGTTTTAGTTCGGCAAAGTACATTCTCTGTTAGGCAGAGTAAGTTTAAGTTAGGCAAACACCGTTTCTAGTTAGGCAAGACAGTTTTAGTTCGGCAAAGTACATTCTCTGTTAGGCAGAGTAAGTTTGAGTTAGGCAAACACCGTTTCTAGTTAGGCAAGACAGTTTTAGTTCGGCAAAGTACATTCTCTGTTAGGCAGAGTAGGTTTGAGTTAGGCAAACACCGTTTCTAGTTAGGCAAGACAGTTTTAGTTCGGCAAAGTACATTCTCTGTTAGGCAGAGTAAGTTTGAGTTAGGCAAACACCGTTTCTAGTTAGGCAAGACAGTTTTAGTTCGGCAAAGTACATTCTCTGTTAGGCAGAGTAGGTTTGAGTTAGGCAAACACCGTTTCTAGTTAGGCAAGACAGTTTTAGTTCGGCAAAGTACATTCTCTGTTAGGCAGAGTAAGTTTGAGTTAGGCAAACACCGTTTCTAGCTAGGCAAGACAGTTTTAGTTCGGCAAAGTACATTCTCTGTTAGGCAGAGTAAGTTTGAGTTAGGCAAACACTGTTTCTAGCTAGGCAAGTCAGTTTTAGTTCGGCAAAGTACATTCTCTGTTAGGCAGAGTAAGTTTGAGTTAGGCAAACACCGTTTCTAGTTAGGCAAGACAGTTTTAGTTCGGCAAAGTACATTCTCTGTTAGGCGAACACAAATTTTATCTGGGCAACGACTTTTATGGCTTAGGTAAAGTACATTCAAAGAATAAGTAAGAGTAAGAAACTTACTTTTGGTAAGGCTTGGAGCTTGACTTGAAGAATTAAAAAAAAAAGAAGATTTCTCTCTCTCTCTCTCTAGAATTTCTCCATTCTTTCTCTAACTTTCTTCCTTCTACCACGTTCAGAAACTTTCCCAGGGCCAAATGAAGAGATTCAGGGTGGTATAAATAGGCAATTTGGGGTTATCATGATGAGATGACACAAGAAGAAACTTGGAGTGCAAGGTTGGGTTAAATGTGGAGTGTGAATCTCATCCTAGGGGTTTGAGATTCCTGAAATTATGGGATACAATCTGATTTTGAGTGGTGGAGAGAGATCAAATTCGAATTTGGTTGAGTTCCAAGAAATTTCTTGGTTGGCAAGACTTGTACATGTGTGAATATATCACATGTGTATAAGGGAAACCCAATAGGATGATAATGGGTGTTCTGATTCTGCAGAAATATGAAGAAAGAGATGGAGGTGATGATGGAGACAAAAGATTTGATGGAGTTTCCGTAGATTTCATGGGTTTGTATGGATTTTGCATGTGTGTATATATACCTTGTGAATTTATGTCCAATGAGGTGAGTCTAGATGTCAAAATTTGCAGCACCAGGGAAAAGAATGGTGGTGGTGATGATGACAATGAAGGATTTGATGGGTTTAAAACTCTGGAATAGTGGGTGGCATGATGACTTGTCTAAATACATGTACTTATACTCATAGTGTACGAACATGTGTCGTATTATGGTATCATACGTATATGTATAATTACACAGTATGAATGAATTGCATAATTACATGATGTAATCTAAAAAAAAAAATTAATAATGCTTTTTTTTTTTAATTATATATATATATATATTTTTTTTTTTCGGGTCTTTACAATCTATCCCCCTTAACAAATTTCGTCCCCGAAATTACATAGTGTACTGCTAAAAGAGGTGTGGATAATTAGCTCGAATGACGTCTTCTCTCTCCCATGTTGACTCTTCAATGTTGCGATGGCGCCACAAGACACGGACAAGTCTAATAGTCTTTCCTCGCAGAATCTTCTCTCCATGATCAAGGATATGTATAGGTCGCTCTTCATAGGTCGTGTCTGCGTCAACGGTGACTTCCTTCCAATCCAGGATGTGTGTTGGGTGAGCTAGATACTTCCGAAGCATAGATACGTGAAAAACGTTATGGATGCGATCCAGTTGTGGTGGCAGCGCTAAACGGTAGGCGGTCTCTCCAACACGTTGTAGAATCTCGAACGGTCCAACGAATCTTGGAGACAGCTTTCCCTTCTTGCCAAATCGGATGATTCCTCTTCTCGGCGAAATCTTCAAGAATACATGATCCCCGACGTTGAAAGTCAACGGTCGGGTCCTTTTGTCGGCGTAGCTCTTCTGACGGCTCTGCGCAGTTAGAAGTCGTTGCCGAATGATCTTGACCTTTTCAGTTGTCTCTTGAACGATTTCAGGTCCCAACAAACTTGTCTCCCCAACTTCTGTCCAACAGACTGGTGATCGACATGGTCGGCCATAAAGTGCTTCATATGGAGCCATCTGAATGCTAGCCTGGTAGCTATTGTTGTAGGCGAATTCCACCAACGGCAAGTGCTTCTCCCAGCTTCCTTGAAAGTCCAGAACGCATGCTCTAAGCATATCTTCAAGTATCTGAATAGTCCTTTCTGATTGTCCGTCTGTCTGAGGGTGAAAGGCGGTGCTCATTTGTAGTTCCGTTCCCAAAGCTTTCTGCAAACTCTGCCAAAATTTTGACGTGAATCTCGAGTCTCTGTCCGATACGATAGATACAGGCACTCCATGAAGTTTGATGATTTCTTTGATGTATTGTCGGCAGTATGAATCCATGGTATCGGATATCTTAACTGGTAAAAAGTGTGATGACTTGGTCAACCGGTCTATTATAACCCATATGGCATCATGTCCGTATGTTGACCTTGGTAACCCTGTTACGAAGTCCATAGCAATGTGTTCCCACTTCCATCTTGGTACAGGTAACGGCTGCAGAGTACCTCCTGGCTTCTGGTGTTCAGCCTTAACTTGCTGACACGTAAGGCAGGTAGTTACATACTTGGCTACGTCTCTCTTCATTCCGCTCCACCAGTAACTCCTTCTTAAGTCCTGGTACATCTTGTTCTCTCCAGGGTGAATAGCAAAATTTGACTTGTGGAATTCCCTCAGTACAGATTCCCTAAGGGTTCCGAAATTTGGCACGAAGATTTTTCCCAAGTATCTTAATCCTTGATCCGTCCCAATGGTCCATCCTGCAGTGTCTTTCCCTGAAGATACCCGTTGCCTGATAAGATCTGATTCCTGATCGAGTTTTTGAACTTTCAAAATCTCTGCATGAAGTCCAGGTGTGGCTGACAAAGCATACAAGCATGCTCCCCCCGTGGTCTCGTTGTGTTGGAGGCCAAATTCCTGAATTTGCCTAAGCATCTTCCATTCTCGAACTGCCAAACTGGCGACATGTCCCCGAGACTTACGGCTAAGTGCATCAGCTACCACGTTACCCTTTCCTGGATGATAGGATAAAGTAAAGTCGTAGTCTTCAATATATTCCATCCAACGACGTTGTCTCATGTTCAGATCCTTCTGAGTAAAAATATACTTGAGACTCTTATGATCTGTGAAGACTTCAAACTTCTCACCATATAGGTAGTGACGCCATATCTTGAGCGCGTGAACTACAGCAGCAAGCTCCAAGTCATGCGTTGGATAATTTTGTTCATGCGGCTTCAGCTGGCGTGATCCATAGGCTATGACTTTCCCTTCTTGCATAAGTACACAGCCTATACCTTCCTTTGATGCGTCACAGTAAACCGTATATCCTATTCCATGCTCGGGAATGACTAGTATAGGAGCATTGGTTAGCCTGTGCTTCAACTCTTGGAAGGCCTTCTCACACGCATCACTCCAGTCAAACTTAACTCCTTTCTGAGTCAACCGAGTCATAGGTTTGGCCAAAATTGAGAAATCTAAAATGAATCTCCTGTAATAACCGGCTAGTCCAAGAAAACTACGAATCTCGAATACTGACGTCGGTCTCTTCCAATCTCGAATAGCTTCAATCTTACTATTGTCAACGGAAATTCCCTTCTCGGACACTATATGGCCTAGGAATTTTACTTCCTTTATCCAAAATTCGCATTTGCTGGCTTTGGTGTACAATTGGTTATCTCGAAGAGTTTGAAGTACCATCCTCAAATGTTGCTCATGAGCTTCCTTTGATGCTGAATAAATTAATATATCATCGATGAAAACTACAACGAAATGATCCAAGTACGGCGCGAAAATCTTGTTCATCAAACACATAAAGACTGCAGGTGCGTTAGTCAAACCAAAAGGCATTACGACAAACTCATAATGGCCATATCGAGTTCGGAATGCCGTCTTAGGTATATCTGCTTCTCTGACTCGTAATTGATGATATCCGGATCTCAAATCAATCTTGGAGAACCATGTAGCTCCTCTAAGTTGGTCAAACAAATCGTCAATCCTCGGGAGTGGGTAACGATTCTTGATTGTTACTCGATTGAGCTGGCGGTAATCGATACATAATCTGAGGGTTCCTTCTTTCTTCTTGACGAACAATGCCGGTGCTCCCCAAGGTGAAGTACTTGGTCGGATGAATTTTTTGTCTAGAAGTTCCTGCAATTGCGTCTTCAACTCTCGAAGCTCAGCGGGTGCCATTCTATAAGGCGCTATGGAAATCGGTGTTGTCCCGGGTACCAACTCGATGGTGAAGTCTAGCTCTCTCGATGGTGGCAATCCTGGTAGTTCCTCGGGAAAAACGTCAGCATACTCGCATACGACACCTGGTAGTCCCAACTCGATGTGGTCATCCTCGTTCAGCGTCAGCCTCGCTAGCCATCCTGGCAGACTGTCGTGCCATCTAGATTGTGCCTTCAGCAACGATGAAGGTTCCTGCCTATCCCCCTTAAATTTAAAACAAGTTCCATCCAGCAAGTAGGCGGTTACTATCTTCTGATGGCAGTTGATTACCGCTCGATGGGAAGATAGCCAATCCATGCCGAAGATGACATCAAAGTCATTCATCTCTATGACTCGTAAGTCACACGTCATACGTAGTCCGGAGACCTCTATTTCGCAGTCCTTGCATACTAGTCCGACCGAGGCTATACCTCCTAATGGTGACGTAACACTCAGGGAGACTCCTAATGATTCAGGCACGAGTTCCAAGGTACTAACGCATTTAGCAGATATAAACGAGTGTGAAGCGCCTGTGTCGAATAAAGCTTTGATGCAAGAGTTGAATAGTATTAGATTACCTTGTATGACCGAAGGATCATACACCTCTTCTTCCACTTCAAGGTCAACTTCAACTTCAACTTCTCCTTCTTCTCCATTCAGAGCAAAGATTCTACCTCCTTGTGTAGGCTTGGGCCCTGCTGGTCCTTTGCCCTTGTTAGCCGAATTGTTCTGACTTGGTCTCTGTGCATTCCAATTGTTAGGGCGAGGTTGCCAATTCCCTTGTTGCTGTCCAATTGGTGCTCTTCCAATCTTCTGTTGATTTGCCCCAGTCGCAGCTTGCGGGCATTGGCTCTTGTAATGGCCTTCTTTTCCACATCCAAAACATGTAATTGAGTTGTTTTGACGGTTGGACGTGGTATAGGTAGTATTTCGTGGCTGGTTCTGTTGCGTTGGCGGTCGGTAAGGCTTGTTGTTATAGTTGTATGGCCTGGCTTGGTTGTTACGACGTTGAGTGCGAATAGGTCCTCCTTGGTGATGTTGTTGCTGCCTGCTCCTACTCTGGTCCCAGATTCTCTTGGAGTCTGAAGCCTCCTGTTCCATTAGTAAGGCTCCTTCCACAACTTCAGCATAGGTTAATGCCCTTTGAGACATAACATTCTTGCGAATTTGGGGGCTAAGTCCCCATTCGAATTTCCTGGCCCTAGAGGCGTCTGTTGGTACATACTCAGGGGCATGTCTTGATAACTCTTCAAATCTTGTAGCATACTGAGTCACTGTCCTATTCCCTTGCCTTAGATTCATGAATTCCAAAATCAAGGCCTGTTTCACAGGGGTAGGAAAGTATTTTGCCAAGAAGAGGGTCTTGAATGCTTCCCAGGTCATAGTTTGCACATCGTGAGTGGTCTTGACTACATCCCACCAGTAGTCAGCCTCACCCTGCATCTGATACGTAGCGAGGGCTATTCTGTCTTCGTGGTCTTGTATTTGCATGATGTCCAAGAGCTTCCCTATCTGCTTGAGCCAAACTTCTGCAGTTCCGGGGTTTGTCTCTCCAGAGAAAACGGGTGGCCGCCTTCTGCAAAACTCGTTCAGTAGTATGCTTCTATTTGGTTGCCCGGTATGCTGTGGTTGAACTGGGGGTGGGGGTCCAGGTCGGGTTGCATCGATAAATGTGCGTAGTAGTTGGTTAAATTCTGCGATTCCTGGTGCAACATCGTGTTGGGGCGGTGGTGGAGGGTGTTGGTTGTGGGGACTAGATCCTGTATTTTCATTATTTGCGCCGTTTTCCGTTTCTACCATTTTCTACAATGGATAATAATGAAATAACAAAAATCAACATATAGTACATGTTTGTTCAAAGCAAGATATTACATTACTACCACATCTGAAAATTTAGTACATGATAATTTGCATGCATATATCATACGTCAAAATGTGCATGCACTAGTCAACCTATTCGCTAGAGTGTTTCAAAGTACATTGTTCTCTCTCAGGTCAGCAAAATCACACTCTATCCACTACCCCTCCCCATTACAATCTCTGAACTATGGTAAGAAAAGGCCGGGAAACTCCCGACGAAGGCGATATTCCCGCTCCAAGGTTGCCTCCTGACATCCATAGCAAAGCCAAAAAGTCCTATAAACCCACGAGTTGGGCTCTTCAGGGTTCATCAACTGTCGATCCTCTACTCGAAACGGTCGTTCCACGTAAGTAATTTGATCGAAGAAGTCCACCTCGCCAAAAGGATCCACGATACGAGATTCATCGTAAGGTCTCTCTAGCTGCACACACTCGCAAGGCACACAATTGCCGACATGTAACTTGAATCCGAGAGGCACATCGAGCCAATATTTCTCTTCTTCTACCCGGTCGAGGATCATAATAGGGCCCATGAAATATGGTTCACTTCGAACTTTCCACTCACATCTGACCAGTGGTGCAATCTTAACGTAGACCATCGTACCTGGTTCGTAGTCGTGCATATCACCCCACCTGCTCCAACCAAAAACATCCATGATCACAGATTGTCTCTCCGGTGTCGGAAGGTCTTCCACATCGCTAATCAGCTCCTCATCCTCTACATCCTCATCTACCCACGGCGCTGCCTCATCCTCTTCAACCCATGGAATCTCCTCGTCATCATTCTCCCAATCCATCATAGGTATTTGTGCCAATGGTACGGGTTCTAGGATCTCGTAGTTCTCCTCCTCTACAAGTGCAGCTAGTGCGAGTGCTATAAGAAAATCATCTATTTCGTCTGGTGGTGCATCTACTGGTGGCACAGGGGCAACATGGTAGTCTTCATCCTCAGAAAAATCCATTCCCGCCAATAGTACATCGTCGTAGTCATCGTCTCCCGGAAACGGAGGCTCATCAGGGTCCTCATCCTCGCTACTGGTATTACTTTCGTTGTCCTTGATACTTTCACTATCATTGGTGTTGTCACTGTCATCTGCATAGTCCGCCAGTCTCGGTTGTTCAGTTATGGGGTCGTCCACGATCTCGCTCTCAGAAATGTCCTCGGGCAGGAAATGTTGTTCAGAATCTGAATCCATCTGGAAAACAAAATATTTATAGTCTAACTTAGATATACAATACTGTTACATGAAATGTAATCATATATTATAACTACCCACGACATAACACTCAATGAGGATCTACCCAAATCTACCCAAGGTCTCGAGGTAAAGGAAACCTAGGGCTCTGATACCACTCTGTAACGCCCCGATTTCTCTCGGAGACGTAAAAAAAAAAAAAAAATAATAATAAAAGAAATAAAAGATAACATCACCAATATTAATGCGTAAATACCGGTAGGGAAATAGTTGTTAAGCTGATACAAAATTTAAAGTACGAGGTAGAGTTTCAAAATACAACAGACAAACTCTACAAAGATAAACTTAGAGCTATTCTAAGAAAAATTAACTATGTCAGCCATGGTTCAACGACCTCCTCCTCCTGAAAAGAATCTTCTGGTGGCGCTATATCCGGATCAAATTCTTCTGCATCGGTACCTGGCATGAAACGCCAGGGGCGTGGGGGAAAAATACGCACCAATGAGCTGGGAAAGCTCAATAAGTTGTCTTACCCTTAATTTTTCCTTTGAACTTTTCTTGAACATAGAATATATTTAAGAGGGAAGATATCATATGATGAGTTATGAACAAAATAAGAAAATGGTAACACATAGGAAAAAGAATTTAAACCAATATTACGTTGTTCATCATTTTTATTTTATGTTTCACCATCATTACTTCAAGATCTTAGTATTCATACCCAAGCGTCATCCCTCGACCCCCAAGCATGAATTTCTGTGTTTCATCATTCGTACCCAGGCGTCGTCCCTCGACCCCCAAGCAGAAGATTTTTGCCAAAGTCCATAGCTTACATGGACTTTATAATTATCAATTTCCAACCATAACCTCATTGAGAATTTCATCAGTTTCCACAACAGGATATCCTAATTACCAAATATTCGCTTCTAGTTTAAGTTTCTATTATTCTCAATAAGTCATAAAACTTAATCTATAATCGTGCTCAAGGTTCTTTATCAGAATAACAATACATAAAAAAAAAAAATTAACACATGACGACAGAAATGTAATATATAAAACAACATCATTTTAACAAACCTATATTCCTATTGGTTCTAAGTTTACTTATAGGCAAGGTACATTCTGTTAGGAAAAGTAAGTTTAAGTTAGACAAATGCAGTTTTTTATCTAGGCAAGAACAGTTTTAGGTCGGCAAAGTACATTCTGTGTTAGGCAGAGTAAGTTTTAGTTAGGCAAACACTGTTTTTAGCTAGGCAAAGACAGTTTTAGGTCGGCAAAGTACATTCTGTGTTAGGCAGAGTAAGTTTTAGTTAGGCAAACACTGTTTCTAGCTAGGCAAGACAGTTTTAGTTCGGCAAAGTACATTCTCTGTTAGGCAGAGTAAGTTTTAGTTAGGCAAACACTGTTTTTAGCTAGGCAAGACAGTTTTAGTTCGGCAAATTACATTCTCTGTTAGGCAGAGTAAGTTTGAGTTCGGCAAACACTGTTTTTAGCTAGGCAAAGATAGTTTTAGGTCGGCAAAGTACATTCTCTGTTAGGCAGAGTAAGTTTGAGTTCGGCAAACACCGTTTCTAGCTAGGCAAGACAGTTTTAGTTCGGCAAAGTACATTCTGTGTTAGGCAGAGTAAGTTTGAGTTAGGCAAACACCGTTTCTAGCTAGGCAAGACAGTTTTAGTTCGGCAAAGTACATTCTCTGTTAGGCAGAGTAAGTTTGAGTTAGGCAAACACTGTTTCTAGCTAGGCAAGTCAGTTTTAGTTCGGCAAAGTACATTCTCTGTTAGGCAGAGTAAGTTTAAGTTAGGCAAACACCGTTTCTAGTTAGGCAAGACAGTTTTAGTTCGGCAAAGTACATTCTCTGTTAGGCAGAGTAAGTTTGAGTTAGGCAAACACCGTTTCTAGTTAGGCAAGACAGTTTTAGTTCGGCAAAGTACATTCTCTGTTAGACAGAGTAGGTTTGAGTTAGGCAAACACCGTTTCTAGTTAGGCAAGACAGTTTTAGTTCGGCAAAGTACATTCTCTGTTAGGCAGAGTAAGTTTGAGTTAGGCAAACACCGTTTCTAGTTAGGCAAGACAGTTTTAGTTCGGCAAAGTACATTCTCTGTTAGGCAGAGTAGGTTTGAGTTAGGCAAACACCGTTTCTAGTTAGGCAAGACAGTTTTAGTTCGGCAAAGTACATTCTCTGTTAGGCAGAGTAAGTTTGAGTTAGGCAAACACCGTTTCTAGCTAGGCAAGACAGTTTTAGTTCGGCAAAGTACATTCTCTGTTAGGCAGAGTAAGTTTGAGTTAGGCAAACACTGTTTCTAGCTAGGCAAGTCAGTTTTAGTTCGGCAAAGTACATTCTCTGTTAGGCAGAGTAAGTTTGAGTTAGGCAAACACCGTTTCTAGTTAGGCAAGACAGTTTTAGTTCGGCAAAGTACATTCTCTGTTAGGCGAACACAAATTTTATCTGGGCAACGACTTTTATGGCTTAGGTAAAGTACATTCAAAGAATAAGTAAGAGTAAGAAACTTACTTTTGGTAAGGCTTGGAGCTTGACTTGAAGAATTAAAAAAAAAAAGAAGATTTCTCTCTCTCTCTCTCTAGAATTTCTCCATTCTTTCTCTAACTTTCTTCCTTCTACCACGTTCAGAAACTTTCCCAGGGCCAAATGAAGAGATTCAGGGTGGTATAAATAGGCAATTTGGGGTTATCATGATGAGATGACACAAGAAGAAACTTGGAGTGCAAGGTTGGGTTAAATGTGGAGTGTGAATCTCATCCTAGGGGTTTGAGATTCCTGAAATTATGGGATACAATCTGATTTTGAGTGGTGGAGAGAGATCAAATTCGAATTTGGTTGAGTTCCAAGAAATTTCTTGGTTGGCAAGACTTGTACATGTGTGAATATATCACATGTGTATAAGGGAAACCCAATAGGATGATAATGGGTGTTCTGATTCTGCAGAAATATGAAGAAAGAGATGGAGGTGATGATGGAGACAAAAGATTTGATGGAGTTTCCGTAGATTTCATGGGTTTGTATGGATTTTGCATGTGTGTATATATACCTTGTGAATTTATGTCCAATGAGGTGAGTCTAGATGTCAAAATTTGCAGCACCAGGGAAAAGAATGGTGGTGGTGATGATGACAATGAAGGATTTGATGGGTTTAAAACTCTGGAATAGTGGGTGGCATGATGACTTGTCTAAATACATGTACTTATACTCATAGTGTACGAACATGTGTCGTATTATGGTATCATACGTATATGTATAATTACACAGTATGAATGAATTGCATAATTACATGATGTAATCTAAAAAAAAAATTAATAATGCTTTTTTTTTTTAATTATATATATATATATATATTTTTTTTTTCGGGTCTTTACAACTACGCTTGATTTCGGTAAATAAAAAGGCATATATACAAAAAGGAAAGAGCTAAAAGATTTTACTTTGGTTCTATTTCTATAACTTCCAAACTTCAATAGGATGGATATTTCTAGTTTAGGGGCAATAAGCCAAAAGAGATAATAAAACAAAGGAGCAATTGAAGTGGGTGGAAAATTCAAATGGTCCAAAACGACAAACAACTTTTGCAAATTGCATTATCAGATACCTACTCCATTCTTCCTTTTTTGGCAAATAGCAAATGCAATACTCAAGTAATTAAAGACAACCCCAAGGGATCGATTGTCCGAGTGGAGATTTAGATGAGCCGTAAATTAAGATGTTCTGAGGTTATATCGTTGACAACAAAGTGGGGTTATTGCGTTTTTGCCCGGTCGATAAGTTCATGGTCCCAAAGATTAGTTGGCATTTAGGTAGAGATTCTCTCAAACTTTATTCCAGCTTGATTTAACGCTGACCCGGATATCTCGGTTATTAAAAAAAAAAAAAACACTCAAGTAAAAACTTTCCATATATCAGTGAAAAAGAGCATAGTAGAATTAAACGAAAAATAATTATCAAGCTCGATTAAACGAATACAATAAATAATTTTAATTATTTTTTAAATTCAAGATAAACCCCATTAACACGACAAGATTAAAAAAACATTTTAATATTTTAGTATCAAAATGGCTGAAAAAAAGAAAGGGACATTTTAGTATCAAAATGTCTAGAAACACATTTGTGTTCGGACAAATCTGAATATAGATGTGTTCAGAACTATTAGATATATATGAGATCTATAAATTATTTATAAATGATTGAGAATCGTATATACATCAAACGATTCCGAACGCATATATGTCTTAATGTATAAAAAAATATAGCATTACATGGGTCCATTTGGACTGTAATAATTATTGACTTATTATTTTTTTGTCTTTATTTAATTTTTTTAAAATTTTTTTGTGTGTTAATTTTTTGATAGTTGTTAGTTCGTTTCGACAAAAGATTTCAGAAAAGTATAAAATTATATTTAAAAACTAGAAAAATTTAGAAAAGATAAAAAATAAGCTCAAAACAGTATTTGTGTTACTTATTTTGTTTTTAGTGTAATTTTTTTAGTTTTTGAATATGATTTTATACTTTTAAATTTTTTTTAATCAAGTCGAATCACTAATCACAAAAAAAGATGAGCAAAAATGCAAAATACAAAAACATTTAAATAAACACAAAAAATATTCAATTTGAATAGCAGCCCCTGTTTTGGGACATTATTTTGTTCACCCTCCAAAAATGGAGGTGAACAATACCTCCTTTGTGATTGGTTCTTTCTAACTTATGGGGCCCACTTAACTTAACCGTGAGTAAAGCTTAGAAACTAAAAAAGTCACGTGAGTGGGTGCCTTTTTGGGAAAATAATCAGCCCTACTAAAAGGAAGGGCAAATCATCCCGAGAAAGTCTGTGTACACAAATCCAGACACAGATGTGTCCGGATTCGTCGGATGCACGTGGGGCCCTTAAAGATCCGGACACAGATGTGTCCGGATCTGTGTACACAACACTGCTCAATCATCCCAAGGCAGATTCCGTACTTCAAAAAATTAATTTTTTGTTTGAAATTTTTTTGGCCAATTTTTTTTTTAAAGTATTAGTTCATCTGAACTAGAGGTTAAAAAAATTATAAATAATAAATTAAATTGGAAAAGTTTAGAAAAATAAAAATAATTAAAAAAATATGATATGTTTGTTCTTATTCATCGTATGCAATGAATTTTTTTAAACTTTTGAACATAATTGTGTGCTTTTTAAATTACTTTCATTGAGACGGAATAATAATCTTTAAAAAGTTGATAAAAATTACAAATGAAAAAAAAAAGAATAAAGACAAAAAAATTATGGAAAATAAGGTTAGGCCAAATCATGAGAAAAGGCCAAGAAGTCAAGAACAATAAAGAAGTCTTGCTTTTGGCAGGAGAAGTGGCACCAGAAACCAACAAGCAACGTGGCAATTTATACTCAAAAGCATTAAAAATAAGAAAAAAACAACATTAAAAAAATAACTATGAAGTCATACTTTTCATTAACTCATAAATCTGCATAGGCAAATAGATGTCAAGTATGTACTAAAATCAAAATAGTTTTAGGAGCCGACTTGCTAATCGAATGGATGCAAAAGTAAGTACATCATCAATTAGTCTTAATAAAAAACAATTCAAGAAAAGCATTTCAAAAATATGTTTTCCAAAAGTATTTAAAAAAGACGTGTTTCCATCTACATTAGTCTTTTCCCGATCATATCATCTTTTTTTTCATCTTCCTTATCTTTCAACATCTTTAGGTTGATGAATTTAAGGAATCCACGCTTTGTGACATTTGTTGATGTGGATGAGCTTGTAATAGAAATATGCATAATAGTCAATTTCTTAGCAATAGAATGACAAAATTAGAAAGCAAAAATATTTGGGTATTCAATTTTCATACTTGACGAGGCATAAGCACATCATTACAAAAATATGATCTTTCCTGTTGAGATTCGACCAGAATACCATACGATGGTGCTTATGCTAGTCTGAACATATCCTACATAGTTAAAAATGTCAACAATACTTAAAGGCAATAATAAAAGTAATTAATCTTTTTTTTAGTGAACAATATACGTTAATGACCATCAAAGGTTGGGATGCACTTGCCATGGTTTCTGTTTAAAATACTCAAGCAGACATTGTGAATCACCCTTTTTGAGAAATTGAGCTCGTGCTCGTTATATCATATTGTTACAATCAAACAGAATGAAGTTAACGTGTTGGGACCCTCCAGCCTTTGCAGACATATAAGAATAAATTTTTTATTGCTTCAACCCTGATGAGTGCATCTTATTGATAAGTCCAAGGTGGGAAAACTCAGTTTTCCTTTAAGATTTCAAATAATGTGAACACTGAGGTGTTACGATATCATGAGAATGATCTGGTATGAATTTGATTACATGGTACTTGCCTCCAATGGCTTTAAATTCAAACATCGCCTTGCATTCAAATAGCCAATTTTCTCTTTGTTTTTGAGGAGTTTTGATTTTTTTATATGTTCCTTCACATGAGCAAACAAGTACTTGTCGTTGAATTATATTGCGGTCCCCTTTTTCTTGTGTTTGTTCTTTGCTTCCTTACACTGAATCCAATTTTTCTTGCATATCCATTCTAAAAATTGTAGGCCGCCTTTGCAGTATCAAAAATCATTCTATGTGTTGGCTCAAACACATCATCCACAATTGTTTTTGGTTCACCTATCTGATCATAGCCTTCAGTAATTTCACAAGTTTTTTTTCTCATTAGTGTGTAAGAAACACTAATCATGTATTTTTCAAAGTAAAAGTAAAGAATCGAAACAAACCTGTATCATGTTATTTGGGACAGTTCGATTTCGAGTTCAATTTGGCTTCTTGAAAATCCAATACTACAAGCTTGGTGGGTGAACAGTCCAACTTTGAAGCACCGGTGTCATCCATTTAGTTATTTTTGTATTTTGTCAACTTTAATTTAAGAAATAGTCCACTTCCAAAAGAAAAGCCTGGGATTAAGAACCAATAGGAGGAGAATGAAACAGGATTCAAAGTAAAAAATATGATAATTTCTCCTACAGCTAAATGAACTTGTTCCAAAACTAAAAAAAAAAAATCCCTAAAAATGGCAACTACATATCCTAACCAACCAAAATATACTTGATTTAAGTCACCATTAAAGAGACGAACAAACACTAGATGAATTTTAAGGAAAAGACAACAAAGGGCAACAACCAGAAAATAGTTGGAGTAAGAAAATTGACTTATTGTAGATGATAGATCCCACCTTCTGCTTAGATTAGATTTTAAAACAATGTGGATTTGGCAAAAAAAAAATTTTTGAATTTTTTTTTTGTCTTTATTAATTTTTTTTTTATAATGGTTGTTTTGACCTCGATGTTTTGTGATTTATTAGTCCGTCTTGATGAAATGAATCTAAAAAGTATTAAATTATGTCTAAAAGTTAAAAAAAGTTACTAAAGACGATGAATAAGTTAAAAAAAATTTTATTTTTTATTTATTTTTGTCTTTTTTGAATTTTTTTTTAAATTTAGTCCATGATTGATAACTTTTCTGACAGCTCTTATCGAGATGAACCAATAAATCATAAAAAATTGATAAAAATAAATTTCTTATAAAGATAAAAAAAATTTCAATAAATACCACAGTCTAAATCGATCTAATAAACAGCAACAGATAACAAAAGGCAAAATTTGCCGCCGGCTTAGCATTTGGATCAAAAACTCTTTTGGAACTCTGCTGATATTTATCCACGGAGAGAGAGAGAGAGAGAGAGAGAGACAAATGAAAAGATTTAGCTAATTTTCTTTGAAAAACTAAAAGAGAAAGAGAAACCCGTGCTTGGGGATGATATCCATTTTTAGCAGGAAAGGACACCTACCCACGTGACTTACTTTCTAAGTTTTACCCATGATTAAGTTAAGTGGGCCCCATAAGTTAAAAAAGGACCAATCATAAAAGAGGTATTGTTCACCTCCATTTTGGGAGGGTGAACAAAATAATTCTCCCTGTTTTGTCGACCTGGTGCGGAAAGCTGCTCCCTTGTTATTTTGCACAACAATGCTAGGGACACAGACTTTCTACACAGATCCGGACACATCTGTGTCCGGATCCGTCGAATGTACGTGAGACTCTTAAATTATCAAGAGTCCCACGTACATCCGACGGATCTGTGTTCGGATCTGTGTCAGATATTTTGCATGCACCACTTGACCTGAAATCTGTCAGAGAGACTGTACCAGACGTCATGCAACACTGAGCAATGCCTTTCAGCTGACAGCTCAAAAATATTACACACATATCACTTTTACACATTATTTTTATATATTTTTTAAAATTACATTTTTTTGTATTAAAAAAAATCTAAATATATTTTGAGCGATGTGAATAAAAAATAAATATAATTTTGGATGATGTACAAAAATAAATATGTGTAGCATTTTTGGCTTGTGGCTAGCTTTTCCATCATATCACCATATGGTATAATAGGTACTTGAGTGGTTAGAGCATCTCCAACTCAACTAGTTATATACATCATTTTAGCAATAATAACTAGTCCAAGTTTTTTTTTTTAACTTCCAACCCACTCGTTACTAGACTAGTCATTTTTGACACAAATCAATTTCACTAGTTACATGTAATGAGTTGATTCTCACTAGTCAAATCTCAAAATTAGTTTTTTGTATTTTCTATTCACATTCTATCTCTAACACCTCTCTTTCATTGATTTTGTATTTTATTAACAAGAATTTTTTTCATTCTTCTAATAAAATATTAATTATTATCGGTGCAGAAAATTTTAGCCAATTTGTATATGTTTATAAGGCCATCTGAGATATTAATTATAGACAATTTGTCAAAATAATTTTTTAGAAATTTTTTCCAGTAATTTGTTTGCAAGAGTTCAATAATTTATCAAAAGAAACCAGTGTATAAAATTATTAAGAGTTACTCTACGGACAAATATAATAATGGACAAAGATAATTTTCAATAAATTCGTATATTTAGACAAATTTTTTCATTATTGACTAAGTCAAATTGGAGGAATAAAAAATAGATAATAGGGTTGGAATATATGTATAAAAAAAGTAAATTGCTACTCACCCCCCCGCTCCCCCCCCCCCCAAAAAAAAAAAAAAAAAAAAAAGGACAAAAATCATACACCTCCTCAACAAATACTCAACCCTTTTTATATAATTACAAGTGTGCCACTCTCTCTTTCTTTCATTCCTAAATTACAAAAAATGTCATTCCACATCTAATTACAAAACTGCCACTTTTATTATTTTTACTATTTCACATTGATTTTAATAAAAAGTATAATTAAAAAATTTAAATAATAGGTGTTTTTTTAAATAATTAACTAATTAAACTCTTTATTATCAAACGAATTCTTTATTTTTTGTAAGAACTCATAAAATTGGGGGTCGCAATTAATCTTAAAATTTATCAATTAGTCTACAGTTAAAATTTTAAATTTTTTAACTAATAATTTTTTTTATCTTCACATTAATTCTTTATTTTTTTATGAGAATCATAAAATTAAATGCCACATTTAGTCTTAAAATCTATTCATTAACGTATAGTTAAAATTTTAATTTTATTTTAATCAATTCACAGTTTATTGTATATTTTTTGTGAGTACATAGTTTATTGTGTATTTTTTGGTGATGTACATAATTTATTGTGTATTTGTATTCTTAAACTAAATATTTTGTTAGACTTTTGTGTTCTAATTTACTTAAATATTTTACATGTATTAAATAAGTTTATTAAATAAAAAATTTACGAAGATAATGATAAATAATAAATATGAAGCAATTTAATCAAATGTGATATAGTTCAAATAGTAAAGTTTGTTCAAGATTCAAGTGTTTGGAAATATGCATTCTTATTTTTTTATTTTTGGTAAAAAAATTAAAGTGTGAAGCACAAAATAAATAATTGTTAGTAATTGTAACATTATAAGAAGTAAGGGATTAAAACCGTCCTTATTCAAATTTTATTTTCCAATGCATTTCTCATTTTCTAATAGTTCTTTACTCGTCCTCATTAATTAATTTATCATATATATATATATATATTAATTATTTTCTCACATCTATAAATAGAGAAAGAAAAAAAGAGAAATAGGAAACTTGATTTTTAATTTCTCCTACTGAGATTGCTTATTTCTCTAACTCTCTGACTTTTCATTTGTGTAGAGAAACCAAGTAAAAAAGAATTGAAAAAAATAAAAAAATAAAGTACCACGGAATACTTAAATATTAAAAATATATATATTTAAATATTCACACTTAAATTTTTAAGTAGCATGGAACACTTAAACAATTAAAAATAATAATTTTTTTAATAACCGAGCTCGGATTAATCTTTAAATATTATTTTTGATCAATGATAAATTTTTTATATTTCTTCAAATTACAAACTTGTACAACATAAAATGTATTTTGATACCACACAAACAGTTAAAATAAAAATATGTAAATACAAAAAACTAAATGCTTTTGGAACAAAAATAAAAAAACAAAACCCCAGCATGAAGCATGAGGACTTTTATGTAAAATTTACTGTGGAGCCCTGCTATTTTGTCGGGCGGGGGTGTGAGTAGCAACTCCCATAAAAAAATAAGTAGGCAATAATGAGTGTCTTTTTTTTGTATTTTTAAAACGAAGAGTAGGGTTGGAGATGAATTTTCGCTTCTCACATTTTTCATGATCTTTGCTCGTATTACAATGGCGAAAATGATGAACTCTTCATTCTCTCTCCTCTTAATCTCTCACCTGATCCTCTGCGGTTTCGTCAACTGCCACGATTTCACGATCGAAGAATCAACAATCGACGACATCCAACGAGCCTTCGCCGAGAAGAGACTCACCTCCAGACAATTAGTTGACTTCTACTTACACAAGATCGAAACGCTGAATCCGGTGCTTCGAAGCGTGATAGAGGTGAATCCGGACGCAAGGGATGAAGCGGACGAGGCCGATCGAGAGAGGGAGAGGAATAGCGAGAGCGGCCGTCGATCGCTGCTCGGTATTCCGGTGTTGTTGAAGGACAGCATAAATACGGCGGACAAGCTAAACACGACGGCTGGATCGTATGCGTTGCTGGGATCGGTGGTGGCTCGGGATGCGACGGTGGTGGAGCGGCTGAGGAAGGCTGGGGCAATAATTATGGGGAAAGCTAGTCTTAATGAATGGTATGGTGTTCGGTCTTTTGGCATTCCATTTGGGTGGTGTGCTAGAAGTGGTCAGGGCGTGGTTAGTATTTTCTTCTTCCAACTCTGTCAATCGCCTTCTCTGAATTGTGTCTAGGTGTCACAGGGTCGAATCCTTGACCTGCTAACACTAGGTCTGTAAACGAGTTGAGCCGAGTCGAGTTTTAGTTGTGCTTGAACTCGGTTTGTTAATTCAATGAGTCTAAAATTTGATTTCGAACTTGATTTATTTATAAACGAGCCGAGCCGAGCCGAACTAAACTCAATTACTTAATGAAACTCTTTAAACAAGTCGAGTTTTTACAAATTGAGCTAAACTTTCGAGACTCAAGTTCGACTCGTTTACGAAACGAGTCTGAAACTCGAACTTGAACTCTACTTGTTAACTAAACAAACCGAACTCTTACCGAAGTGAGCCGAGCTCACGGACAGTTCGGGTCATCTGCAGTCCTATCCACATGTATAGATGTGTATTTATATCGTACACGTATATAACACAAGATTTTTTTTTTGAAAAAAATTATAAATCACGTAAAAATTTACATTAGCACTAATATTTATCTTTCGATTAGTCAATTTTTTTAATTTTAAAAAACATCTCCAAAATTTCTACCTTTATTAAAACTTTTTCGCCTAATACTCCCTCCGTCCCATTTTGTTTGCATGTTTTCACTACCTCTCAAAAAATGATCTATATCTTTTAATTTATAACTTATTTTATATTCAATATGGATCTTGTTTGATAGATCTCGATTAATTCTATTAGACAATATTTTTATAATCATTTAAAATATTATTAATTACTCAATTTAGCTAATGTTTTAAAAGGCACGCTTGCCGAAATTAGGCAAACAAAATGGGATGGAGGGAGTATATATTTTCACATGTAATGTCAAATCGAAATTTGACAAAGACTTCGTATTTTTATGTCCCAAATAATGTAGGAATGCTGTTGTTCCTTAAGGGTGCAATAGGTATAAAAAAAATTTGCATTCTTATTTCACTCGATGTTGATGAATATGAGTTATCTGTTTCATTTATTGTCGTACATTGCATGCATTTATGACATAGAGTTTATATTACTAATTATCATATCGTAATATTTCTGTAGAATTTCGTAATAGTTAGCAAAGCGAAAACTAAAATCGAACAAAATACATATATGGCCGGAAATATTTCATTAGTAGAATAAGAAGTCGTATGTGGGTGACGCTAAAACACTTGATAAATTAATTACTTTAGGGTATGAAAATTTATGTAGTTTAAAATTTTTGGTTCCTACGCATCGATATGTAAATGCAGCAGATTTTTTCATAGCTTTTAACAGACCGACAAATTTGACACAAGTCAAAGGTAAGCCGACGGTAGTAGGGCCATGTATCATGTATGCACAAGTGCAGTACAAATCCCCTGGAAATGTGTGTTAGAATCTGCAACATGAAACAAACAGATAAATAGATCCTTGAACTTGGAAAGATAATGACAGCAAGGTTTTGAAATATTGAATCTGCTTGATTATCGATTTGTCTATTAGTATGATATGTATTGGTATCGGTCATATATTGAGTACCGTATCGAATTTATCACAATTATCATCAACACACACACACACATATATATATACGATTTGTCTATTAGTATGATATGTACTGGTATCGGTTATATATTGAGTACCGTATCAGATTTATCACAATTATCATCAATATATATATATATATATATATAGATATAGTACCCTTCTATTGAGGGATCCTTCATTTTACTAAAATGTGGACTTTTTATTTTTAGATTATATATTGATAATCCGAACTGTTCAATATTTTTAAAACATGTTTTTAAGGGTACTTGCGAGAAATCGGCTTAAAAAAATATCTGGAAGTACTTGATCCAAATTTTTTTTTATATATGCTGACAGGAACAATTTTTTGAGAAACTGTTTGGATCAAGACATTCGGTAACATTTTAAGTTGATTTCTCGCAAGTATCCTAAAAAATATGTTTTAAACACAATAAACAGTTCAAATAATCAAAATTTGATCAAGAAATGGGAGGTGCTCATTTTAACAAAATAAGGAATCCCTAATTAGAAGCGCTCTCTCTCTCTCTCTCTCTCTCTATATATATATATATATATATATATAAACCATAGAAAGAGAGCAAAAAAATAATAATTTCTTTTAATTCGCAACTATACAAAAAGAAAAAAAAATTCAGTACTGGCTGATATAACCGGTATTTTTCAGTACGGGCTGGTATTGAGAGCGGTACGATATTATATGTACTTGGTACCATTTTTATGCCAAAATGATATGTACCAACTGGTACGATATGGTACGGTACAGTACGGTATTCACAACAATGGTAAGCAATGATCAAGTTTTCCACTTAAACGTGAATTCTTTTTTTTTTTGGGCAGAATCCATATGTGGAATCGGCGAACCCGTGCGGATCCAGCAGCGGATCAGCCATATCAGTAGCTGCAAACATGGTGGCTGTATCGCTTGGGACTGAGACCGATGGCTCCATCATATGCCCTGCGGATTTCAACTCTGTTGTAGGGATCAAGCCCACCGTAGGACTCACTAGCCGAGCCGGTGTCGTTCCCATTTCATCTCGCCAGGACTCCATTGGGTAAATCAAGCATCTCATTTCTTGATAAACACTGAGAATTTAATTTGACAGAGAACCATAACACCAGACTCAATTTTTGTAGGATAACACGAACAGACTAACGCGTAACGATGAACATTGCAGGCCGATATGTAGAACAGTATCAGATGCAGTTCATGTACTCGATGCGATCGTGGGGTTTGATCCACGAGATCACGAAGCAACAAAAGAAGCAGCCAAATTCATACCCTCGGGTGGTTATAAACAATTTCTCAACTTAAATGGCCTCAAAGGAAAGAGGTTGGGCGTGGTGAGGAACCCATTTTTGGCCCATCTGAATAGGTCCACAGGTGTTTCAGCCTTCGAAAAGCATCTAAACACATTAAGGTAAAAACTTTATAGTATACTAGCTAGTTCTGATGCTGTATTTCTAGTTCATAATAAGTCGTGACCTGGTAAAATAACAAGTGTGATCTGGTTTCAAGTCAAGAAACTTATCTGAACCACGAATTGAAAGATAAGGCTACTTACCTACTACCTCTCCCGAAACATGGAGAGTGTGTAATGGGTATGAACTTGGGAGTTAGGTATGAGTCTATCGGTTGAATTAAACTACGAGAGATAAAGTCACGACAGACATTCAGTTGAGGGGTGCAAGGCACCGAGTTACGGGGTGTATTTTTCATGAGTAAAATGGGGTGATTGTTGGGTTTTTCTCATGATGGTTGGTCTCCCATGTGCGGTTTCCCATACAACTAATGATGTGGGACAAATCCAATTAATTGAATAGGTGGAATTAATTGTGAGTGGTTGGTAACCCCTTGGTTGACTATTGTTGTCTCTTTTCCTCTATATATGTACGTGAGTGAGGGCAAGGGAGAGGAAAAAAGTGTGAGATATAGATATCGGCAAGTATTTTACCTAAAAATGTAGTTTTTAAGTTTTAAAAATTAAAAATTTTGAAGTAAAAAACTTGATTTTTATATTAAGCACTTATCAATATCTGATTGGGCTGAATTTTTTTGAGGTAACTAAAGAAATTAATCAAAACAAAATAGACAATTTTGATTATCGAAATGAGATCTCCAAATGGTCTCACACGGTAGAGGGTGAGCAAACTTGAACTCCCTGTGGCGTTGTCGGGTAGACTGGTTGTGTGTGAAAAAAGTAGAGAGGAGAGTGGTGAGGAACCACCGAGAGCGTGTGGGAATGGAGTCGAGGGTTGTCGGTGTGAACCTCTTCTTTCGAGAGTTTTTTGTAATTTTGTATATTATGATTATAAAGTTAAAATTTCTCTCAAATGTTGTTCCATTTTGTGTGTGTGATTTTCCGATCCTCAACACTTGATACATGTGGTTAGTTTCTTGTAGAATTTACTCACTTGTTTTGGAAATTTGTCTGAAAAATTGAAGGCAAATGGGAGCAACAATAGTGGATGATTTGGAGATAGCAGACATAGCAGTCATTTTGGATAAATTTCAAAATGGCGAATTAGTGGTTTTGCTAGCCGAGTTCAAGTTAGCCATAAATGATTACTTGAAAGAGCTAATCACTTCGCCAGTGCGGTCGCTAGCTGATGTTATTGCTTTCAACACAAATAATCCTGATCTGGTACGTAATTCTCCAACTTTTATTTGATAATTTAGAGTATTTAGATCAGTTTACGTGCACTTCGATTAAACTTAGAACAAAACTATTATGAACTGACCCAACAAGAATTAATAACACTGAGAGATTTTGAACGTAAAACGTAGAAGGGAGCAAACCCCTAAGTCCACGCCTTAGCTGCTAGGTCAACCCTTGAGATTTGTAATTCTCCTACTTATGATGCTAGATTAACCCTAAAGAAAACCACAAGTAACCTTAAAAGGATATGAAGGGCAAGGAGAAATGGTTTATGTGGGAATGAACTATTTCTTTGGCTTATTCTTCTAGCCTTCAAACATTTTCCCAAATCAGTTTTGTATTTTACATCTTGTTTGTATTTTAGCAGCACATGGTTTTTGAGAAGAGGAAAACACGATGTTTTCTGCGTGGTTGTTAAAATTCGTCAAATATGATCTAACAAATCTTCTTGGACTCGAGCAATACTTGTGCCCTCTGCAAATAACAATCCATTAGTGCCATCTGTAAGTTTTCTTTCATGGTGTTAAACAAATAATAACCTATTTTTATGTCAGGATCTTGAACTATCATGATTTCACAAATTAAAATGTTATGCGAAAATAAAATAATCAATAACTACATACTCGGATCCATAAAGACGATTGATATATCCATATCTGTCCGTATAGAACTTGAATGCTTCCATAATTAATAATAGCATCCATGATTTTACAAAGAGCATTAAGCCCTACGTGGAAGACATGTTTCTCTTGTTTATCTTATTTTCTAATAATTAGTCACCTTTTATTTGATGGAAGACCATATGCACTTTTATAGATAAAGAGAGGACCATTTTTCTAATTGAACTAAAATTTCTACTTCCCATCAGAGTAGAAGTTTTATTAGAAACTGTTTCATTTATTGACCAATCAAATAAAGATAAAGGCCTGAAAGATATGAAGTCCTATTGAACCTCTAATTATATATGTGACACACATAATAAGCGGGCTAATTTATCAACTAAATAAAAATTAGTCAAGCAGGCTAATTTTTTGACTAAATAAAAATTAGTCTTACATTTAGCCGATACTAGCCTAAAGACACTCTGATACTAAAGTCAAGTTTCAAAGGAGAAAACACAAAACTATTTGTATTTGTAATTGGTTGCTTACCCTTTTTTTCAAATTCTATAGTTTCTTTTATATAGGTGGTTATTTGTAGTGAGCTCATTTCAAAATCCTTTTCCGAATGATCGAGATTCCATACCTTGTGACTTTCCAAACAAGATTCCTTCAATTAATCTAAGCCTTTAACATCGAATTCTTGACATAAATTCGTACGTTCCCATAGTAGGCTTCTTTTCATAAGACCAAAGTCTTCTCCAGATTTTCCTGACAATAAGTTGGAGTTGGCCCGACACTAGGAACCCAGCCTAATGTCCAGCCCTTTGAGCCAGACCTGCATACTCCGACGCTTGTTATGAGTGGGGCAATTGTCTAGCTAAACGGGACGGCCCGACATTTCTGGCCACTACACATTACTAGAATAGAAGTTTTGAAAACCCTCTACCAAACAAGTTTTCTTCTGTTTCTCTAATGAACCAGAAAAACAGATTCTGAAAACTGCAACTGAACAAGAAGGCCTTTGAGTTTCTGTAGGTCTTTGTTTTGCCAATAAGTAGGGAGTGGAAAATTTCATGTAATTTTGGGTTGGACAATGCAGGAGAACACCGAAGAATATGATCAGGAGATTATGATTGCTGCAGAATCTACAACTGGGATCGGCGAGCAAGAAAGGGAGGCTATAAAGACGATGGAGAATCTGTCGCGAAATGGTTTCGAGAAACTTATGAAGGAGAATGAACTGGATGCAATGGTGACACCGGGTTCGAGTGTCTCCTCTTTGCTAGCAATTGGAGGGTACCCTGCAATTTCTGTCCCTGCTGGCTACAATAGCAATGGAATGCCTTTTGGGATCTGTTTTGGAGGGTTGAAGGGCACAGATCATAAGCTGATTGAAGTTGCTTATGCTTTTGAACAGGCTACAATGGTTAGGAGACCCCCTTTCTCCTTGGCCTCGGAATTTACCAAGGAAGGTTACTTGGGATACTTTTCATCATATTAACAGCCCGGCATACGCGATGCATGCGTAACTAAAAATTAATTAGTCTATCTAATAGTGAGACTAATTACTTAAATTAAATAATGAATGATATTACTTCGTTTTTGTCTCTTGTGGTTATTGGTTGGTTCAAAGTTGCTAAAAAGTAAAAACTAATATATTTTGAGGGCAATTTAAGAATTAAAAAATTGACGTAATGACAATTTAAGAGATACCAAACTGGTGTTCTCCTTTACGTATAGAATAGATAGGGTGACTGACTTCGAACTACTTTTCCATATTGGTTTATTTTCGACCTTAACTAAACTTCTATTTTAGCTTTTGGTTTATTTTATTTTATTTTATTTTTTGTAGTTTGATTCATCTTGACGAAAAATTTAAAGAAGCTGCAAGCCTGTTACCAAAAATTTCTCCTTTTTGGACAGAATCAGCAAAGAAACAAACCATAGTGCTAGAATATAGGCTTGAATTACATAAAAATTTTGAGAAACAAATTCTATTTAAATTTCTTCGACTAATATTACATGAAAAATAACTGGAGAAATTTTTTTATTCATTTCTTAATGGTTTTAAACAAACTAAATATATGTTCTAAAACTATTTTTTCAACACTGATATCATGTTAGAATATTTGGAAAGAAAAAAACTTAGGTACGAAACCTAGGTTTTTATTTTAATTCAAAAATAAAATAAGGTAAACTTTAGAATTTTGGAGAGTTGGGCTCTCATACCAATTTGAGGTGGGCCTTATTGCAATTATAAGAGATTTAGGGGGTCCTAAAGCAAGCAAAACATGCAGAGCCGGGCCTGGATTTTGCCTGCCCATTATTAATCCATAATCACCAGCAAATTAAGGGAAACATGGAACGTGTTTGGTTGTGTTTAATTTCTTACTAAATTGAACTACTTGCACCATGATTCATGGCTTCATTTATAGTTAGGATTTTTTTTTCCCTAAGCATGTGATTATCCTAATGGGTGTTCTGCCACTCACACTTAGAGATGGTTTTGACTAAATTAGTTTTTTTTTAGTCGTTATAATATTTAAAATTAATCATTTATCTTAAACGACAAGAATTAAAAAAAAAATATAAAAATCATCTTAATGTGGTGGTATAAAAGATAACCCGATAGTGTATTCTGTCATTAGCTACAGGTATTTTTCCTTACCGGATGGGAGGCGGTCGAGAATGTTATGTCAGGAAAACCTTCGACGATGAAAGAGGAGTAGGAGTAGGATGGAATCGAATGAGACAAAGTCAAGCGGGGAGAGCATGCACTTAGAGAATTTACTTCGAGTATAGAAAAGTTTGCTAGTAAGAATTCATCAAGGCGTATTATGGTTTTTCATCGATGGATTGGATCGAAGCGATTGCAGCGAAGAACATGCATATATAAAAAGAAAAATGCAAATCGTATAAACAAATATTCGTTAATTTTCTTTTTTACTGAAATTTTATTATAAGATTTACTCATTTATATTTCTTGCGTCAAGAGAATGAATAATATAAAGAAATGATTAAGAATGGATGTATAAAATAATGATTGAGAGCGAAAGCGTAAAGTAAGAATTACAATTGCGAACGGAGAAATCTACCATCGGAAGCTTGAACCGCATTAATTTTATTCGGACCAATGGTAATGTATGACTTTAGCACATGACTCAAAGACATCCCAAAGGCCAGTGACCTGTAAATGAATTAAAATAGGTCAACAACATTTTCTCGAATAATTCTTCTCCCTTCCTCATTCTCTATTTGGCCTGGATTATTTATTTAAATTATTTTGTCTTTATTCAAAAAAATTTGTATTTGTTATTTTTACATTATTTTTTTAAACTTATTAGTTCATCTCGACGAAAAAAATTTTAAAAGTATAAAATTATGTCTAAAAATTAAAAAAATTCACTAAAGTCGAAAATAAGTCAACACTGACACTCTTTTGGGCTTATTTCTTGTTTTTTCCAATTTTTTTAATTTTTGGATATAATTTTATATTTTTCTGAAATCGTTTGTCGAGACAAACCAACAACCATAAAAAAATTAACGCAAAATAAAAAATTATAAAAAAATTTCAAATAAAGATAAAAAATAATCAAATAATAATCTAATAATTACCACAATCCAAATAGATAATTGATTTATTTCAAGACTTAAATACTCCAATCAAACTAAATCAATACACTTAATCACATAATGCACGCGTGTGTATGCGAGAAAAAGCGGGAGCAGCGTGCGTGAATGAAGGCATCTTTAGGAAACATCTTAAACTATTAATACGTACAAGAGTGAGGATTGAAAACGAAAGCATAAAGTAATGTTTGAAAACAGAAGCGTAGAATGATAATTGAGAGAAAAAACAAAAAGTAGTTAATTATTTTGTTATTGCGTCATGTGCTAAGTCATGACATTGTTGTAAAAAACTCATAATCTTCTCAGATGAAAACTTCAATCTCTCTTTGTCATTTGGTCAAACATTTAGTATGTGAATCTACTATCTTTCACCAGATGAGCTTTCTCCTGATGTTCTGGATACATTCGAATATAGATGTGTTCGGAATCATTAAATGCACGTGAAACTCTCAATAATTTGTGGAGTCCACGTACATCCAACAATTTTGAACACATCTGTGTTTGAATGTTTGCACGTTGACTTATTTTATTCAAGAAAGTCTATGCTTCCAGAAGAAGTTTTCCAAAAAAGGTCTTAGAAGTGTCCAAAAATTGACATGGCGATACACTTGGGTCTCGTTTGATTTGTGGATTTAAATTAGCGATATTAATAGTTTTGAGACTAATATTTTTTTGATTATTTATACTGGTACTGTTTTAATACCAGTTAAATCTAATCTCGTGTTTGATTTGGATTGGATTATTGTCAGGATATCTCACTCAGACGTCTAAAATTTTGAACAAAGATGTTTTGTATGATAGATTGCATGTGTGAATATACGTACGTGACGGTGGCATGGTTAGTTGGCGATGGTGGTCGGAGGCGGTGGTGGCGTGGTGGTGATGGTTTGATATGGTGGAGTAATGGTTGGTACAGACGAGATTAAATGAGTTACACCCGTCTCCTCAAAATAAAATAGTACTCTTAGCAAAAAAAATAAAATAGTACCCCATATATAAGTATTATAATAATTCTGAAATTATTTGTCCTATTTTAGTTTTGAAGAACCAAACATGTTATTGTGCAGAATTAAACACGAATAGTCTAATTTTATGTGTCTAATCCGCGAATCAAAGAAGATCTTGAATCCCATCACTTCCTTTTTATTTGTTTTTCTTTTGTCTTTTGTTTCTACACTGGCCAAATTTGACTTCTTTATAAGTTGGCTCCATACCCTCCAAGTAAAGCCAAAATATTAATTAAAGAAGTCAACTTTGGCCCGTATGGAGACAGAACAGAGGAAGGCAGTAGGAAAATTCTCTATTAGGCCGTCTAGTTTATTTATTTTTGTCTCCATTCAATTTTTTTTTACATTTATTATTTTGGCCTTGATATTTTATAAATTATTGGTCTTTTTTATGAAAAAATCTAAAAAGTATAAAATTATGTTTAAAAATTAAAAATATGTCACTAAAGACGAAAAACTCAAAAAGACTCTATTTTTAGAATTTTATTTTATTTTCTGAATTTTTTTTAAAATTTGGTCAATTATTTATAATTTTTCTGAAAACTTTTATCGAGATGAACCAATAATTCACAAAAAGTTACCGAAAAATAAAAAATTATAATTTTTTTTACATAAAGACGAAAAAATAATTTAATAATTTAGCCGATTCAAATGAAAATTACGTTACCCAAGTGTACTGCCATGTCAATTTTTGGACACTTCTGGAGCTTTTTTGTAAAACTTTTTCTTCGAGGAGCGTAGACTTCCTCTATTCTATTAATTTAATTCTATTGAATCTCAATCTCAATGTCTCCATTTGGCTAAAATTATCCAGGCTAGATTATCCGGCTTTTTTTTGTCTTTATTCAAATTTTTTTTATATTTGTTATTTTTATGTTATTTTTTCATAGATTATTGGTTCGTATCGACGAAAGGAATCTAAAAAGTATAAAATTATGTCTAAAAGTTTAAAAAAAATCACTAAAGACGAAAATAAGCCAACACAGACGCTATTTTTGGCTTATTTTTTGTCTTTTCTGAACTTTTTTCAAATCTAGCCGATGATTGATAACTTTTCTGAAAGCTCTTGTCGAGACGAACCAACAATCATCAAAAAATTGATGAAAAACAAAAAATTAAAAAAAAATTTCAAATAAAGACAAAAAACTAAACAGTGAATAATCCAATAATTCAGCCAGGCCAAATGGACCCTAGATAGATTATGTAAGTCTTAGTCATTCTCAATCTATATAGTAACTACTAAAGGTTATGTCCTGTTTCATCCAGTTTTTGGCAATTTATCCAAAACAAACATGACTACTCCATCCTCTTCCCTTCTGCTTTTGGTTTCTCTAGCCATATTATTATATGGGTCCCAAACAATCTCTTCCCATTCCCATGCATTTTCAATCAAAGAAGCCACCATTAAAGACCTCCAAACAGCTTTCAGGAAAAACCAACTGACCTCAAGACAACTAGTTGAGTTCTACATTGGACAAATTCAAAGTCTCAACCCACTCCTCAGAGCAGTCATTGAGGTGAACCCAGATGCGTTGCACCAAGCAGATGCGGCCGATCGCGAACGAAAAGCTAATAACTGGTCGCGATCGTTTCATGGGCTTCACGGCATTCCGGTCTTGCTCAAGGATAATATTGCAACCAAGGACAAGCTTAACACATCGGCCGGATCATTCGCCTTGCTGAAATCCGTCGTGCCTCGTGGTGCAGGCGTGGTGACGAGGTTGAGGAAAGCCGGGGCGATTATACTGGGGAAGGCTAGCTTGAGCGAATGGATGAGTTTTCGCTCGACAAACGCACCGCGAGGTTGGAGTGCCAGAGGTGGGCAAGGAAAGGTGAGGATATGTAAATGTATTGCGACAAATTCATAAAACATAGAAATGAAAATTTAATCGGAACACAAACCGAACTAAGTCATGTATTTTGCACAGTTCCCTTAAGACAAAATTACCGAGGTTTGCTTCGGCATAGTCTCCCAGGGTATATAAAACGACTCTTCGGTCGGAAAAACACCAATTTTCCAATTGTCTGTTGAACTCTGTTGCGTTTATCTCTCTCTCTCTTACAAAAATCACAACTCTAAGATAAGAAAATGTAAAAGGAATTTTTGACTCATAAAAAAAAGTGAAAACACCACATAAAATTTATGGAATCCTACAACTCTCAAGATCCAACTGGATGGTAATTTTCAATGGTAGACATGAATGAGTCATCATGGGCATCATGGCATATCATGGTGACTCTTGGGTTGTATATTTACTGACCGAGATTTTCCGGTTGTCGAGAGATCATTCGGTGTTCTATTTCATTCACATCCTTCGAATTTCAAATAGGATTGTCTAAGGGCACGTTTGGGTTTTATTGAGTATCTGTAATTCAATATTTTTAGACTTTGATATTTTTTTTTATCTACAATGCGGTACTGCAGAATCCTTATGTTTTGACAGCAGATACGTGTGGTTCAAGTAGTGGCTCTGCAATATCAGTAGCAGCAAATTTGGTAGCAGTTTCACTAGGAAGTGAGACTGATGGATCCATCCTTTGTCCAGCAAGTTCAAACTCAGTGGTGGGAATAAAGCCAACTGTAGGTCTAACCAGTCGAGCTGGCCTCATTCCAATCTCTCCGACAGAGGACACCATAGGGTGAGCCTACAATTATATAGTAACCCTAAATGGATAGAGTAATGCTAAAAATTCAGATGTTTCGGACATATTCGAGCATAGATATGTCTAGAATCGTTGAATGCATATGGGGCCCTCAATAATTTGTAGACTTCACGTGCATCTAATGATTCCGGACACATGAACATCTACGTTGTTGAACTTTTTGAAATGAATGTAATCTGTGCAAAAACCGTGCACAAAATATCTAAAAAAATGTTACTTTTATCCTTTTTGACTATTCTATGCACAAAAAAACCGGGGCTCTATTTGGCCAAACCAAATTATTGGCGTATTTGCCACTTGTCAAAAACCTACACTCATTTGGGCTAACCTGTTCCAGGTAATGTAAGATTTTGGACTTTGTTTTGTGTCACGTGATAAAAATGTAAAGTGAAAGTAAAAGAGGCAATAACCGTCAATTATTAGCTTATATATAATTGGTTTCCATTTTGGCTAAACTGTTCTAACTAAAATAATATTGGAGAATAATTCCGTTATTTATCTTACAGAGTCAAATAAAATCTTTCATTAAATTCGGTCAAAATACACCACAAACAATTTAGTTCAAACCGGTTGAGCAAGATTAAGTTCCACTCCATAAAACATAATCTAATAATTCAATACTAACCACAAGCGAAATAGACCCTAGAATGTACATTCATAAACATGATGCTCTTAAGCAATGATCCAACCATAATTCCCGAGTCTAAGTGTTGGTGTATTATTTTGAATGGAGCATGCAGGCCCATTTGCAGGACAGTAGCAGATGCTGTTTACGTGCTTAATGCTATTGTAGGCTTTGACAAGAACGATGCTAGCACAACAAGAAAAGCATCAAGATACATCCCACGCGGTGGCTATGTGCAATTTCTGAAGAAAAATGGGCTCAAAGGAAAGAGAATAGGGATTGTAAGAAACCCTTTCTTTGATTTTGGCAACAATTCTGTCGTCTCTCAAGCTTTTGAAAATCATTTCCAAACATTAAGGTAACAGATCTGTCTGTCTCTCTCTCTCTCTCTCTACACACACACACACACAAAGTCCACTTCTTATGAGGAATCTCTGGTTTTGTTAAAATGCATACATCCTATTTTCTAATCTGAACTGTTTAATGTATTTAAAACATGTGTTTAAGGGTATTTGCAAAAAATCAATTCAAAGAAATACAAAAAAGGGTTCATCCAAGCAATTTTTTATAAATATTAATATGAACAGTTTTATGAAAAACTGTTTACATCAAGACTTTTCCTATAATATTTTTAGCCGATTTTACATAAGTACCTTTGAACACATGTTTTAAACACACTAAACGGTTCAGATCATCAAAATTTGATCAGAAAATAAAATGTTCGTATTTTAGCTAAATGAGGAATCCGTTATAAGAATGGGACACACACATTCTCTCTCTCTCTCTCTCTCTCTCTCTCATATGTGTGTGTGTGTGTATATATATATATATATATATATATATATATATATATATATATATAATAGCCACATTCTAATGGGGGATCCCTTATTTTGTTAAAATGAGGACTTTTTATTTCCCAATTATATTTTGATGATTCGGACCATTCAATGTTTTTAAGGGTATACACGAGAAATCGACTCAAAAAAATATCGGGAAGAGTTTGATCCAAATTATTTTTCATAAAATTGTTTCTATTAGTATTTATGAAAAACAGTTTGAATCAAGCTCTTTTTGGTAATATTTTGAGCCGATTTCTCACGAGTATCCTTAAAAACATATTTTTAATACATTAAACGGTTCGGATTATCAAAATTTAATCAGAAAATAAAACGTTCTCATTTTAGCAAAATGAGGAATCCCTCATTAGAGACTTACTCAGAGAGAGAGAGAGAGAGAGAGAGAGAGAGAATTAATGTCTAAAAAATATTAATAACGGGTAGTTCCAACTCTCTTTCTAACTATTTTTACTATATCGATGATTAGGAAAAAGGGTGCAATTTTGGTAGACCATTTGGAAATAGCCAACATCTCGGAGATCTTGAACCCCAGTGCAAGTGGTGAAGTGGTAGCACTATTTGCTGAGTTTAAAATCTCTTTGAATACTTACCTGGAAGATTTAGTGGCCTCTCCTGTTCGCTCATTGGCAGATATCATAACATTCAACCAGCAAAATGCTGACCTGGTAAGTATATATACACATATAAACCCTAAGAAATTATCCAAGTGGTAGAGTAGATAAGTTGTAAACACATATATTCTGCGGTCAAAACTCGACAACTTAATACTTAGAATCATTAGGGATTATGCCCGGTCGTTACCTCCACGGCCCTGAGAACTATTCGGTAAATGAGCAAGACAAGTTGGATAATAGATCATTGAAGTTCAGTTTGTAAACTTAACATTCAAAAATCTGTTCGAGCTTGACATGTTTATGAGACGAGTCAATCTTCACCAGCTTAAATTGTCCCAATCTGATTGTTATATCGTAATTAGCTGAACGAGTCGAGTACTAACTTGTTTACTATACTCCCTTATGTCCACTCTTCGAAGCTCTCTCTGTGCGGAACTATATCTATTGTAGTATTTTATATTCTATCTCCACAATAAAAAAATTAATTATTTGTCTTTAAAAAAAAAGTTGTGTCTAACACCAAATAAAATATTGCTTGGTAATTCGTTTAATTGTTCAAATCCAATTTTATGAAATGATAAGTTATTTAAAAAATTATCAAAAAAACACCATCTACCCTATTCCTTCCGTTTTTGAAAATAAACACCACCTCATACATAAAGAAGCTATCAAATATAATAGCCCAAGAAGACGCCTAAAAAGATAAAAAAGACCCTCATAATCTAAATTTTCATGCCATGTCCAAAACAAGGCTACCATTAATGTTGCTACCTCTGACGACCTTCCTAACTTTTCAAGAGAATCCTCCTTAACTTCAGCTGCCGAACCCCCAACATAACCATCCCATCTAAACTAATAAAAATCACAACGCTGCCTTCTCCATCTTCCAAAACCACCGCATTGCCTCCGTGAACTCCCAAAACTAACATTAATCCTGTGCTGTCACATCACATTTTGGTTGATCCCTTCTATATAGAGAAATTCCAGGTATGTAGAATTCTGGGTGATACCCTAATGTTGACAAATTACTTGGATTAAACAGGAAATGATCAATCAATATGGGCAACTGATCTTTCAGTTAGCCGAGGCCACAAATGGTACTGGAAATACTGAGAAAGCGGCTTTGCAAAACCTAGCAAAATTGACGAAAGACGGATTCGTGAAGGTGATGAGGGAGAATAAGCTAGATGCATTGGTGACTTCTGGACCTGATGCAGCCCCTCTTCTGGCAATAGGGGGATTTCCTGCCATTGATGTTCCTGCTGGATATGATGAGAATGGAGTGCCTTTTGGTATCACTTTTGGAGGGTTGAAGGGTTCAGAGCCAAAGCTGATTGAAATTTCTTATGGGTTTGAGCAAGCTACTATGATTAGGAAGCCTCCCTCATTCAAGCCTTGAAAAGTTTGAAGATTCAGTAAGGTTGAAGCAGTCATCAATGGGGACTTGAATTGAAATTCCATTTTTTGTGGGGGTATATTTGATGCTGGAAGTATTTTGTTGTTTTTATTCAATAAGGTTGAAGCAGTCAACCAATAACGTTTGAAGATTCAACTGGGATTTGTAGGAGAAAACCCAGTTCGATCTAATTCAAGTGAAATTCAAGCCTAATTTTTGCAATTAGGATAAATGATTCTCACTGTTTGTTTGATGTGTAAAGCATGTTTTTATTCGTGTCACTTAGCGAGTCCAAACGGCAATAAATTAACTGAGACTTGACCCATATTGTCGGAATGGGATCCTGCTGTGCATACTGCATAGCAAGTATTCTAGTGTCAAATTAACGTTATTTTGATGCGTAAAAAAAACTGTCCAAACACTATCCAAAATTATTTAAAAAACATTACGTAGGACTGCAATCGGGTTAAGCCAAGCCAATCTTTGGAGTGTTCGAACTCGGCTCGTTAACTAAACGAGCCTAAAATTCAAGCTTGATCTCGGCTCGTTTACAGCTAAGCCGAACTAAACTCATTTACTTAATAAGCTTCTAAAACGAGTCGAGTTTTTAAGAATCGAGCTTTCGAGACTCAAACTTGGCTCGTTTATGAAACGAGCTTAAAACTTGAACTTGAGCTCGACTTGTTAACTAAACAAGAGCTGAATTGAGACCTTATCAAGCAGAGCCGAGCTTACGAATGGCTCAGTTCAGTTGCAACCCTAAGAGTGAGTGTGAAGGAAAGACAAAATTATCAAATTTAAGATTAAAACTGAGGGAAGTTAATGAAAACTAACGGCATAGGGTTATGATTTGTAATTTCAAAAGCAGAGAAATTTATTGTATTTTTCGAAACCTTAGACAAAGTCCTTGCAATTGTCAGAAATTTCAAGAGAGGTCAGTGCATTTTACCCTTTTAGTTTTTCTTATCATATATACATTTAATGTAGATTATGAAAGGAAGATGCGAACTTTTTCTGCAGTATGCAAAATCTGTGGGGTGGCTTTGTCACTCTTTCAATAGTCGTCCAATGGCAAATGAACCCAAGACAGGGCCGGCCGGCCAGGGATGGAGTCAGAGGGGTCAGTAGGAGAGACGTAATAAAATTCACCTCTGTGTAATGAAATTCTTGTTCAATCTCTGCGGCCGGCAATGGTTGTTTGTATTGAATATTTCTCAATCGTAATTGTAATCGTAATTGTATCCGTATTGCATATTTATATATATTTTTAATAATAACATATATATACGGGAAAATAAAGGGTTAAGTTTTCTTAATTTCGAAGTATTGGATTTAAAAAAAAAATAATTTAGTTCACGAAGATCAGATTCTTTTAATGTTAAGATTATGACACTACTTGCGTAATATTAAACTAAAATTAATAGTAATAAAGATACTTATTATGCAGAAAGAAACATGTAGTGCAAGTATTATCTTTTAATATTTTTTGAATGTTCTTTTTGTTTTTTTATCGACAATAAGGACGATTTATTAATTTTTAAAGCATAAATTACAAATATTAAAAGAAAAACAAGCACAAAAGACGTCACAACGATCACTTTGAATCACACCCAAGAGATCGACAATCACACACTACTTGAAACCTCGGGAAGAGCACTCGGAAGGTTTGCAAGATACAAAACCTAGATATTAATTCTTATTGTGTTATGCATGTATTCATAGACTTATATTTTAATAATTAAAAAATTAACAAAATAGACTCGTACATGTATTCTATATGTATTAATCTTACGTATCCTAGTCGTATATGTATTCTATTTTTTTTAATTTCTCGTATTATTATATACGTATTGTATCGTATTATATCGTATCGTATTGTAATCATATTCCGAATCCATGGATAAATATCCATGCTCATAGTAAATCACTAAACTGGAATTGGTCATACACCCAGATTGTCCGGAATATTTCGCTTTTGACTATAACAATCTTAAAAATAAAAAAATCTGATTAAAGCTAAAAAGAACTCTCTGAAATTAAAAAAAATAAAAATAAAAATGACAGTTTTACTGTCTTAATCTGTCTTCTCGTTTGTATTGTCGTTTAGGTTGATACCTACTTCTAAATATTTTGATCAAAAGCTTTTTTTTTTACTAAGTACCAAAGATAATGCCTTTAAAATGATTAATTTAATCAAGATGGGTTTGACCTGACTTGATTATTTAGTTATTTTTTCGTCTTTATGTAAAAAAAAATTGTAATTTTTTATCTTCCGTCAATATTTTGTAGTTTGTCTTAACGAGAGATTTCAGAAAAATTATAAATAATGGACCAAATTTAAAAAAAGTAATCTAAAAACTGGGTCTTTTTGTGCTTATTCATAGTCTTTAGTGATTTTTTTTTAGCATTTTGACATAATTTTATACTTTTTAGATTCGTTTAATCGAGACAGACCAATAATCCACAAAAAATTGAGGACAAAACTAAAAATGCAAAAAAATATAAATAGAAACAAAACGTACTTAAAAATAAACAAGTTAAGGCAAATAGAGCCTTAAACCGTCTATAAATAACAGTATATATAGTTTTTTTTTTGCTAAGTAACCGCATATATATAGTTGAGTAATGATGCATGTGGGATTTACATTATTTTAAAAGACTCTACATGTATCGGATGGTTCTGAACACATTTGTGTCGAAATTTATATATGAAAATTAGGTGTGTACATAGACTTGTTCTTTGGACATTGATTCTCGAGTAATGCTAGGAATAGATACAGATAAAGATGTATATATTCGAAATCGTTAGATCCGGAATCATTGGCTCCATCTTTCTCTTGCCTTAATATTAAAATCGTTGGGATGACGACGGCCATTACGTATTCATTTGGTCAATCTGTGTGTATGTATAAAAACTATATATTAACGTTATATATAATATAATGTGTCATTCCTTGTTTATGCGATTAATCCCACAAAATCATGAGTTCATCCTCTTCCCTGCTGCTCTTGATCATTTCTCTTGCCATAGCAATCTCTTCCCATTCCCATGCATTTTCAATCAGAGAAGCCACCATTGAAGAACTCCAAACAGCTTTCAGGAAAAACCAACTGACCTCAAGGAAACTAGTTGAGTTCTACATTGGAGAAATTCAAACTCTCAACCCACTTCTCAGAGCAGTTCTTGAGGTGAATCCAGATGCCCTGCACCAAGCAGATAAGGCGGATCGCGAGCGAAAAGCTAAGACGCGGCCGCGATCGTTTCATGGGCTTCACGGCATTCCGGTTTTGCTCAAGGATAATATTGCAACCAAGGATAAGCTTAACACCACGGCCGGATCATTCGCGTTGCTGAAATCCGTGGTGCCTCGGGATGCAGGTGTGGTGATGAGGTTGAGGAAAGCAGGGGCGATTATATTGGGGAAGGCTAGCTTGAGCGAATGGATGAGTTTTCGATCGTTAGTTGCAGCTAATGGTTGGAGTGGTAGAGGAGGGCAAGGAAAGGTAAGTCAATATTTGTATTGGTTTTAGCATCGATATTGAGATTCTAGATCTCAGAAACTCTCTTTTCCTTGTCCTGGGTGATTCTGTCTCAAGGGCATGTTTATTAGTAGGGATATCAACGGGACGTATCGGAGTCAGATTTGATAATTTCCGTCCGCGATCCCTGAATTCAAAATCTATCCCCATCTCCGTTCCGTTCTCCGAACGGAGAATGAATCCACCCCATCCCCACCCTGCCCATCCCACCCCATTTAAAAAAAAAAAAAAAGAAATCAATTCACCTCACATAAAAGTAATCACAAATCTATAATTACAAAACTAATCCATAAAATAACATAGGGTCTAAATTCTATCCAACACTACAAAACATAAAGTCTAAATTCATCTAATGAAAACATCAAATAATTAAATGTTTGTATATTTTGAAGATATATCTTTAAATAAAATTTAAAAAAAACTCTGAACTCTATTTTAAAAAAAAAAGAGGATAAAGGGGAACGGGATGGGAAATGAAGCGGATGTACTAAGACCTGTCTCTAACCCGTTTCCTATTTTTTCCCCAACTTTTACTTGGATCCATATCCATCCCGATCCCCGAATAAATTCCTGAAACTTCAATTCGAACAGGATGGGGAACGGGGCAGATCGGATCGGATCGGACGAAATTATCATCATAAATTATTTCCGGTCAAAGAAAGGTCCATTAGTTGTCTCCCTGATATTGTTATCAGGCTTGTTATATCTGGAGTTTATTTTTTTATTGGACTCTGGGTATTAATATCCGAATACTAATTTATCCGCCTAGAGAGGAATAGAATTTTTCCAACCTTTCCATACATATCTTATCTCCTTTTGCTTTCTATTTATACACATGTCATTATTAATTATAAAATATTATTATTAATTATGAGAACGCCATTCACCTACTCATATCCATCGTTATCTTTCTTTCTCAAAAAATGCTCAAATAACTGTTTGCTTTAGGTCCTCAAAAGCTCTTTGACACTCTTCCAATTAATGCAGTGCCATGATTTGTTTGTACGTCCTTCTTTAGGATATTTTTTAGTGGAGCAGCTCTATTCGAATAACTTACGATCGATGAATCTTCGGTAATAGTTCACAAACCATAAAAACGATCTTAGTTTACTCACCTTGGTAGGTGCTTGCCACTCCTCAATAGCTCTGATGCCCATTCTCTTTATAACTATTCATCCCTACTACTATATCTCCCTTCTTATTATATTCATCATATCTATTACAAAATTTTAACTGTTTAGCAAACGGGCTGTAAGAGTATCAAGATTGGCCATAACATTTAAGAGGGCATGCACAACCTGCATACGTATGGCGAATTGAAACTTAATGGATAATATGAGAGAGAAATGTAAGAAATGATGAGATACTATTGCTTAGAAAAGTGAGAAGAATGAGAGAAAGTTTGTTCTAACTGTGAAGGCTTCCTTTGAAACAACAAAGACAAAGGCAACCAGAGAGATTAGGATGTTGAAATAGAGAGAAATATGAAAACTTGACCATTTTGAATGAACAAAAATTAAATAGATGTCCGTATGTGTCGTAAAAATTTTAAGGAGAAAGGGTGACTAAGGGGCTTGCCCTCGAAGGTCATGAGGTCGAATCTCACTAGAACCAATCACTAGCTAGGGGTCACTGGAGTTTGTCCGGTTGTTAACTTCAGAATCCCAAGATCTAGTCAGCATTAAGTTGAGGATAATCCCAAAACTAGTTAGATATATACGTCAACGTACTATAAAAAAAAGAAGTTGTCTGATGGGTTAAGCAATTGATTATCTTTATTTTGGAATTTTTAGACTAAGATATTGAGCCTACAATGTGGTGTAGAATCCATATGTTCTTTCAGCAGATCCTTGTGGTTCAAGCAGTGGATCAGCAATATCAGTTGCAGCAAATATGGTAGCAGTTTCGTTGGGAACTGAAACTGATGGATCCATACTTTGTCCAGCAAGTTCTAATGCAGTAGTCGGAATCAAGCCAACCGTAGGTCTCACCAGTCGAGCTGGTATCATTCCAATCTCTCCGAGACAAGACTCCATAGGGTGAGTGTATGATTACAAAATCTACGTTCAAACAAATTCATCACAGAATACCCACAAAGGATGGAATATGTATTTTTTGATGCACGAATTTTTGCCACGTTCGTAAATGGTGTACATTTCATTCATGTTGCAGTATACGAAATGATCACCAGCCAAATAGTTTTCTATGCACAGTCCCTGACAATTTTCAGCCTAAAATTTGGTGTATTGTTTGAATATGCAGGCCTATTTGCAGGACAGTAGCGGATGCTGTTTATGTGCTTGATGCCATTGTAGGATTCGACTCCCATGATGCTAAAGCAACAAGAAAAGCATCAAAATACATTCCACGCGGTGGCTATGTGCAATTTCTGAAGAAAAATGGGCTCGAAGGGAAAAGAATAGGGATTGTAAGAAACCCTTTCTTCAATTTTGGCAACAATTCTGCCCTCTCTCAAGTTTTTGAGAATCATTTCCACAGATTGAGGTAGCAAAACTCTTCCTCTCCCTGTCAAGTAAAGATCTCATGAACTAGATTTAAGCATTTTTACTGTTTCATTGGTTAGGCAAAAAGGTGCAATATTGGTTGACCATTTGGAAATAGCAAACATTGAGGAAATCTTGAACTCCACTGGAAGTGGTGAAGCTGTAGCAGCAATAGCTGAGTTCAAACTTTCTTTGAATGCTTACCTGAGAGATTTAGTGACCTCGCCCGTTCGATCATTGGCAGATGTGATAGCATTCAACCTACAAAATCCTGATCTGGTAAGTACATATATATTAGCAAATGGGTTCTCATCTTGTATGCATTTTTTCTAGAAAACAGCCTAATTCAGCAGGGCAAAAGTTGCACGCTAGGAGAAGCCAAATCCTGAATAGCAGAACCTAGTCTAGTAGAAAAAATACATTAGAATACAGTTGATTCATCGTATCGTAATGGCTCCACATTGTATGATCCCTCGGGGGTTGTAGAGAACAGTTGCCAATGAGGCAATGAAGGATTGTCACTGTTTTGCTCAGACATTACCCATCATATCCATCTGAAACCAATTTCCTCTTCAAGAATCTCCCGATTGACCTCTCTGTTGTTGAATCTTAGCTGATTTCTGGCTAGCCAAATAGAGTAAATAATGGTGGAAGATGAGGACTGCCCTAGAGAAATAGTTTGTTTCTTTGAGCCCTTGGAGAACCTCCAGTTTGACCACCACTATAGCAGCTCTGATACAGTAGCCCAATCAGCGTTCCACCAAGATAGGAACTTACACCAAATGCCCACACCTTGGGACAATGCAGTAACACATGGTCTTGGGTTTCTAATTCATGGCCACAGAAAGAACACATAGCCTCCCGAATGCTCAAACTACCTAGAAAGAACAACATTTCGGTCACTTTAACTTTGTCCGGTGGCAAAGGCTGGGCGAGTGACTAGATCAACTTACTGCTTACTGTCATGGGATGCGACCAATGTAAGTACAACAATAGCTGCCACATTATAGCAATGTATATGATTCATGCAAACCATGACGGGGACTCGTTTACTTGAACTGTTAAACAGGAAATGATGAAAGAATACGGGCAAGTGATCTTTGAGTTAGCTGAGGCCACAAATGGGATTGGGGATACTGAGAAGGCTGCTTTGCAAAACCTAGCAAGACTGACGAAAGGTGGATTCGAGAAGGTGATGAGGGAGAATAAGCTAGATGCATTGGTGACTCCTGTAGCAGATACAAACTCTGTTCTGGCAATAGGAGGATTTCCCGGAATTAGTGTTCCTGCTGGACATGATGAGAATGGAGTGCCTTTTGGTATCAGTTTTGGAGGATTGAAGGGTTCAGAGCCAAAGCTGATTGAGATTTCTTATGGGTTTGAACAAGCTACTATGATTAGGAAGCCTCCCTCATTCAAGCCTTGAAACATCTGAGATTTATAAGATTGTCAGAAAATTCCAATGAGTATACGAAGAAAATTAATATGCAAACACTTGCAAGTAATGCTTCCAATCTATATCTCTAGAACGTATCCGATGAGTTTTTATTTGTTGAACTTTGCATGACATTAGCAACGCTATAAAGATGTGTATTTGTATAAAAATAACGCATAACGAGCTCGACAATCCCTCCTCGGCTATCAAGTGCAAGAAATCTAAAGACACTAGTGTGATGTCGGCCAACACTCCTTTAATGCCTAAGTTAGTAATCAAAACAATTAATCTAGGTTACTTGGAAAAATAGTAGAATTCTCTTAAGGCTCGAGTACGTACCTTTTTTGTTGACTTCGGCTCTCCTTTTTACCTTCAACCCCCTCGGCCCCTGCATTTTTTCGGAGTCTGTTGATGATGGGGTTCCTTAGCCACTCCCCTCATGAAGCCTTCTCAACTTATCTCCGCCCTAAATCCTCTTAGACAGACTACTACTAATCTGTTAGAATTAAGGAAAACATAATACAATTATAATTGTGTAAAACAGTAACTTATAGTGACTGGTTGAAATTCCAGAATCTGTCGAACACACAAATTAAAAATTGATTGAGGTTTGTATTGGACACAATTTTGTTAAGACAAAATATACCCTCGCTACGGTGCTACGAGATGAATTGGCGTCTGTCTCCGATGATGCAACGATCAAAACTAGTAGTAGCAGCACTGCAAACTACTAGTCTGTCGAACTAGAATGTGCACTACACTCTCTCTCAAAGAACAAGAAATTTAATGCAATAGGATGCTATGAATGCAAGAGCAGAGGTTTAAATTTTTGAGTCCGAAATTTGGAATGGGATGGCCTGTATTTATAGGTAGTCAAGGGGTACAACTACGCCCAAGAGTTGCACTAATTCGACTAAAAAAGGTAAGGGTTGCACCGGTTTGTAAGGAAAAATTGGTTCGGTTAGATGGATTGATTCGGCCCAGGGTCGCAATAGTTGGGTCTTCAAACGGTCATGAACCGCCCAAGACCAACGGTAAAAAACACGGGCCTCCGAAATGTGTCGGAAACATTCAAACGGGTTAGAAACGAATCCAAGAATAAATCTAGAAGGAATTTAATTTAATTAATTAAATAATTAACTTAATTAAATAAGTTCTCAATAAAAAGAATATTACCTAAATGATCCAAACCCGAACCAAGACAATGTGTGCTTGTGTGGTAGTTTGAGCCAAAACACATGTTACCTAGATCTTTCTCCATCCACAAAAGTGGAGTGTGACTCTTGGACCCAAATCTTTAACCAATGTCAAGCTATATAAGTCATTAGAAAGTTCAACATTTTTTGTATGTGGGACTACATCATTTCCATCTCTTTTACTAATCTTTGAAACCTACTTTGGATTCAATTGAAATATAAATAGTTTTGTCCAGCCAAATATATAATTTTAAGCTTCATATGTATAAAAACATATTGCCGCTTGGATTCACACATAAAAATATGTGAGACCCACTTTTATTTTAGCTAAAACTATGTTTTCTCAAACTATTTTTTCAACAATTCCTTATCTTTACATGTATGTCGCCCACTCCCAGCATGGACATCGTAATAGTCGATAAGAATAGGCAATCCGAGAAGAATAGAACATGTGATCTGAGAAGAACGAACGATCCAAGCAGAATAGATCTCCTCGTCAGTTTTCCCACCTATCAAATACGTATGTGCGAATTGTCTAAAATGAAATTTAAAATTGTAATGGAGAGACCTCATGATTTCCCTTTTAACTTCCTACAAATACTAAAATACTAAAGTGCCCCTCTCGTGAATCGGTCGGTTCTTAAAGTATTTGTTTTGTTAGACTCAAACCCAAAGTCTAGCCAAAGTCCAAAGCTTGAGCTATTGGGTTTCTAAGTTTCTAAATCGGATCACACTCTGCCAAATAAGTTGGCCAAACACAGGACAAATGAACCCCCTCTCTTAAGAGGAAAGTAAACATTCATAACAAGTAGGTCACAAAACTTGTTTGTTTCTCTGATTTAGGTAAACTTCCTTTGACTCTCCTGGCATGTTATTCTCCTATAAAAACCTCTCCATTACCCCTTTTTTAGAGAGAGAGAGGGAGAGAGAAGATGGCTCTGGTTGTATTGCTCATCTCTCTGGTGGCAACCATGCCATGGGTTCAAAGCCTTGAAGATGGGTCTGGTCATTTGCCTGAGTACCAACTGAGTTGGGCCAAGAGACTCAACAGTGAGAAGGAGGTTGTGACCCATCTCGAATTCTATTTTCATGACATAGTCAGTGGAAAAACACCAACCGCAGTGCGAGTGGCTGAAGCTCCCGACACCAACAATTCCTCAACCCTTTTCGGCGCTGTTTTAATGGCCGACGACCCGTTAACAGTGGGGCCTGACCCATCGTCGAAGATTGTGGGCAGGGCCCAGGGCCTGTACGGTTCGGCCGGGCAAAAAGACGTCGGTCTTTTAATGGCCATGAACTATGGGTTCTTAGATGGGCCTTACAATGGCAGTTGTTTAAGCATTCTGGGCTTGAATTCGGGGCTTCATCCGGTCCGTGAAATGGCAATAGTTGGTGGTACTGGCCTTTTCCGGCTGGCCCGGGGATATGCCGTGGCGAAAACCCATTGGTTTAATCTGACTACTGGTGATGCTATTGTAGGGTACAACGTGACAGTTATTACTTAGATGTTAATTTTGGGAAATTGGGGAGCCGATTTGCAGTAAAACGACATCATTTTGGCTTAGAAACGAAGATTCCTAGTAGTCGGAGTTTGCACGGAACAGTATTTTGTGCACCGAAACGATGTCGTTTTTGACATACAGCAGAGCCCCCGAGTCCTAATTTGGAGTGGAAATACTAGGTCTTCTTCTCTCTTTTTGTACTCTATTTTTATGTTTGGCATGGTTTGCTTTACTTGTCTCTGTTAATTTACACATTCTATGTGTCCGAAAGATTTCTTGGAAAGTAGTTTTAAAACAAGAATGCATTAGTTAACCGTGACAAAAGCCGTTAATTAAATGTGTTCATAAAACTAAATCTTTGTGACAAATTAATTTAGCCACAACAAAAGCCGCTAAATGAAATAAAGTTCTTGTTAAGTTAAGTCTGACTGTGACAAAAATCGTTGAACGATTCACATGTAAAATACAAGGCCCGAGATGAAAATCTACGTGGGCAACCTCGAGGCCTCTAAATTCATCCCCTAGTGGCCAAAATTTGAATACAGCAACCAGAAAATGGATCATCAGATAAGAAATCAGCCTAACAACATCAACAAAATACATAGAAAAGATGCAGGCACTATCATCAGCAAAAGAAGCAGCATCATGGAATAGCAGAGAACATCATCAGTAGCAGCAAATACAATAGATCAATGGAAAATAGAGCACAAAACTCTAGGGGAACATAAAGAACACCAACAACAAACACGTTAGAAACTCATGGGCCTACGTCAATTTTGAAAACCGACTTACAAGATAAGGATTGTCCAAGAGTTATACGCAGAGGAAGGAGTACCAACATAGGCGATGTGAGACTCGTTAACACCCTCCCTCATGTAAAGCGTGGATCACAAATGTGAAGATGGCGGAGGAATATACGAGAGGATCTGAGTCCGTATTGAGTGCGTAACGGACCAAGTTTTGATACCATGTTAGAAACACATAGGCCTAACTCAATCTTGAAAACCGACTTGAAAAGTAAGGGTTGCCCAAGACTTATAAGCAGAAGAAAAAGGACTGACATAAGCAATGTGGGAATGGGGGGACCTGCTGTGCAGTTGTGCACAGCAGGTGTGCTGTGCAGTTGAAACGACACAGTTTTGTGTTTTAGCCAAAAAAAATTGTGTGTTTTGTGCACGAAATCTATTAACAAAATTTTATTTTAAAATTTCGAGTTCACGGTTAATTTCAAAATATTCTCTTAAGTTGACGGTAAATTTTTCAAATTTTTTTGAAAATAAAATTTAGAAAACACGACCTAAAGAGATTCAAATGAGCGGTATTGGTTATTTTTTTTAATGCGGTGGTGACAACAATAAAAAGAAAACTACAAAAATATGTCTATTTTGCCACCACCGCATTTAAAAAAAAAACTGATATCGCCCATTTGTATTCCTTTAGGTCGTGTTTTCAAATGTTCAACAGCAAATGATCAAGTACCCTTCAATTGGGGCCCTTAAGATGTGTATTGTGTCTATTTTATATAAAGGAAAACTTGAAACTAAAAAAAAATTAGGCCTAATACTAATGAGACTCAAATATTTTGTGCCCTTATTTGTGGGATTTTTTGAGGACCGAAGTGACAGCTTCTTGGGCTTTCCTTTGGGGTCAGCTCTGACTACATCCAGATATCACTAAAGCATATTACTTGAAATTTGCAGAAGTAAGGAATTAAAAACAAAGCAAAAGATACCATGTCAAAAACATAAAAAGATAAAAGATAAAGCAAAAGAGAGATGTGCGTCCCGTTTGGAATCAAGCAAAGCAAAACCAAAAGAATGAAGCAATCACTCTTGTAGTAGTGAGAATAAAGCCTTCAATAATTAAGTGATGGGTCGTTTTTATACATAAATACATATCCATAGGTTGTTCTAAACCTTAAGAGCCAAACATGTCGAACCTGTTTCAGCATCTACTATAGTAGTCTCTTGCTGTAGTAGTGATCAATATGGATCCTATCTTGTACAAAGCTGTGGTGAAAGGACGAGCGGATGTCGTAGGGCAACACATTGAACAACTTGACGGCCCACTCACTCCCAATCACAACACTCTTCTCCACGTTGCAGCCCAGTTCGGCCGATTGCAATGCACGAAGGTGATCTCTAACGGGTGTCAATCTCTGTTACGTCGAGTGAATACCAGAGGCGAAACCCCACTTCATATAGCGGCCAAGGAAGGGTATGCTGACATAGTCAAAATACTCATTGAGTGTGCGAAGAAACAAGAGCAAGAAGGTTTTTTGGATCAAAATCAAGAGGAAGAAGTTGAAAGCGAATGGGGTGGAGCAACTAAGGAGATGTTGAGGGTGACAAATGTGTACGGAGACACGGCCTTGCACTTGGCAGCGCGGAACTACCACTTGAAAGAGGGCAAGTACTTGGAAGTGGTTCGATCGTTAACTAGAGAAGATCCAGAGTTTCAATATCCTGCCAACAATGCCCAGGAAACTGCATTATACTTGGCCGCTGACCGAGGAAATCAGGCAAAGGCCGTGGTGTATGTGCTCATAAAAACTTGCAAATCGCCAAGTTACATCGGCCCTGGTGGTAGAACAGCATTGCATGCAGCAGCACTTAAAGACTCCACAGGTTTTTTTTTTTTAATTAGCAAACGAAAATTTTATTACATAAAGAAAGCAGATGAAGAGAAAAAGGGAACAAATTAACAAGCAAAAAAACGCATGGAAACGGGTAGAACGAATCCCAACTAGGTTAACAGAAGGCTCCAATCCTTTTTTCTTTTGCTAGGCAAACAATTGTATAAATAATCATTACAATGATTATAGGGGATCAAGGATTAAAAAACGTTGGTTAGAGACAAACCTAAAATCTTACACAAACTGTTAATACAAATCACAAGCACCAAAAAGCTTTGTTCTTATTCACCCCTTTTCCACTGCTCTTCCCTTTTACTTTCAAAATCCTTCTGGAAATCTGACCATATCTTGTACCAAGTAATGGGTGAACCTTAGTTTGTTCTTGGCCGACACCGCAGCTCTGACTTTGATGATTTCCCCCCAAGTCTTTCGCTCGCATCCTAGAAGATCAAATTGTTATGCGCAAGCCACAGCGACCAAATGATCGCATAAGTTGCTGCTGCTCGCAGAGTTTCTTCACACTTGTTAAGCTTTGGCTTGGGATTTCCTACTAGCAATTGCTCCACAATATGAGGAATTACCCATGATATCTTCCACCATTCCAGCATACAACCCTTGTTGTGCCATTAGTTGCAGTGGTTGTATATAACAGTTTACCATACAAGCCGTGGAGGGGTTGATTTTCTCAATTAGGATGAAAAATCAAGGGCTCACTATCCAACAGAAACAATACTCTCAATTTAAGTGGACTTGTAATCTGCAAAATAATAAACCGTCAAAGAACCCTCCGCCGCTGTGGTGGGAAGACATTGCAGTGGTTAAGTCAAGCAAAGTTCATAAGGACGAATGAGATGAAGCTAATATTCTCTATTAGCCAATAAATCTATGTGTTAAAGCGTACCTTTCTTCATGAATCTGGACTCTTATTTATAGCCTTTGTGACTTAACATTTCCAATTCTCTTAGGACACTGATTATTCATTAGAATTTGAGTAGGATTACCTTCTGAGTGGCCACAAATGAGATAACTCTCACTTGGTTCTTATCCAAGAAGTTATCTTCTACTATTAGAGTTTCATTAAATCAATACTTCTCATATTAATCGAATTGGCCGTGGATTTCTCATCCATATCTATTTAGAACTCTATCTCGACTTGCTTGGAGTTCTCTCTTACCCAAGATTCAATACTGTCCATCGCCTTTCTCGCGTTGATGGTATCTCAGACCACCCTTCTTAGGTCGGCAAGACGTTCGACCACCTTTCTAAGGTCGGCTGCTTGCCCAGCCATCTTCCTAAACTCGGCTGGTTATATATTCAACCTTCTTAGCCCGAATATAATATGGGTATTACCTCTTAGCTTGGCAATATCCTCATGTGATCAGCATGTGTTTCCTAATGTGTTACCTCTTAGCTTGGCAATATCCTCATGTGACCAGCATGTGTTTCCTAATGTATGTACAGTTCTTTGCCGAACTAAATCATTTATCCGAGGGAGAGTTTATGTATTTCTCAGTTACATTTTATCCTCATCAATTCCCCTAGCTTTTTCTTCTTCCCGCCATGCTGAAAGGATAGACAAAGCTATATAGTTGTGCTTTTGTAGATATTTTATTCTCGGATAAATATTTTCTCAATCGTCGCTTGTAAACCGTAGCATTTTAATTTTTTAACACTTTGTGCTGGGGGGGGATTGAATCAAGCTGAGATGTCGAATTTCATCAATGCATGAGTGCTCAAAGCTTAACACTATGCTTTCTTTTCTCTGTCTTGCTTCTGAAAAAGTGTATTTTAGACAATTTATTTTGTAGGAACTTTTTTCAAGTTTAGGTTCTGTAGAAACTTGTTTCAAGTTTGTACTTTGGAAACTCTTCTCGAGGTTTCCTACTAGGCCTTGGCCTAGATTGTCATCAAACTGGGCGTTCAGCCGAATAGTTATATTTATTTAGGAAAATTTTCTCAAATTTGTAGTTTGTGGAACTCTTCTCGAATTCTTAGTGAAAAATTTTCTCAAGTTTATACAGACACTTTTCTCAAGTATACCAATCTGAAACTTCTCAAGATCACAATTTTATGAAACTTTTTTCAAATTTGTACATATACTTTTCTCAAGTATACAAATATGAAGCTTTTCTCAAGTTTGCAATTTTATGAAACTTTTCTCAAGTTGCACCATGCAACAAACTATTCTCCAATTTAGTAACTTTTCTCAAGTTGGGTCTACTTAAGAACTTTTCTTGAGTTCAATTGTTTAGTAAACGCTTCTCAAGTTTGACTGTGATAAAGAACTTTTCTCAAATTTTTTAGCTCAAAGAACTCTTCTTGAGTTCAATTCTTTGAAAACTTTTCTCAAGTTTAACTGCTAGGTCCTAGCCTAGATCGTTTGATGATAACTGGGCATTCAATCGAACAGTTTTATTCATTTAGGAAACTTTTCTCAAGTTTGTACTCGAGGGTTCTCGCCCTTATTCGGAGTTCTTCCGCTTTCTTTGGGATTCCTCATCCCATGGATTCAGGGCTTCTCGCCATTGTTTGGGGTTCTCCCATTTTTTTGGGATTTCTCGTCCCATGGATTTGGGGCTTCTCGCCCTTGCTCGGAGTTCTTCCCTTTTCTTGAGATTTCTCGTCCCATAGATTCGGGGCTTCTTGCCCCTGTTTGGGATTCTCTCTCTTTCTTGGGATTCCTCATCCCATGGATTCGAGGCTTCTCGCCCTTGTTCGGAGTTCTCTCCCTTTCTTGAAATTTCTCTTCCGATGGATTCGGGACTTCTTGCCCTTGTTCGGGGTTCTTCTCTTTTCTTAGGATTTCTCATCCTGTGGATTTGGGACTTCTCACCCTTGTTTGGAGTTCTCCCCCTCTCTTGGGATTTTTCATCCCATGTAGTCGGGGCTTTTCGCCTTTGTTCGGGGTTCTCCCTCTTTCATCCCGTGCTATTTGATCTAGGAATTTCTCATCTCGTATTATTTGATCTCAAGATTTCGTATCCCATTCTGTTTTTAGTAAACTTTTCTCAAGTTTGATTCTTTTGAAAACTTTTCTCAAGTTCTATTTGATTTCGAGATTTCTTATCTCATTTTGTTTGATTTTGGGACTTCTCGTCCCACACCACTTGATTTTGAAACTTCTCATCCCTCTGCTTGGTCTCTGGACTTCTCATCCTATGTTGTTCTATCTCAGTTAGGAGACCCTTGCCCCCTAGTAAAAAAGTAAAGTCTTGACTTTTTGCTATTTTGCTTAAAACTCTTTGTACTATTATTTGGGACCACAGTTGTCCTTTCTTTATCTTGGCCTCAATTAGAAGAGGAATGTTGGAAAATAATTGTAATGTAGCCCTTTATCCAAGAAGGATATTCAAAAGATTTGAAATCTTTGAAATACAATAATCACTCTTGATAATCATATTTGTTGGATAACCAATATTATTTTTTTTCTCAAATAGAACTTCTTATAAGAAATTCACCAGATATTATATATCTGGAGATCGGAACCCCATATAAATAAAGATTTAAGGACAGCCTCATAGTGCCCTTAATATACAATCTATTTGTTGCTCAAGAAATCTGCCAGATGTTCTCCATCTGGAGATCGGAACCTATATAAGTAAAGATTTAAGGACAGCCTATCTAGTGCCTTCAATATACAATCTATCTGTTGCTCAAGAAATCCGCCAGATATTCCCATCTGGAGACCGGAACCCCAGCGGAATAGTCAGTATACATCCTATAGTCAGTACAATCTGGAGACCGGAACCCCAATGGAATAGTCAGTACAATCTATCTGTTGCTCAAGAAATCCGCCAGCTGTTCTCCATCTGGAGACTGGAACCTATATAAGTAAAGATTTAAGGACAGCCTCATAGTGCTTTCAATATACAATCTATCGGTTGCTCAAGAAATCCGCCAGATGTTCTCCATCTGGTGACCAGAACCCCTGCGGAATAGTCAGTATACAGGGACAAGTTGACCCTTCAATAAGCTCTTTTTCTAATTTCATTCTCAATAGTGTCACCAATGAGGGGCCGGAAACTTGCTTTTTCCAGAATACTGCAGCAATAGCAACTGCATGGCACCAAGTACGATCAAGGTAGAATTCTTGAAGCATGGGATCAAGCAATTGAACGAAGCTAGGAATATCAGATTGCTGTAAAAAATAATAGAACGATATTACAGCTACAAATATCATATTGTTTTTACACCCAGTGATCAGTGATTCCAGATTAATTGGACAACTAGCTATGGAAGCCTTCTCCTGTTAGTTTCTCCACTTCTTGGGTTGGGGTTGTTGCCAATTAAGATAAAAAGGCAGACGCCAGTAGTGCTGAAAATAAAAACTATGCCACGACGTCTCGTATTCTTTTTAATAGCATTGATCGATTCCTTGCCTTAGCTTCGAATCAGACAGATATGCATTGGTTTCAGATTCAGCCATTCCAAGTCGGAAGGATAGCAGAGGTTTTGAACATAGATGATGGTTAATCAACTTGCTGTGAACTTGCCAAAATTGATGCTTTGATTTGCTTGTCAATTTTGGAAACCCAATCAAACAAAGGCAGTCAACATTGATACTTGGATTAAATTACTAAATCAAACAACTGCATTCAATGTATTTTAGCCAATTGCCTCCAGTTGGCACAATAGATCAAACACTACATCTTACCCGCATAAAACATAATGAATTTACCAATTCAAATTCACAATACTTTACTGAGCTCCGAACAGAAACATTGCATTTGTTCGGATAATAGCGTAACTGGACGGACAGTTGTGTGTGGTCCCGGTTTTCTCAGAACTCTCCGATTTAATCTATTGATGTTCCTGTCATGAGATATTAACTTTCCCACAGACGGTGTCAATTTTGGAGGGGTTGATTTTCTCAATCAAGATAAAAAGCCAAGAGCTCACTATCTAGCAGAAACAATGCTCTCAATTTGAGTGGAGCTGTGATCTGCAAAACAATAAACCGTTGATTTATTGGCGGGAAAGCACTCCAATGGTTAAGTCAGGCAAAGTTACAAGGACGAATGAGATGAAGCTAATATTTTCTATTAGCCAATAAATCTATGTTTTAAAGTGTACCTTTCTTCATGAATCTAGACCCTTATTTATAGCCTTTGTGATTTAACCTTCCTAATTCTCTTAGGATACTGATTATTCATCAGAATTTGAGTAGGATTACCTTTTGATTGGCCACTAATGAGATAACTCTCACTTGGTTTTTATCCAAAAATTTATCTTCTACCATTAGAGTTTCATTCAATTAATACTTCTCATGTTAATCGAATTGGCCGTGGATTTCTCATCCACATCTATTTAGAACTCTATCCCGACTTGCTCGGAGTTCTCTCTTATCCTAGATTTGATACTACCCATCGCCTTTCTTAGGTCGATGGACATTCGACTACCTTTCTAAGGTCGGCTGCTTGCCCAGCCATCTTCCTAAGCTCGGTTGGTTATATATTCGACCTTCTCGCCTGAATTTAATATGGGTATTACCTCTTAGCTCGGCAATATCCTCATGTAATCGGAACGTGTTTCCTGATTTATGTACAGTTCTTTGCCGAACTAAATCATTTATCCGAGGAGGAGTTTTTGTATTTCTCAGTTATATTTTACCCTCGTCACAAGCTATCAAAAGTAAATTTTAGAAAATGACAAGTGTCATGCTAACAAAATAAATGAACTAGAGTAATGATGTGTTGATGTACAGTCGGTATGAAAAATAAGAATTCAAATTCAACACATTTTTTGAGATCTTCGAAGCAAAGAGGAGAGTCCCTATAAGCTCTTAGATCAAAATGTCAAAAAAATTCTATGAAATTGAAGTGTTTTATGATTACTAATCATGGCTGGATTTTTTCTAGGTGAAATCATAAAAAGATTATTGCAATGGAAGCGAGATCTAATCAAGGAAGCAAATCCATATGGGTGGATACCAATTCACTATGCTTCTTACGCTGGGAACGTAGAAGGAGTTAAAAGACTACTAGAAACTGATATATCCATAGTGTACGCAACGACCGCAGACGATGATGGTTTAAACACAGCTCTTCACATTGCTGCAGCACATGGAAAGATAGATGTAATGGAAGAGCTTTTGTCACACTGTCCAGATTGTTGGGAGGCAGTCAATAGTACCGGGAAGAATGTTCTTCACATTGCTGTAGACATGGAGAGAGAAGATGTGATGAATTTTATCTTACATAAGTCCTGGTTAAGTCATCTTATTAACGAAAAAGACAACGAAGGCAACACACCTCTCCATATGTTTCGTGATTCCAATTACAGCGAAACTATGCTTTGGAATCACAATAGAGCAGATCAGGATGTTGTCAACAACAAAAACATGACCCCAAGTGAATTCGTAGAGTTCAATTTATCTGAGGTTAGTACATACTCTATGACTTCTTTTGGCTTTGAAAATTCTGATCCCATGATTAGTTAGTGTTTTTTTTAATAGTCACATTCTAAGTTTCACAAACAATGATAATTAGGATGAAACATTGGACGGCTCCAACAAAATTTGTGTACTCAATAAATGTAAGCTTAAATAGCAGTGACTTTATATCTAACACAATTTTTGACCAACTTCTCATAAAAAAACGAAATAACACAGGCTTCGATTAAGAAAAATGAAGAGCGTATCAAATGTTGGAGGGATCCCTCCCACATATAGGCTTTGATTTGAATTATGTTTGAAGGGATCCCAACATTTGAAATCCCTCCTTTTACCAAAAATCCCTTCAACATTTGCATTGTGTTTGAGAATCCCTTCACATACATGCTTCGATTTTTTGTATAGGTGTGTCCTCAAGAATTCTTCCTACTAGAACAAACAGAAGCAGAATGGGTCATTGTAAATATGAAAATCCTTTATTTTTTACTTTTATGAAATTGAATAGTTATAAAAAATAAAATATAACAAGTCATGGTCATTTTTGTCATTCAAAATGTTGTTCACTTTTTTTAATAATATATTATAATGAAATTCTCATTAAATGAAGCTTAATTTGTGCCCCAAGGGCACTCTTTAGCATTTGTCTTAATTGATTTTAGTGACTTTAAATTAACACTTCCATAGCATTCTTTACAAATATTGTGGTAGCCCAAGCTATTAAAAGTCAAGTCAACCATAGCGCTTTTCAAACACTACGGTAGGTATGTTTTTATAGCGTTTTGTGAACACTATAGCAGATCTTGACATTTCATAGCGTTTACAGAATGCTATTGTAGGTACAATTTTATAGCATTTTGTGAACGCTATATTAGGTCTTGACATTTCATTACGTTTGCAGAACGCCATTGTAGGTATTTTTTTTATAGCTTTTTGTGAATGCTATATTAGGTTTAGTCATTCCATAAAAATTTTAGAACGCTATTATAGGTACATTTTTTTATAGCGCTTTGTGAACGCTATATTAGATCTTGAAATTCCATAGCATTTTGAAAACGCTATTATAGACATATTTTTATATCATTTTTGTGCACGCTATCGAGGTTCAGCTTTTATTAGTATTTTTTAGTAAGTTACAAAAAAAAAAAAAAATTAGCATTAGCATTTGAAGAACGCTATGCTTTATACGTTACATATTGCAACCTGCCATTTTAAGAGGTATTTTTTCTCTAGCATTTGATTGTTGTATTCTTGCAACCTATCCCGAACGCTTTCGACAACTTGAATCTCATTCAAGCCAAGCTCATACAAAAAATAGATTATATCCACAAATATTCAAAAATAAAGTTATATATTAACATCTAAATCCCAAAAATAGACTACAAGCCTTGACAACAAAAAGAAAAGGATATACATCAAAGAAAGACTCTTCAACTATGTCCAACCGACACATATTCATTTCTCTGTCATTAGTCAAAAGTCTCAAAAAAACGATATATGTATCCACAATATTTCCAACCCACATGAAGTATTATATTAGCACTTATATCCCAAAAGTAGACTAAAAGCCTTGACAACAAAAAGAATGCAATATACGTCAAGAAAAAAAGTCTTCAACTATAGCATGTCGGCCAGCACTGGTTCATCTCTCTACGTCTTTATCAAAAATCACAAAACACCGATCTTCAATTTCAACCCACAAACCTACAATGTACAAAAAGAAAATATTTTAATTTGATTGAACAACTCATTATTGTCCACTAACCTTATTGATTTATCTCATCATTATTTTTTTGATCAGCAGAGCCATAACACACATAGCCTATGACCAATGCCAGCAAACTAGATCATGAAACACACCCTACAATACCTGAAAATCAATATCACATTCTATGATCACTAGCCTATGATTGCATAACTAGTACTCAATTTGTTTTTAAAAGTCACATTCTAAGTTCACAGACAATGATAATTAGGATGAACCATTGGACAACTCCGACACAATTTGTGTACTCAATAAATATAAGCTGATTTAATGATTAGTCTTAATTCATAGTAGTGACTTCATATGTCTAAACAAGTCTTGTGGAAGAACTTACAATTAATGGATTCATTTTTATACTCAATGAAGAACTTAAATATATTCATGCAATACAATTTTCACAGCTACTATACATAATTTTATTAGATTAATTGTGAACTATCAACTCATCTAAAAAGTTTAAACTGTTATTGAGAGTCGTAGCTAGGCTCTCCTTTATAAGCAAGGTAAACATGTGCAAATAGTTCTAATCACAAAAGTAGGTGGTGAAATTCGAACACAAAATTTATTGCTTGTTTTGATATTATATTAAATTGTTAACTGGCAATAATTTAAAAACTTAAGCTATTTTTTAATCCGCAAAACGAAACGATACACACACACACGGTACGTACATGGTAAATACATGGTACATCTCATACATTCTGTCCAATTAATTAGCTAGTAACCCGCCATTTGATATATAGCTAGATTCAGTCTATCCTGGAAGTCATACAATTTTTTAGATACTTGGCTTTAAAAGCATGTATGTCGCGTGAAAAAAATGTAGGATGATGACATCTTCTTGGATCCGAGCATAGATGTCTGGAGAAACGTAGTCCTTAATGCTCATGACGACTTAGCAAGATGGAAGAGAGCTTACATAAAGGAAAAGAAGATGAGGAATATGAGAGTAGAAGCTGAAGAGCGAGAAAGAAAAGAAAGAGTAGAAGCTGAAGAGAGAGAAAGAAGAGAAAGAAGAGAAAGAGAAGAAGCTAACGAGCAGGAAAGAAAAAAGAGAGCAGAAATTGAGCAAGAAGAAGACAAAGCTGTGGATAAAATGGCTAAAATCCACATGGTAGTCGCTACACTTATAACCGCCATCACCTTTGCAGCTATTTTTGCGATCCCCGGTGGTTATGACGGGAACAAAGATCCAGAGCAAGGAATGACAATCCTAGCAAAAGCCACCATTTTCAAAGCATTCCTCGTAACCAAAACCGTAGCCATGGTATGCTCCGTTTCCTCTGTATTTCTCCATGTCTTCGGTATGTTTTACGTTGTAAACGTGTATGGTATGGCCGTGGATCAGAAGAGGAGACGTCAAGCGGCAGCAATGTGTCTTATTTTGGCTGCCATGGTTTTCATGATGCTTGCGTTCATCACAGCCGCTTTTGCTGTGTTAGCACATTCTTTAGCCCTTGCCATTGCCACTTGTGCTATTGCCAGTATTACCTTTGTCATTTATTTTGTCGAATTTTTCAATTGTTGTTCCTTCATTTGGCATCAGTGATGTAAAATGAATGGCAACTAATCTTTTAAAACAATTTGACAAAATAAAATCGAAGAAGAATTATTGATTGGATTCTCGGTTTATTAAAACCTTGATTAGAATTTTTGTTTATGTAGAAACTTTTCATATTAGAAATTTTCTTTTCTTTAATGCTGCTTGTTTTGCCATGATTTTATCAATTTGTTTTTATGTCAAATTTGTTAGTATTTTATTTTCCTTATTGATTAGTAAGAAGTCGTCTAGTTTAATTCTTATCTAATTTAGGTATTTCTAACTTATAAATAGGAGTGTGCTCCTCCTTGATAATTCATTCAATAAACAATCAGAGTTTTCTCTATATTTCTTATGCGCAAGGTATTCTATATATCTTTTCTTGTGAATTCAAAAACCAATAATCTTGGACATGATCTAGCATACCATATCTGGTGGAACGATATTTAACCCATTCGTTTATTAGAACCATATCTAGTTCTCTATTTTTTTTGCTCAGCAAAAAAAAAAAAATTTATAAATAGAAGAATGAACAATCGCGCTCACAATGGTTAGTAAGGAGCCAATCAATGGAGCAAAGGACGTCTTAAACAAAAAGAAAAGGAAAAGAACTCCTCGAATACAGGTTCCAAAACTAAATAAAATACTTTAAACAAAATGGTGAAACTAAATTAAAACTCCATGGAATGAAGTCCAAAATCCTCCCTATAGTAGCATCCAACAGCAGCATTCAAACAGCAAAGCATAGCAGAAAATCAATATCAACATCATCAGAGCAAACCAGAAACAATCGGCATAGGGTACAACATAGGGGACTAAGCAACAGGAGGGTGTTGTTGACATTTGATCACTCATTCATCTCCAGTACAAAGTATTATTGTTGTTGTTGGAAATTTGAAGGTGTAAATTGTTGGGAAAAAATCTCGAACGAACAACGTTCAAGCCCACAACGCCCACTACAAGAATTTTAAGATTTAACGACGGTTTAAACCGTCACAAAAGATTCTGAAAAGCGCTGCTATAGAACCAAAGAGGTTATACCAACACTTGACAAAGTGTTAGCTGAACTGTCGCGAGATGACCGTCACTATAGGTTTATAGTGACACTTTTTGCAAGTGCTGGTACAAGTCTCTTTTTACTTACGGTTTATTTAACAACACTTGAACCGCTGTTAAAGTACACAAAATGAAACCTTTCTAGGGACACTTGTGAAAACGTCGTTGTATCCAAATTGATTCAATTATTTCCCTACAATTTGAACAATATTAAATCTAGTCTTATTTTAGCACTACAAAATGCAACAAACTCTTTTTTTTTTTTTTTGTATCAACAAATAGATTGATATATATATATATTGAAGAAAAGAAAATGATTACAACATAGACCAATTGGTTGACAAAGAACTAACCAAATGAGAGTAGAAAAGAAAAGAGTATTATAGCCATTATAATCCTTGTGAACAAAATCAAAGTACTAAAACCTGAGCCATCAATGGAATCAAGAAAACAGAAAAAAGACAACCAAATGCGATTGGACTCCTTAGGAAAGATAACAATTTAACCATAGCAATTGGCACCACTACTAGACGACCATAAGCAAAAAATCACAATCTTGGTAGCCGCAAACCTTCATGAGCAACTCAAAGCAGTAAACTCTGTATGTCTAAATAATGCAGAAACCTATACTAATCATTTGAAGACACCACTGGTGGACCAACGTAGCATGAAACAACTAATTCAAAGACGCCAAAATAGCTGCACTACTGATCCCAAGCAACATAAATCCGAATAAGCCATCGTAGGACAAGGTCATATCCAATTGTGCTATCCTTTGTCTTTCCATCAAAACCATTGAAATCCAAGCCCTCTTTTATATTGTCCTATTACCTGCAACCAAAAAGACATTGACAGAGAATACATAAAGTTTTCAACTATCATGACTCGTAAAAGATGACCCTTAGTGTTTCTCATACCACAAAGTTCTATGTCATGACTCGCAGAAGATGATCCTTGGTGCGCATGTGAAGAAGCTTGATCATGAGAACCATTAACACCGTCCAGAACCTAAATTAATCAAAGAATAAGTCAACATAAGAATACAAAACAATATAACTCCAAATAAGCATACACAAAATATGATATAAACATTACAAATAAAATTAACGTAGAGTGATTGGCATTATTGGCTAGAGCAACAACTCGATGACCGTTTGGTGGTGGAGGTGAGTTCTCAATGATAATAGATTGAGCTATAAATCCTGATACAGCAACAGCTGCAAACGAAAATTTGTGTACGATGTTAATTTCACATGTGCCTATATATATGTCCAACTCCAACAATAGCTTTGTTTTCAACCAAAACACAAGGCGATAAGCTTAAACAAGTAATCAACCAAAACCAACAATGTTAAATCATGATCTGCATATTCTATATGAGCACACGTCACTTAGCACAGTTTAAGGTACTTAAGTGAACGAACAAGGCAATGTATTTACCATCATTGCTTTGCAATGAAAGGCACCACATGCCCCATTGCTTTGCAATGAAAGGCATCACATGTCAATGACACACAACCAAAAGATGATGGCAGAAATCTGATAAGGTCTTTGTGAAGATATTACTAAAAGACTACCGTCATAGCTAGCTAATGTAGACTATCATAGTTTAATAGCTGATCAGCTGATGTAAATAGTTTAATAGCTGATCAAACTTAATGAAAATGATTCATTAAGTTTGTCGAATTGGCCAACACCAAATACTAGAATCTGGAAGTGAACAAAAGTTTCCCATGTTTGAAATAGATAAGCGAGGACAACTCCCTTCTATAAGAGAGATGTTCATCAGTAGATTCACAACTACAGAGCACAAGTAAAGTAATTCTGAAACACATAAATTTTTTTTAAAGTTTACCTAGGATTTGAACCATCAACAGCACTGACACAATCATCATGTAAAGAAGGGACAACTCCTCTAAGTGGCCAATTCACAATGTGTCACTCAATAGACGTCTCATAAAGTGCACTTGAATTGCCACTAAAAGCCAGATATTAAAAACATACATAAATCTTATAGCTAAGAATGTTTAATGCAACACATATAAAGCACATTAACCAAATAAACATATAAATTCACCACAACAAACAAACCTGCAGAATATCATATTCCCTTTCTTGTGGACACTGACAAGAAGCTTAAGCAATGCAGTGATTTGTCTCTCATTCAACCTCTTTGAATACCTCTGACATTCAACAATCTTGCACACCTAATCCATGAAAACGTAAGTTAGCATATCAACACATACCAAAAGTACAAGGATTCAAGTAGGATACAAGTCTAAGTATTGAACTCCATGTGTAAGTAATTTGGCCTCTGCTGATTCCTGACTTGTAGGCAAGGCCATTGAGTATGTTGGATGGTGAATCCACAAGACTCCTGGATGTACTCTACCATGGATTGCATTGGATTTCTATTCCACATCTAAAGGAGGAAATAACTAACTGATTTAATTAAAAGTGCTAAAGGAAAAGAAAGGAGGCACATGAAGTGAGACAAAACTAATTCATTAGCTATTTTGGATTAGTACAAACTCTAAAATCTCTCCGTGAACATGTAAAAAAACAGTGCAGAATTTTGCACCAGATTGCACATGGAATGCTGAAAAGAGTAATCGGTAACTGTTGCTCCAGGGGCTTTCCACATCAGTAACAAGTTTTGGATCAACAAGGTTCATAACACTAGGTTCATCAACAGAGGAAATCCAATGGAACAACACCTCTGAACATCAAAATAATCACACATCACCACTGAACAACTCTGAAAATCGAACAATCAAAAATTAGTTTCGGATTTTGCTCTTAACACCACCACCGAACAGTTTGGAAAACTGAGTGCAGAAATTAGCAATAGAAAATTAGAAACCGAGTGCAAAAGTTCAAATGATTGAAGTTCAATCGATTTCAGAAACCCTAGGTTCAGAAAACTGAGTGCAAACGTCTGCCTCTTCAGTATTCTTCTTGGCTTTGATACAATTGCTTCAAAAAAATCACAAAAACTCAAAGATAAATATGCAGAAACAGATTCAATATACCTGTGAAATTGACGACAACGTGACCTGGAGAATCCGAGACCGCCTGCCAAATTGGGAGAGAGAGAGAGAGAGTATTAGAGAATGTAAGAGTACAGATCTGAAGGAGTAAAGAAGGTAATTGAGGGATTGAGGAACTACAGGTACAGATCAACCTGAGAGAGAGACTACGAGAGATAGTCGGCGCCGAAGATTAGGATTTCAGTAATTGCTAGAGAGACATCGGAGTCGAGAGAAAATAGTCGCAGCAGAGAGAGAGCAGTTGCCGGAGAGAGAGAGAGAGACATCGTGGGAGACGGTACAATGGAAATAACATTGAAACAGTTTAAAAGGGGTCCAAAAATAGCCTTTTTAAAAATTGTATTAAAGGGCATCCAATTAAACAGTTATTATTTTAACATCCTTCAATTTTGGTGTATCCGTTATTTTAACATCCTTCAATTTATGCGATTTATTTGGGTTATACCGACGCATGTTATAAACTGTGACTAAAAGTTGAAAAAATAGTAACAGTCTATAAAAAGTCGTCACTAAATACCCCTTTCTAGTAACGCTTTGAAACCGTTGTTATTTTCTATCTATACCATCAGTTATTTATACCGTTGGAATAAAAACCATCGGGAGATCCTCATTTTCTTGTAGTGGCCCCTTACGGATCTTGAGAACAATGGATCACCGAACAAAAACAAAACAATCACACGTGGATAATAGAAAAATAGAAAGAAAAGAACGAGACACAAGATATACGTGGAAAACCTTAACGCGAGGAAAAACCACGGGAGTCACACCATTCCACTATGAATTGAATCAATGAGTACAAATCTTCTCACAATCTCTCTGAGATTTTGTGTTTTCTCTTGACTCTCTCTCTCTCTCTCTAGAAAGCTTAATCATTCAATATCTTAGAAACCTCCCTAAAAATATATATAACAACTCATATCTCTAAATAATAGGAAAAGATTTTATCCTAATTGGGTTAGGAAAGAACAAATCTTGAAACTCTTGCATGGTCTCCACGCATCCCCACATTACCGGTAGTACCAGTCACTACCAGTAATCCCAAGCGCTACCCAAAAAGTCAGTAATATTTACTACCGGTAATTTCAGGCACTGCTGACACTTATTACCAGTAATCCCAAGCACTGCCCAAAAAGTCAGTAGCATATACTACCTGTAATTCCAGTCACTGCTGACACTTATTACCGGTAATACGAGGCACTGTCCCAAAAATTTATTTTTGTCTTCAAGGCACTAAATCAACCCGGATGGGCATTCTAGTGGAAGGTCTTCACCTCCTAACATGAATGAAATGGGACATCGGAGGATCTCTCTGAAACCAAAAGGTCTCACCCGTTACACACCCAAGAGTCTCTACGTAGGATTTGGAAGGTCCTCCATTGATGTCTACTATCCAAGAGTCTTGGGAGTTATAGGATTTGGAGGGGCTCTCCATTTCTATTTATATGGTTCTTCCACATTTGGTTTGGACACATTTTTCGAAGTGACAAAAAAGAAAAAAATATTATGTGTACAATAGAACTCCCGAGTTTGTTCTTCAAGTGAGAGAGACAGACACAAGAAAGTTCGACAGGCGAACGAGGTTACGTGTTACATTGTTCGTGAAACCGTATTATCCTAGGAGACAACGCCGAAACTATCTTCGAACACCCACAATGAAGAGGCGATTTAGTCTTAAGGAGACTATGTTAAACACAAGACTCGGTTTGGTAACATTGTTATGTTTTTTTTTTTTAATTTCGATTCTTGTATTGTATATTGTTGAATTTGCTCTATAGATATTTGATTCGTTTGTTAGGGAATAGATGTATAGTTTCTGGAATTTCCGTAGATCTTTCAAATCTGTCGTGATGTAATTTTGTCTACAGTTGTCAGTATGGAATATCCTAACAGCCAGTGCAACAGAGAGAACTCATGTTGCAGCCCCTGTACAAAACCTGGCATTGGACATATGTAACCCAAGCTCATCCAAATTTCAACCAAAGTATATAGCCCACAGCATATCTATACTCGCAGGGACCACCCAAGTCATGTTCCACCACTCCAAAATAATGGCCCAAACCTTCCATGCTGTACTGCAATGTAGCAGAATATGCACAGGAGATTCCTCTGCAGCTAAACAAAACAAGCATAAAAATGTTGTCCTAAGTTTCGCTCAACCTTTGAAATGAGGACAAATGGGCGGACTGTTGCTTTCTTGACCGGACCGGTTTCGATCTATACCTTAACCAAGGATGCCTTCCTCTTGAAATGAGAATGGAGAAGAGATCTGGTCAAGTCTCCTATATGGATTGCGCCCATTACTTATGAGAAAAGGGCCAATTCAGTAAGAGGGCACTTTTCTTTGAGTGAATGAACGTAGCAATGTCAGGATAGGTGAGCTAGTGAGATAACAATGGTGTAGACTGCTTCTTATAACTTCTTCTACGAAACGAGTCCCCGCCAAGGGAACAAAGAAGGAGGGAAAATAGCCAACGAAGCTACTTTTCTTTTATCTGAATCACCTAACAAAAATGGTCCTTCTGACAAAAAGAAGCAAATACATACTATCTTTATATAAGCAAGCAAAGGTTTGATGAGTTCTCTATCTCGATCTCAATAGATCGCTTGGATGGCTCTTTTAGTTTCCTGATCTTTAGTAATTGTTATAATTCCTCTTTGTTGTAATATTGATTTAACTCATTTAGGGTTTCAATCTAGAATCAATTGATCATAAATAGGGTTGTCTGTAGATTATATTATCCACACGTGGGTGGCTTCGATGAACAATATGGGATAAAATCTAACTCTCCTCCATACGTGCAGGTCGGTAACATGTGAAGGTACATGTGTGGATTGAGAATGTGAGAAAATTGACTTGGGCTAAGACTTGACCACCCGAGGTGAGCTCATCCAAGACCTAGCTCTAATATCATGCGAGACTTCTTGGAAAGGCCATATATAAGTGGAGTAACCCCTAGATCATAATAATGAAACTTGAGTGACTTAAAGAGTAAAAGTCTTTTTCAAGGGCAATCAAAACGCTCACAGGTTATTTTTTTGTGAGATACCTTACTAATCTTGGTATTTTAAATTTTCTCTCTTTTTGGCAGTTATAAATTGACCGTTCTTGCCATTCGATTCCTAAACTTGACATCCACTATAACGTCCTGAATTTCGGATACGTTAATTTAAAAGAGTGAAATAACTAAAATATTATCATTTCATTGAAATACGAGTTATTTAATACAAGAGATAGTTGAAATATGTTCAAAAAGACTGTTGTACTTCAAAAAGACTTTAAAAGTAAAGTCAAAGTAGTCTAACCGAAACTAGGTGAGTCATGGCTCCACTGTGTCTTCATCAGGATAGGTGCTATCGTACAGTATATCATCTGGTCCGGCTCCGCCGTCATCGATACTTAGTTATAAAATACTAGGGGCAGGAGGAAGTTGCGCTATGAGTTTTGATACTCAATAAGTTACTCTACTTTTAAGTTTTCTTTTGAATGTTTTAGCATAATAATATGACGTGTAATGTAAAGAGTATGAAATAATTCAATGTCTAATTATGCGATAAGATAAGTGAAGAAACAGTACGTACATGTTTTAAATTGAAATAGCATAATTGAAATCATCAGAGTAATTATTATAGTGAATATCAATTCCAAACATTCCACGAGTCATTGACTAGAATCAAATATTCCAAAATATGACCACGTAATATAATCTCATCAATTGTTCCAAGAATAATCTCGTCATTTATTTTGAATAGATTTTTCTAACATCAATGTTTTCATCATATATTTCGAATCAACATTTTTAAAATCAATGAAGTCAAATATGGTGTTCCCGAACGATAACGATCCCGATCACCCGACCAACCAATGCTTCCCAACCACCCTGTTTCCCAACCATACCATTTTCCGATCATCATGTTTCCAATCAATATGCTATCCCTAGCATTATATCATGTCGTTACTATGCCAGAACAATATGAGTTTAAAATTTATGCTATAAGATCGTTAGGTTAAAAGGATACAATAGGGTTAGATATAACTTCGGTTCAAGTGTAACTTGACTAAATGCATGATACGGCTAAATTATAGCGCTCAGGTAATATAAAATTTGGGTCTATCACACCATTTGGTTAAAGTCAAAACTTAGCTCATGTCACATGATCATGGCTACAAGACATGCATAATATTTTCACAGGAATATATCTACAATCACTAATCATATAACATTATCAGTGTGTTTAACGTTCGGGTATCTATGGACACCCTGAGTATCGATAATTGTCATCGTTCAAGTAATCAGAGTATATTCATAGTAATTCATGCTCGATTAATATTTAACAGAAATTACGTAATAATAAGATGGATATATAAATAAACAAATATTTAATTAATTAATTATAAAAGGTTTATTTAGTAATACACATTACAAGATAAATATATTTATAAAATGAATTATAATTTTTTTTAATTTTCAAAAAGAGTAAAAAGGTAGGAAACTGAAAAAGCGTAAAGTTTTAAAATGACATTTTTCTAAAATTAATTTAAATGATAATTGATAAAATAATTTAACCTTTAATGAATTATGAGCAGTTTAATCATAATAACCATATTAGTTATAAAATAAATCTAAAATTTATCTAATAGGGATACAATCTGTAATTTATAAAAAATATAGGATGAAAAATCGTATATTCAGAAAATAATTTATTCCAGTCAAAACTCTGTCCGGAAGTCCATCCGGTCATAGATCCGGTCGGCCGGACTGAAATCTGGACAGAAATTCGGACTTGAAAAAAATCAAATAGTCTCTGTAATTCGTGATTTCTTCTCCAACGAAATTCCGTTAAGGCTAATTTCATACAAAAACACTCAAAATGGGTTCAAGAGGAGGGGCTTATAGTTGGATCAAGTTTTGGTGAAGTTTCGGGTGGGTTTCAAACGCTGGCTTAGTGTCAGAAATATATATATATATATATATATATATATATATATATATTAAAATTCTAAAGTCTAAAGTAAAATATAATATTTTAAAAAGGATAATTATATATACATATCACATATAATACATGTTTAATATAACACTACGTATACATATGCATACATAGCAAAATTATACGCAGAGTAATTAATAAAATACGCTCAAACTGTCTATATTAATTCGATTAAAAATTACACGTCATTACATCCGCCTCCATCCCCACGCATTCACCAAATGAAAAATTATCTCCACCCTTTATCCCTAACCCTAATAGGGATTGCAAACCACCGTCTTGCCTCGAAAAAATTTCATGACAAAATTAAAGAGAATTTCTTTTTTGTAATCACGGTCAAATAGTGACAAAAAAAATCCCAAAAGATATATCTTACAGGTAGAAGGAGTAAAAATATAAATAACTTATATTCTTAATATATTAATGAACGAAGTGGGAATCGAATCAAATGTCCAATCTGTTGTGATATATATCTCCAACCTTCATATTATGAGTGAAATTTTGAAAATCCTTCATTCCTTTTGTGAGAACCTATTTTATTTTGATGGATAGTTTGATGTGAGGGTTGGAGTGTAATATTTAGAACCTTGGGAAACATAGTAGGAGAATATAGAAGTTTGGGTTAAAAGTGTAATTAACCAAAAGATTGGTATAAAAATCTGATTTTTATTAAAATTTTCCAGTACCTTCTGCATTTCTCTCTCTCTCCCGATTAACATTTGCTCCAAGTTTCCTTCTTCTTTCATTTGCCGATTTGGAGTTCTTCCGACAAGAATTGGCCAAAACACAAAACATGAACGTTGTTCTACGCATCGAGGGCTTCGAGTCAAGCCCGAAATTGAGGGTGCTTGTGTTCAACCATTTTTCTGGAAATTTCTTGGGAAGCTCGATTTGGAGGTAGGATTTTGCTAAAATCTTGATTTTTAGATGTTTAATGCCCTTATATATCATCCTTACTTTGTTTTATGTTTATACGTACATGATATTGAGGTTTGGGGATTGTATAGTTGAGTTATTGGGGCTGTTTTTCCAGAAACGTTGGGTAAGTTTTACCAAGAACACCAAGAACACAATGAACAAAAAGAAAATCTGGAAATGTAAGGCACGAATCTGTACTGTTTATGCATTTTGAGACACGTCGAGGCCGCATTGGGAAAAGTGTATAACTACAAAGTTGTAGCTCTCGAAATTCTCTTAAAGTTTCATATATAAAATGTCTCAATCGGAGTTCGGGATAAGAAGTTATGGCCAAAATACCAGAACTGTTGATTTCTGGACTGTTTTTGGATAGACCAGTTCCCGAGTCTGTCTAGAGTTTTTGGCAGCTTAGATTAACCCCAAACCTTTACGGTGACGTAGCCTAAGGTCTTAGCTAAATTTAGACACAAGAACGGACACATTCGGACGGTTAGATCTTCGTATACCGCAAGTTTAGTAAACTATGGCAGATTCGCTACTTTATTTTATTTGGTGTTTTTATCCTAATTACGGATTGTTTTAGACTTTATATTAAACATGAAAGTCGTTCTTAATAGCTTGAAGTAAGATTTTGTTAAATTTCATGAATTTTGGATAGATGTTGGTATGTCTTTTTGTTAGACTTATGAATAGATGATAATCGGCAACATTACAATGAAATGTTTAGTAATTATTTACCCGTTGATTTTTATACATGTTAAATATGCATGAGACTTATATGTGATTAAGGTTTGTTACCTTGGAGAGAGTATGTGAATATTGTTTTGACTATATTTGGGGACAAGGAGTGTATCTTGGTCATTTAGGTGACTTGAATTGAAATTAAGAATTTTTATTATCAAACCGATACCTTTAGTGGATGGTTAAATTGATTGTGCACGTGCTCGGGTCTAGAATCGGTGGTTCAGCGGTCATGTGGTTCTTCGGTTTTGGTCTTACGTACTTTTTGGGTCAGAAACAAGTTCTGAGTCATTCTTGGAGACATGTGTTAATGTCGTGTTTGTCGGTGTGGTGATGAATCTATTGGATTTCGGTTCAGATTATGAGTGTTGTTTTGGTATAGAAACATGTTAGTAGTTGTTGATTATTTAGTGAGACAATTGTGAGGTGTGCGTCATAGTTGTGGATCGTGTCATTGTAGTAATATGTGTTATAGTGGTGACGTATGAGAGGTCATGTGTGGAGATAGTGACGTGTGTAGTCTTGTGTTAAGACGATAACATGTGTCTAGTCATGCGTCGTGATGGTGATGGTGTCGTGACAGTGATATAAGTTTGATTAGTTTCGATTACTCATTTGTATCTTATATGACTTGTGTTAATAGAGATCTGCGTCCACTTTAGATATGTTTGAGAATTATGTTTAGTGAGTACATAAATTATATAAATTAGAACAAAAGTATTTTGCTTACAATTATCAAATGTATACGCTTTTTATGAGTTGTGGTTTGATTGATTGAAAGATTATGGATCAAGAATATTTGTAAAATGTGTTTGAGATTCGTGCTACGATAGCTTTGTAAGCCCTGCTCCTGGGCTAATGTGGGAGTGTAAGCCCTGCTCCTGGGCTAATGTTGGAGTGAAAGCCCTGCCCCTGGGCTAATGTGGGAGTGTAAGCCCTGCTCCTGGGCTAATGTTGGAGTGAAAGCCCTGCTCCTGGGCTAATGTGGGAGTGTTTGCCCTTACTCTGGGTTTATTATATATTACTCACAGATAGAGTACGTGGGTGTATTTTTTAGTGTTGACAAAAGCTATGATATTTGTAGAACTTTGGTTGGTTGTTATAATCGTGTTTGACTTGGAGTCATTTTCATGTATTGATGATCTTAGGTGACGATATGCATATTGGCTTAGTGGCGTAATGGAATTGGCCTTAGTAGCGTTTTTATGGATATTGCCTTAGTGGCGTTATAGCTACTGTCTTAGTGACGATATGTGATTGGCTTAGGACCGATATATATGCAAATTTGTAATAATGAGTTATTGATGAGAAGGGTGTATCATGTCATATGTATTGGATGGGAGATGTGTCATGTATTCGGTGTGTCGGAAAGAAAAGTGTATTATGTGTCCTATGTAATGGTTAGCAGGATGTGTCATGTGTCATATGTGTTGGATAGGAAAATGTAACGTGGAACTTGATGTGAGTTGTGTAGGGTGCACGTGTCATGTAAGTATGAGTATCAATATGAATAAATCTTTTGTGAACAGTATACTTTTGTATCAAAGGAAAACCTATATGTTTGGATATAATACAGGGTTTAAACTTCTTTAAATCAGTCGTTTAGCATGTTATCCTATACGAGCTTCGGCTTATGTTATGTTGTTAAACATATTTCAGGTAAAGTTGTGGAACCATTGGATCAGGAGCTCTAGATATGTGTTTAAATACTCATTTCAGTTGTAAGGAGTTGTATATCAGTTTTTATAAGGCGTTGTGGCCTATGCACAGTTTATCATTTTTTTTAAAATTGGAATTAATGTAATAACTTATTTACTCTAGTTTGTATTTGAGTTGTATGATTTTATTTATTGGGATCATATGTATGGTGTATGTTTATGCTCAATTCATACCTCGGGGAGTGGGGTGTGACAATTTGGTATCAGAGCATGGTTCGAATATCTAGAGTCTGTGGGGTATGGTCCTAGGTGGGTTATATGCTTATATGGAGTTGTGTTCTGAGAATGTCTTACCCTGTCTTTGGACATCCTTGCGACTGCTCGTGAAATTGGGTTAGAAGAGACACCTGATCAATGTGTCTTCTAATTTGAGGTCCGAGAAAGTTAATTGGATTTGGTTGATATTCTTGTAAGGACTACCCGGTACGTGTTTATGTGTTATGTGGTTATGTGGTAACTGGTATTGATGTGTTTGTTGTCGTCATCCTTTGTTATAGTATCATGTCGCCGAGTCGTTATCTTAGCGAGAGTAGAGATAAGAGTGGTGCAATGGCAAGAGTATCTGAACCAATGTATGTGGATGAACTAGTGAGTGATGGTAGAGGTGTTGCAGCATTTAGTTTTGTATTTGTTCAGGGTCTAGAGGTTGAGTTGCTAGATTCTGTTGTGTTTGTGGTGGCACTTGTTGATGGTGCCGTGATACTTAGTCACGTGTGTTGGTCGTGTGAGGATGTGATTGACGACTATAGTTTATTATTCAATCTGGTAGTACTTGATATAATGAATTTTGATATCATCTAGGGCATGGCTGGTTGGCGTCATATCGAACTATTATAGATTGTTATCGGGATAGAGTGACTATTGTACTTTGAGTAGTGATTGTTTACATTTCTAGGGTGACCGTGGTGGTGTCGATACTGTTTTTCATGCGTGTAAGAATGATAGTCACCTTTTTGCTGTGTTTTGGAAGAGGAGGGTAGTGTGAGTTAAGATGTTTTACGTCTTTAATGTGTGATTTTCTGAATGTGTTTTCGGAGGATATAGCGAATTACTTAATTGGTGAGAGATGAATTTTTGATTGATCTTGTGTCCGCGATTTCTTTTATATATATATATATATATATATATATATATATATATATATAGCGGAATTACTTTATTGTTTTGTATCTTATTGGATAGGTCCGACAGAGTTGTAGGAACTGGAGATGTATTTTTTTTTAGGGTATGCTAGACGGGGTGTAATAGATCTTGCGGGAACATCTTAATGAGCTTTGGGTTACATGGTGTATTATGTGGTGTTAAGTGGTGGAGTAACTATTTATGCAGTGAGATCATATTTCAGGTATTGTTTTGTGTGGGATGACGATGTTATTAATCTAGGATTGGTACTGTAGTAATGTCTAGGGAACTGAGGAAGCTTTTCAGAACAGAAGTGTGAACCTTGCTATAGTATTTGGAGTTGTGCTCTTTTCGAGTTCGTAAATTTCGGGGACGAAATTTCTTAACGGGGGGAGATTGTGAGGACCTATTTTATTTTGATGGATAGTTTGATGTGAGGGTTGGAGTGTAATATTTAGAACCTTGGGAAACATAGTAGGAGAATATAGAAGTTTGGGTTAAAAGTGTAATTAACCAAAAGATTGGTATAAAAATCTGATTTTTATTAAAATTTTCCAGTACCTTCTGCATTTCTCTTTCTCTCTCCCGATTAACATTTGCTCCAAGTTTCCTTCTTCTTTCATTTGCCGATTTGGAGTTCTTTCGACAAGAATTGGCCAAAACACAAAACATGAACGTTGTTCTACGCATTGAGGGCTTCGAGTCAAGCCCGAAATTGAGGGTGTTTGTGTTCAACCATTTTTCTGGAAATTTCTTGGGAAGCTCGATTTGGAGGTAGGATTTTGCTAAAATCTTGATTTTTAGATGTTTAATGCCCTTATATATCATCCTTACTTTGTTTTATGTTTATACGTACATGATATTGAGGTTTGGGGATTGTATAGTTGAGTTATTGGGGCTGTTTTTCCAGAAACGTTGGGTAAGTTTTACCAAGAACACCAAGAACACAATGAACAAAAAGAAAATCTGGAAATGTAAGGCACGAATCTGTACTGTTTATGCATTTTGAGACACGTCGAGGCCGAACTGGGAAAAGTGTATAACTACAAAGTTGTAGCTCTCGAAATTCTCTTAAAGTTTCATATATAAAACGTCTCAATCGGAGTTCGGGATAAGAAGTTATGGCCAAAATACCAGAACTGTTCACGACCGGACGAAATGATTTCTGGACTGTTTTTGGACAGACCAGTTCCCGAGTCTGTCTAGAGTTTTTGGCAGCTTAGATTAACCCCAAACCTTTACGGTGACGTAGCCTAAGGTCTTAGCTAAATTTAGACACAAGAACGGACACATTCGGACGGTTAGATCTTCGTATACCGCAAGTTTAGTAAACTATGGCAGATTCGCTACTTTATTTTATTTGGTGTTTTTATCCTAATTACGGATTGTTTTAGACTTTATATTAAACATGAAAGTCGTTCCTAATAGCTTGAAGTAAGATTTTGTTAAATTTCATGAATTTTGGATAGATGTTGGTATGTCTTTTTGTTAGACTTATGAATAGATGATAATCGGCAACATTACAATGAAATGTTTAGTAATTATTTACCCGTTGATTTTTATACATGTTAAATATGCATGAGACTTATATGTGATTAAGGTTTGTTACCTTGGAGAGAGTATGTGAATATTGTTTTGACTATATTTGGGGACAAGGAGTGTATCTTGGTCATTTAGGTGACTTGAATTGAAATTAAGAATTTTTATTATCAAACCGATACCTTTAGTGGATGGTTAAATTGATTGTGCACGTGCTCGGGTCTAGAATCGGTGGTTCAGCGGTCATGTGGTTCTTCAGTTTTGGTCTTACGTACTTTTTGGGTCAGAAACAAGTTCTGAGTCATTCTTGGAGACATGTGTTAATGTCGTGTTTGTCGGTGTGGTGATGAATCTATTGGATTTCGGTTCAGATTATGAGTGTTGTTTTGGTATAGAAACATGTTAGTAGTTGTTGATTATTTAGTGAGACAATTGTGAGGTGTGCGTCATAGTTGTGGATCGTGTCATTGTAGTAATATGTGTTATAGTGGTGACGTATGAGAGGTCATGTGTGGAGATAGTGACGTGTGCAGTCTTGTGTTAAGACGATAACATGTGTCTAGTCATGCGTCGTGATGGTGATGGTGTCGTGACAGTGATATAAGTTTGATTAGTTTCGATTACTCATTTGTATCTTATATGACTTGTGTTAATAGAGATCTGCGTCCACTTTAGATATGTTTGAGAATTATGTTTAGTGAGTACATAAATTATATAAATTAGAACAAAAGTATTTTGCTTACAATTATCAAATGTATACGCTTTTTATGAGTTGTGGTTTGATTGATTGAAAGATTATGGATCAAGAATATTTGTAAAATGTGTTTGAGATTCGTGCTACGATAGCTTTGTAAGCCCTGCTCCTGGGCTAATGTGGGAGTGTAAGCCCTGCTCCTGGGCTAATGTTGGAGTGAAAGTCCTGCCCCTGGGCTAATGTGGGAGTGTAAGCCCTGCTCCTGGGCTAATGTTGGAGTGAAAGCCCTGCCCCTGGGCTAATGTGGGAGTGTAAGCCCTGCTCCTGGGCTAATGTTGGAGTGAAAGCCCTGCTCCTGGGCTAATGTGGGAGTGTTTGCCCTTACTCTGGGTTTATTATATATTACTCACAGATAGAGTACGTGGGTGTATTTATTTGTGTTGACAAAAGCTATGATATTTGTAGAACTTTGGTTGGTTGTTATAATCGTGTTTGACTTGGAGTCATTTTCATGTATTGATGATCTTAGGTGACGATATGCATATTGGTTTAGTGGCGTAATGGAATTGGCCTTAGTAGCGTTTTTATGGATATTGCCTTAGTGGCGTTATAGCTACTGTCTTAGTGACGATATGTGATTGGCTTAGGACCGATATATATGCAAATTTGTAATAATGAGTTATTGATGAGAAGGGTGTATCATGTCATATGTATTGGATGGGAGATGTGTCATGTATTCGGTGTGTCGGAAAGAAAAGTGTATTATGTGTCCTATGTAATGGTTAGCAGGATGTGTCATGTGTCATATGTGTTGGATAGGAAAATGTAACGTGGAACTTGATGTGAGTTGTGTAGGGTGCACGTGTCATGTAAGTATGAGTATCAATATGAATAAATCTTTTGTGAACAGTATACTTTTGTATCAAAGGAAAACCTATATGTTTGGATATAATACAGGGTTTAAACTTCTTTAAATCAGTCGTTTAGCATGTTATCCTATACGAGCTTCGGCTTATGTTATGTTGTTAAACATATTTCAGGTAAAGTTGTGGAACCATTGGATCAGGAGCTCTAGATATGTGTTTAAATACTCATTTCAGTTGTAAGGAGTTGTATATCAGTTTTTATAAGGCGTTGTGGCCTATGCACAGTTTATCATTTTTTTTAAAATTGGAATTAATGTAATAACTTATTTACTCTAGTTTGTATTTGAGTTGTATGATTTTATTTATTGGGATCATATGTATGGTGTATGTTTATGCTCAATTCATACCTCGAGGAGTGGGGTGTGACACCTTTATCCACTCTAACACATCCCAATCTTTCACCAATCTTAGTAATTTCATTAAAATTCACTTCAAGTGGTCAGCTACTCCCCCATGCATACTGCATACAAGGAGCCATTCAAATGGAATATAAGTAGCACCAAATGTTCAACAGTGAATGATCAACTACACCCACATACAATCACTCAAACATATTCCTTGAAATTTGCAGAAGTAAGGAATTAAAAACAAAGCAAAAGACACCATGTCAAAAGAATAAAGCAAAAGAGACACGTACATCCTGTTTGGAATCAAGCAAAGCAAAACAAAAAGAATGAAGCATTAATCCCTTTTGTGGTAGTGAGAATGAAGCCTTAGACAATTACGTGATGGGTCTGTTGCGACAAATACGATAAACAAAGAAGTAATCAACAAGAAAAACGGAAAGACACAGAGATTTACGTGGTTCCCAATAAGCAATAGCTTAAACGTACGTCCACGGGAGGAGAGAAATTTCTTTCACTATGATCAAGAGAGATTACAAGGGCCGGCTTTGTTCCGAAACCCTAATGTGAGGTGCCCAATCAATTTAGATCTCAACTAGAAATCTAGGGATATCTTTTAGGGAACTATGTCTATCATATTTATAGGAAACCCCAAAAAATATGGAAGAATATCAATCCCTAAAGAATAGGAATGTAAATCCCTAAATAGTAGGAAAATATCATAAATAGACTAGGAAAACAAATTTCCCAAACTTTTCTAGAATTCTCGCGGATACACCTTATTACCGGTAATAGGTGCCCTATTACCGGTAGTAAAACAAGTTGTCCAAAATCAGTAGCTTTTACTACCGGTAGTACCAACACTACTACCGGTAGTACTGGTCATTGCACAAACACTGAACTTCCTATTACCGGTAGTTCCAACACCACTACCGGTAATACCAGCTACCACCCAAATATTTTCCTTCTCCAAATTCAAGGCACTTTCCAACAGGGTCGTTTTTATACATATGTACATATCCGAAGGGTGTTCTAAAACTTAAGAGCCAAACAAATCATACCTGTTTCAGAATCTACGAACTATAGTGATCACTATGGATCCTAAAATAAAATTCACTTAAAGTAGTCAGCTACTCGACCATGCACAAGGAGCCATTTAAATGGAGTAAGTTGCTCCAAATGTTCAACAGCGAACGATCAACTACACCCAGTGCCGACCCTGAAATTTCAAGAGCTTGAAGCGAACCCTTCAACTGGGGCCCCTTCAGACGTGTATTGTGTCTATTTTATATTAAGCAAAACCTAAAACTAAAAACATTGGGTCTAATATACTAATGAGACTCAAATATTTGGGGCCCTCATTTGTGGGATTTTTTTGAGGGCACCTCGGGGCAACTTCCTGGGCTTTCCCTCGGGGCCGACTCTGACTACACCCAAATACAATCACTCAAACATATTCCTTGAAAGTTGCAGAAGTAAGGAATTAAAAACAAAGCAAAAGACACCATTCAAAAATTAAAAAGATAAAGATAAAGCTAAAGAGAAGCAATTACTCTTGTAATAGTGAGAATGAAGCCTTCAACAATTAAGTGATGGGTCATTTTTATACATATATACATATCCATATGGTGTTTTAAAACTTAAGAGCTAAACAAATCATACCTATTTCAGCATCTACTATAGTAGTCTCCTACTGCAGTAGTGATCGCTATGGATCCTATCTTGTACAAAGCTGTGATGGAAGGACAAGTGGATGTCCTAAGGCAACACGTTGACCAACTTGACGGCCTACTCACTCCCAATCACAACACTGTTCTCCACGTTGCGGCCCAGTTCGGCCAATTGCAATGCATAGAGGTGATCTCTAACGAGTGTCAATCTCTGCCACGTCGAGTGAATACCAGAAGCGAAACCCCACTTCATATAGCGGCCAAGGAAGGGTATCCTAATATAGTCAAAACACTCATTGAGTGTGCGAAGAAACAAGAGCAAGAAGTTGAAAGCGGATGGGGTGGAGCAACTAAGGAGATGTTGAGGGCAACAAATGTCGACGGAGACACGGCCTTGCACTTGGCAGTGCGGAACTGCCACTTGAAAGAGGGCAAGTACTTGGAAGTGATTCGATTATTAACTAGAGAAGATCCAGAGTTTCAACATCCTGCCAATAATGCGGAGGAAACTCCCTTGTACCTGGCCGCTGAGCAAGGAAGTCGGGCAGAGGCCGTGGTGTATGTGCTCTTGGAAGCTTGCAAATCGCCAAGTTATACTGGCCCTAGTGGGAGAACAGCATTGCACGCAGCAACACTTAAAAAATACACAGGTTTATTTTTACTTTTTTAGCGAAAGAGAATTTTATTAAATAAAGAAAGCAGATGGAGAGAAAAAGGAACAAACAAGCCAAAAAACGCATGAAAACGGGTAGCATGAATCTCAACTAGGTTAACACTCGGGTATTGACAATCAAATGTTGCTTGCGACCCTAAGGTGAAAATTCAAAAGTTGGCAAAGAACCAACTTATGGACTAGAGGAGAAATAATAACATTACATTACGCCAAAACACACATGTGTTGATACTTGGTTTCTTTATCCAACTTCCACCTAAATGAGAAATTGTTCCATTAGTTGTAGTGGCTGTATACATAATAGTTTTACCATACAAGTATCAAAAGTACATGTGAGAAAATTAAATGACAAGTACTGCCATGCTAACAAAAGAAATGAACTAGAGTGATGACGTGTTGATAGTCGGTATGAAATCAGCACATTTTTTGAGATCTCATAGCAAAGAGGACATTTCCTATAAGCTCTCAGATCAAAATGTCACAAAATTTCCTACAAAATCGAAGTGTTTTATGATTACTAATCGCGGCTGATTTTTTTAGGTAAAATCATAAAAAGATTATTGCAGTGGAAGCATGAACTAATCAAGGAAGCAGATCCATATGGATGGCTACCAATTCACTATGCTTCTTATGCTGGGAACGTAAAAGGAGTTGAAAAATTACTAGAAACTGATATATCCGTAGCGTACACAACGACCGGAGACAATGATGGTTTGAACACAGCTTTTCACATTGCTGCAACACATGGGAAGGTAGAAGTAATGAAAATGCTTTTATCATATTGTCCAGATTGTTGGGAGGCAGTCAACAGTGCAAGGCAGAATGTTCTTCACATTGCCGTAGATGTAGAGAGAGAAGATGTGATGGATTTTATGTTACATAAGTCCTGGTTAAGTCATCTTATTAATCAAAAAGACAATGAAGGCAACACACCTCTACATATGTTTCATGCTTCCAATTACAGATCGAGTAAGCTTTGGAGGCACTATAGAGCAAATCAGAATGTTTTCAACAACAAAAACATGACCCCAATAGAATTCGTACAATCCAATTTATCTGAGGTTAGTACAGAGTCTATGACTTCTTTTGGCTTTGAAAATTTTGATCTCATGATTAGTCAGTGTTTTTTTTTTTGGGTTAAAAAGTCACATTCTATAAAGTTCACAAACAATTATAATTAGGAGCGTGTCAAATTTTGAATGACAGCTTCAACACAATTTGTGTACTCAATAAATGTAAGCTTAAATAGCAGTATCTAAAATTTTTTTGTACTAACTCGCCACAAAGAAAACAAAAACAAAATCGTTGAATATAGGCTTCAATTTACCTAACTCAGGCTTCGATTAAGAAAAACGAATAGCGTGTCAAATGTTGAAGGGATCCCTCCACATACAGGCTTAATTCGATTTGATTATGTTTGAAGGGATCCCAACATTTGAATCCCTCCTTTTACAAAAAATCCCTTCAACATTTGAATTATGTTTGAGCATCCCTTCACATATAGGCTTCAATTTTTCATATAAGTGTGTCCTTCAAAATTCTTCCTACTAGAAAAAACGAAAGCAGAATTAATGGGTCATTATATGGAAATCCTTCCTTTTTTACTTTCATGAAATTGAATAATTCCCAAAAATAAAATATAACAAGTCATGGCCAATTTTTTCATTCAAAATATTGTTCACTTCTTTTGATAAAATGTTATAACAAAATTCTTGAAGCTTAATTTATGCCCCAAGGGAACTCTTTAGCATTTGTCTTTAATAATTAGTCTTAATTCATAGTAGTGATGTTATATATAAACAAGTCTTGTCGAAGAACTTACAATGGATTCATTTTTTATACTCAATGAAGAACTTAAATACATGACTAAAATGTATTTTCCAAGCTACTATCCGCATTTTTATTAGATTTTGAGCCACCAACTCATCTAAAATGTTTAAATTGTTAGAGAGGTAATTTTAGCTAGGCTCTCCTTTATTATAAGCAAGGTAAACATGTGCAAATAGTTCCAATCACAAGGTAAGCGGTGAAATTCAAACACATAATTTATGGCTTGTTTTGATATTATATTAAATTGTTAACCATCAATAATTAAAAAACATAAGCTATTAAAGAGATAACTCTATTATTTATATTAATATATTATGAATAACTCTTTTCCTAAGAAGAACTAGGAATTGTAAAAGTATACATGTACCTATTCTATTTTCTTAATAAGAACTAGGAATAAACAGATTTTCTTGAGTATATGCAGAACATATTAAAAGAATGAAAGTCATACAATTTTTTAGATACTTGGCTTTTAAAACATGTCACGTGAAAAAATGTAGGATGACATCTTCTTGGATCCGAGCATAGGTGGCGGGAGAAACATAATTCGTAATGTTGAGGACGACTTAGCAAAATGTAAGAGAGCTTACAGAAAGGAAAAGGATATGGGGAAAATGAGAGTAGAAGTTGAAGAGCGAAAAAGAAAAGATGAAGAGCAAAAAAGAAAAGCTGAAGAGCAAGAAAAAGAAGAAAGAGACAAAGCTCGAATGCAAGAAGAAGACAAAGCTGTGGATAAGATGGCTAAAACTCACATGATAGTAGCTACACTTATAACCACCATCACCTTTGCAGTTGCTTTTGCGATCCCAGGTGGCTATGACGGCAACAAAGATCCAGAGCAAGGAATGGCAGTCCTAGCAAAAGCCACAGCTTTCAAAGCATTCCTTGTAACCAACACCATAGCCGTGGTATGCTCCGTTTCCTCTGTATTTCTCTACGTCTTCAGTATGTTTTACATTGTAGACGTGTATGGTGCTACAGACATGGCTAAGAAGCAGATACGCCAGGCAGTAGCAACGTATCTTATTTTGGCTGCCATGGTTTTCATGATGCTTGCGTTCATCACAGCCGCTTTTACTGTGTTAGCACATTCTTTAGCCCTTGCCATTGCCACCTGTACTATTGCATGCATTACCTTTGTCATTTATTTTGTCGAATTTTTCAAGTGTTGTTCCTTCGTTACGCGTCATTGATGTAAAATGAATGGAAACCTTAATTGGATTTTCGGTTTATGAAAACCCTGATTGAGATTTTTGTTAAACTTTTAATGTTAAAAATTTTATTTTCTTTAATGCTGCTTGTTTTGGCATGATTTTATAAATTTGATTTTATGTCAAATTTGTTAAATATGTTAGTAATTTATTCTCCTTCTTGATTAGTAAAAAGTTGCCTAGTTTAATTCTTACCTAAGTTCGGTATTTCTAACTTATATTTTCTAGGAGTATTCTCATCTGGTTATATTTTCTTATAATTTATTCGAGTGTTCAACCACTATCACCCTAAAACAAACGATACTCACCGTGTAACAAATGATAAATTTATCATCATGACATACTTATTAAAGGTAAATTTTGCTGAAAATTCTTTGCTACTTGTGATGATAAATTTGCTTAGATGATGATTAATTTGTTAGGTTGATGATAAATTTGTCTCCCTGTATAGTTGCGATGATAAATTTGCATATCTAATCGTAAATTTACTGTAAATCCTTTGTTATTTGCAGTGGTCTTGGAGCAGCATCTGAATGGACCTATAGTCCCTCAGTACATACAAAGCCATGAACTGGAATTTAGAAGTTTTCAATGTGAGCATATAAAGAATAAAAGAAAAAGACTGAACTAGCAAGACAATTTGCAGACCTAATAATAAATTTATAGGAAATCCTTCATATAGTGTTCGACCAATATCATCCTAAAATGGATGCTAAAAAGAGGAACAAAAGTAAAACAAACTTTACTCAACGCGTATAAGAATTGTCTTTGAAAAAATTGTTTACATTTGACAATGAAATCCTCCTTCTAACTCACAACACTTAGTTTTCTTTTCAATATGACTGGAGTTTTTTCGGATTGGTTTCGGTGTATAAAATTCAGGAAGAAAGAAATTCAGATATAGGAGGATGAATACAAGAAATTTGGATTCCGGTGAATAAATATAGGAAATTAAAAAATCTGTGTAATACACTTCCTAATTCACTAAACAAAATTCAGATTCTGATGAATATATTTTACCCTAGGAAGCAAGAAAAAAATCAGATTCCAGTGAAAAACAGGAGTGGAAGACTGCTGCATAGAATCCCTGTGGTTGTGATGTCGAAATTCTAAAATCCTTGTAGTTGTAATTGAACCTCCAAGATTCATCACATTACCAAATGAGCCATGCGGGTGCGTGTACCAAAGTAAATTTACGAAGTCAAGTATGGATTTTTTTCAGAAAATAGAATCATACCTCATCGGTCGTGTCCCAACACGTCTCAACAGAATGATTGTGCTGAGCATAAGCACACACATTCTTGACACCAATATTCATGCCATTCTTATATCTTCTGGTCCATAAATTTTTTTAGGAGAGGTCTGTCCTCCTAAGGCTCAATTCTTTACTTGGTTAGCGTGGAGAGGAAGGGTGAAATCAGGGGAACTCGTGAGTTTTAGGGGCATTATCAACATCCATGAGGCATTCTGTAAATTTTGCAACAAACACATTGAATCCCAGGATCATTTGTTATTACATTGCCAGAAAGTATGGATCATTTGGTGTCATTTCCTGTCATATTGGGGTATTTCATGGGTTGTTCCAAAAACAGCAGAGGGTTTGTTGCTATGGTGGTCCAGCTGGAGGTTCAGAAGGAGTTCAAACAAATTCTCAGTTCTCCTATGGTATTCTTTGCCTACGGTTGTTATGTATTCAATTTGGATGGCTAGGAATAACCTTCTTTTCAAAAGGGGTACTGTTATTTGGGATCTATTTTTGGAACATATTAAGCTTAGATAGATTCAAGAGGTTTTTATGCATCAAAAGAAGAACGACCAGCTTTCGTTAGGTGACACTATTTATAATATTTCAAGAATAGTGCAATGTGGCCAGTTTGCTTAGTTCTATACCTTGTTTTTGTTTTTTGATGTAATCCTCTTCCTATTTCGGGTCCCTTTCCCAATTGGTCTGTTACCAACTTTGGGGGATCCTCGTTGTTTTTTCTCTCATATATATATAATTTTCGCTGTTCAAAAAAAAAAAAAAATTTTAGGAGAGGATGCTCTTACCTGTATACTATTAACCATGTTCCATCTTTCATTATCATAGAAAATTAGTCTCCTTATGGTCACCTTTATTAATACTCGCTCCTCTCTCCTCTCTCCTCTCTCCTCTCTCCTCTCTTATCCACTGTTCCTTTGTTCCATGGAAAAAATAGTGGTTGAATATATCTTTCGTCTCTAAATGTTTTCATTTGGCGACAAAATTAAATTTCGTAGTTCAATTTCGTCACCATATATAGATGATTTTTGTCGTAGTGAGCCTTCTCAAAGTTTTTGGATGTACTTGTTTTGTCTTACTTCAGCCTCATGAGCGTACTAATTAGTTAGAACCCCGAGCTTGTCTTTGTTGTTTCTTAGGCTATGGAATTGAACACAAAGGTTACAGCTGTTGGAATATCGATTCCAAGTGGCTTCGCATTTCCCGACATGCATATGTCATCTTTTGAAAGGATAAAATTGATGTTCTCCTCTATGTCAAAGTTTCACTTTGAATCCATTCCTACTTCTTCTTTCTTTTCTAGTCCTCTATCGACTTGCTTTTTCATGAACTTGATACCTCCAACGCCAATCAAACAGAAAAAGAAAAGAAAAAGGAAACCAACAATATGTTATTTACTATCACTACAAGGACGACAAAAAAAAAAACAGAACCTACCAAAAATGCCGACCAAAATAAATTTGGTCGACCAAATAGTCACCAATGCCAATCAAATTCTGATTTGTCGGCAAATATACTTGCGCCATTTTCAAAGAAAAGGTTGTCAATTTTTTACACCATTGCCGACCAAATATTTGGTCGGGGTTGGGGTGTTATACCTTTTCCGACTAAAGAAATGGTCAGCGTTGGTGTGACTCACCAACTAATTCTGATTTAGTCGGCAATTATACTCACTCCATTTTGGGGAAAGGGCGCCAATTTTTTGACACCATCGCCGACTACATATTTTCGTCACCGTTTGTGTTACACCTTTCCAACTAAAAGATTTGGTTGGCAATGTTATACCTTTGCCGACTAAAGATTTGGTTAGGGTTGGTGTAACTCAAAACATGGATTAAGCAATTGATTATCTGTATTTTGGATCGTTTTGACTAAGATATTGAGCCCACGATGTGGTGAATAATCCATATGTTCTTTCCGCAAATTCTTGTGGTTCAAGCAGCGGATCAACAATATCAGTTACAGCAAACATGGTAGCAGTTTCGTTAGGAACTGAAACTGATGGATCCATATTTTGTCGAGCAAGTAGCAATGCAGTAGTCGGAATCAAACCTACCGTGGGTCTGACCAGTCGAGCTGGACTCATTCCAATCTCTCCGAGACAAGACTCCATAGGGTGAGTGTGTGATTCATCACAGAATACCCACAAAGCTAGCTAGGATGACAGTCAAATTGATCATCTTGCTAACCAAATAGTTTTCTATGCACAGTCCCTAACAATTTTCACCCTAAAACTTGGTGTATTATTTTGAATGCCGCAAGCCCATTTGCAGGAACAGTAGCGGATGCCCTTTATGTGCTCGATGCCATTGTAGGATTCGACTCCCATGATGCTAAAGCAACAAGAAAAGCATCAGAATACATTCCATGCAGTGGCTATGCACAATTTATGAAGAAAAATGGGCTTGAAGGAAAGAGAATAGGGATTGCAAGAAACCCTTTCGTCAATTTTGGTGGCAATTCTTCCCTCTCTCAAGTTTTTGAGAATCATTTCCACACATTGAGGTAGCAATCTCTCTATCTATCTCTCTCTCTCTCTCTCAAGAGTAAGGATCTCATGAATTAGACTTATGCGTTTTTACTCCGTAATTGGTTAGGCAAAAAGGTGCAATTTTGGTTGACCATTTGGAAATAGCCAACATCTCGGAGATCTTGAACCCCAGTGCAAGTGGTGAAGCTGTATCATTATTAGCTGAGTTCAAACTTTCTCTAAATGCTTACCTGAGAGATTTAGTGGCCTCACCTGTTCGATCGTTGGCAGATGTGATATCATTTAACCTATAAAATCCCAGTATGATATGGTAAGTACATATATCAGCAAAGTGATTCTCATCTTTTATGCATTTTTTCTACTGGAGTGACTTCTTGAGAACCCATAAATTCTTTCATGAGAAGTGCTAAGAATGTTGCTTTTCATAATTGATGCAAATCATGATGGTGACTCGTTTACTTGAACAGTTGAACAAGAAATGATGAATGATAATGGGCAAGTGATCTTTCAGTTAGCTGAGGCCACAAATGGGATTGGAGATATTGAGAAGGCTGCTTTGCCAAACCTAGCAAGACTTACGGAAGATGGATTCGAGAAGGTGATAAGGGAGAATAAGCTAGATGCATTGGTGACTCCTGGAGCTTATGCAGCCCCTGTTCTGGCAATAGGAGGATTTCCTGGAATCAGTTTTCCTACTGGATATGATGAGAATGGAGTGCCTTTTGGCAGCACTTTTGGAGGATTGAAGGGTTCAGAGCCAAAGCTGATTGAGATTTCTTATGGGTTTGAGCAAGCTACTAAGATTAGGAAGCCTCCTTCATTCAAGCCTTGAAACTTTTCAAGAATAATCTAAGGCTTATGGATAAGGACCTGGAAGTTTTGGAAGTTATTTGAGGTTTATTTGACGCCCGACGTATTTTATTATGTTTTTGTCTCCTTGTTTTTATATTTACCAAAAGGTTACGTGATTGTGTAGAAACCTATTGCAGATTTTGAAATTCAAACATAAAAGGAGCATTTATTAACATGATTCACTACTAAGAAAAAGGCTACGTAAGTTGTTGCAAATAATTTCATACTTTTTGCGACTTATTATGCCATCACTAATAGTCTTTACTTTTTGCAACGGCACATTAGCTATTGCAAATAGGTCTTTACTTTTTTGCGACAGTAAATTTTTTTTGAAAGGAAAAGATAAATTTTATTGAAGGAGAAGAATATACAAGAAGGACTTCAACTAGGAAGATAGCCAACTATAAACTAAGAGCACAGCCAGCCAAAGCCACACCAGTCCAAAGCCTTCACCCTTGAAAAACTAGAAAAGGAAAACATCAGTAGGCTAATTAGACCATATAGCAGCTATTGATGAACCTAACCCAGGTAACCCTATCAGAAGCTGGTTTAACTTCCACAAACTTAGGCCAAGTCCCCTCCATTTGTGACACCAGAAGCTGGTAAATCTTCCACAAACTTAGGCAAAGTCCCCTCCATTAGTGACACCAGAGATGTTGTACAGGGAAATAGAGATTCCTTGTTGATACAGACCTTGCTGTCGCAAAATGTAAGTTTTGCCATCGCATGGTGATCCTCACTTTGCCATCGCAAAAAGCCTTTTGGGTCAGCTTCGTGACCTTTTGCCACGGTCAAGACTTGACGCAAAAAGTCATTTTCCTTGTAGTGGCGTTTGCTTCTTCACAATGTGTTTAGTGTTTGAAATCCAACTTAACGTTAATGGGCAATAAACATGAACCAACCTTAATTGCGCGTTTTGCACGCACATTATAGAGAGACATTTCTTGTACTACTACGTATAAAAATAGATGGGAAAATTCCAGGACAGTGGAACGAGATTTGCTCACTTAAAATCGATTTGCATTTCATAGAGCTAAGTTATTTTATCAAGAAGTGCAAGCGTGGTATCTTATTGGTGCAATTTCCATAGTCCAAAGGAAAAAGTCAACCTACAAGCAATATAGGTTGTCAGTGTAGTTATGGTGCAACTCCCACAACAATGTTTATCTTGGTCGACTGACTTTAGACTTCGCTCGAGCGGCTTAATCACTTTCTGAAATACTAATCCGACCAAATTAGGGTTTCTGTTGATTCTGTAGTATTTAAACCTTGATACCATGTATATTATCATGCGAGACCCACAATATGCAATATTAAATTCTCTATTAAAGTACGGGGACTCGTGAAATTTAGTTAAAATTTAGAGAATGAGCTCTTTGAAAATCACGTCATTATATTACAAAATCGAGAACATTTAATTTAGTGATGTGAAGCAAATAGTGAGAACAAATACGCCAAATATGACAGAAGCATCGATACTGAAGAAAAAATATTGACAGTACTAAACAACAGTTAGCAATAATGCAACTAAAAAAGTGATAAATTAACAAGAAAATATTTCAAAACATGCTGGAAGCAACTAAAGATAACAGTTGAAATCCTGAAATCGATGATTTTGATATACAGATCAAGTGATACATATCAAAGATCGATGTTGTGGTGAAAATAATTTTATGGTGCTTCGACACTATGAGTGGCAACTAGATCATTGTGTGATGTTTTATGCGGCAACGATAAATTATTTTTTTTATGTCTCTTTCTCTTGATTGTGATCAATGATGTCCGGAAGGATGAATATGATAGAGAATGTCAACGGAAATCAAATTATCGCGTCATACACGTGTTAGAATAAAATTGAATTTCAACCATTAACAAAGTAAACGTCGTTGCATCTGTAGAATAGAATTAGTTGTGCATAACTCAGATTGTAAAAAGTAAATCTAATCTAACCTATCGACCTAACTATATTTATATCCTATTTTTTGAGATTTTTTCGTATTACTGTATCGTACTCGTATCTGTCTCGATATCTAAACTTCATAGATGATATCATAAGGTAGAGGCTCTGTTTGGTGGTTGAGGGATTAAGTGTACTGAGCGAATATCCTTCAATAGTTGGATCATTCGATTATTGAACTTCAGGTTGTTGAAGGGTCAATTTGATACAGACAATACATTTTGATCCAAGTGGCATATATAGGTATAACTAATCCTTTTCTTAACCAGGAAAGTTTGTGTACGTACATGATTTTCGTACACAGATCTAGACACGTGCATCTAGCAGTTTTCAACACAACTGTGTCTGGGTCTATGGGGGCCAGTAGGAGCGGTAAACCCTCTATTTTTATATAGGAAAAAAAAATTCCTATGAAGTAAATAAGCTCGTCCCGCTAAATATTTTGAATATGCTCTATTTTGGTCTCGAATACATATTTGTCCTTCCGTAGTGAAATTTTTAGCTCTGTTCCTAGTTGTGTGCGTACGTAGCATTACTCTTCTTACGCCGGTGATTCTAATTAATAATATATTCAGGGTACAATCAGAGGAGGGCTTATATAAAAATCAACGTCAACAAACTCATGGCTTCGGCCAGCTAAACGGTGGGCCAAATAAAACACATATCATTATTGTTGCCCACCCACCAAAAATATTACAAAATAAAATTGCAATATCTCAATATATAATTATTATAGTTGGGAGAAATGAAGAGTGTAGCCAAAAGTTTGTCAATATTTGGAGATATCTACTCCCCGTTTTATATTATGGTATTAAAATTGTATTGGAAATATCAAACGATATAATCATGAACCAGTGTAGTAGTCATTATTCTAAAATTACTGGCCGTATTAGCTGTAGTGGATCGGGTCGACGTTAGGTCAAGTTGCAACATGAATCAAGCCCAAATAGCCTAAGAGTCTCATGGATTGGAGAAAGTTCAACATGGCCTACGAGACTTTGCACAACCAGCCCAAATCACGGGCACGCGCAAGTCGTTTGAACTGGATTGAGTCAGAATTTGATAAGTTGACCCAAACCACGTGGTTGCCAGTCTATTTCCACTTGATGCCCAGGTGTCTCGGTCTCAACACGTGTCATTTGACTTGAAGTTCGATACGTTATGCATGATGTTAGGTCAAAGACAATTATTTTTAACGTCATTGAAGAATGTGCTCCACCATGCATGTTGGCTAGCTTGGAGCCCGAACAAGCTCAAGAACAAAAGGTGGTTAAAGGTGTAAAGTACGCGACACGCCCTCTATTCATTCTTTAGTACTTTCCTTTGGTCTTTTGGTTCACTTACTAACTTAAGCATTGAAGTGTTTCTTCATACCGTGAACGTGTTTCTTCATACCGGTGAGCACTAATTGATTTAGTCTTTAACAGTATTAAAGAGCTTAGGAGATTCTTAGCTTAAAACCCGACCCAGATAACTTTCAGATTAAAGAATACTACATTAACTATGAACCGGATTCGACAGTGACTACTACACATGCGATCATTATTCTGATTACCATTTTATCCGGCATACCGATATCGAGAGCCGAAAAACCGATATTTAAATCTTGGTCTAACCTCATGAGAACACCAAACCTCTAAATTAATCCCAAAAAAATGATATTTAAATCTTGGTCTAAACCTCAGTGAGAACACCAAACCTCTAAATTAATCCCAAAAAACGATATTTAAATCTTGGTCTAACCTCAGTGAGAACACCAAACTTCTAAATGAATTAATTAACCCACAACTTAGTCCATAAACATGATATACTAACGAAGAAGAAGAAGAAGAAGAAGAAGAAGTAGTAGACGAAGAAGAAGAAGCCAGGAGGTGGGAGAATTTAGAATTGTTGTTCATATCTTCTTGTGCTTTTCTGATTTTGAAGATGCGCAGCGCAGTCTCAAATCAAGTGGAACGAATAAAATCGGTATCATCCGAAGAGAAAATTCTAAGAGATCTTCAAGAAAGCAACAGCTGCAACTTCCCAGGTTGTGACTACCACCCGCCAGACCGGAAAAACTGGATGTCCGGACTCAACCCAGAGAAACTTCAACTCAGCAAGATTGTATGGCCAGGTACCCATGACTCGGCCACCAACAAAATAGGTATCCCACTCATTACTCGCCCCTTCGCCCAATGTCAAACTCTCTCTGTTTACCATCAACTCGAAACAGGCGCCCGAGTAGTCGATATCAGAGTGCAGGAGGATCGTCGTGTTTGTCACGGGATCCTCCTGACTTATAGCATTGAAGTCGTTATAAACGACGTCAAGCAGTTTTTATCCGAAACCCAAGCAGAGATTATAGTGCTAGAGATCAGAACAGAGTTTGGGCACGATGACCCGCCCGAGTTTGACAAGTACTTGGAGGAGCAGCTGGGTGAGTTTCTGATTCATAATGATGAAACAGTGTTTGAGAAGACAATAGCTGAAATACTGCCTAAGAGAGTTATTTGTGTTTGGAAGCCGAGAAATTCGCCGCAGCCGGAGATTGGAGGGGCGTTATGGGGATCTGGGTATTTGAAGGATAATTGGATTGATACTGATTTACCATATACCAAGTTTCAGAGCAATTTGAAGTTCTTGAGTGAGCAGCCAGAGGTTGGGTCAAGGAAATACTTGTACCGGGTTGAGAATACCTTAACCCCACAAGCGGATAACCCGGTTATGCACGTTAAACCGGTTACGAATCGGATCCATGGGTACGCTCGGCTCTTCATTAGTCAGTGTTTTGCACAGGGTTGGGGTGATCGGCTGCAGGTATTGTCTACTGATTTTATTGATGAGGATTTCGTCGACGCCTGTGTCGGGATTACTTATGCAAGGATTGAAGGTCAGGCATGAAGATAACAAGATCATGATCATCTTGATTTGTTGCTTTTATTTAGGTGAGGATGTTCAGTGAGTTGGTAATGGGTGTTTTCTGATTCTGTTTGTTTTTATGTGGTGTTTTTGTTGGTTGTATCAAGGGTTGATTGTGTATATTTATCATGTACAAGATGTATTCGATCGATTTAGGCCCACGTCAAATAATTTTGAGATTCTAAAATTAGCGATCAAGAAAACCTCCGATGATTCCAAAGTTCGTCAAATGAAGTAAAAATGAAATAGAATTACCTATGTCTAGGGAACTCTAATTCTGTTTTCAGCAAGATTCAATAAACTCTGTTTTTAGTCGGCTCGATTTCTTTCTTATGCCGCTTTGTCGTCTATCAAGAGAATAGGTTCTATTCAAACGGTCCATCTTTATTCATCTATATGAGTTGTCACACGAGCCCAATAGGACCTATTTTAGCACCCTCTACTGATAAGAAGCAAAACGCGCCATCACGTACAACCCTTTCCCCTCTCGGTGGCTTCCACGAAATATAAAAACGGGCCGCGTTGTATGCTCATCGTCAGTTGCCCTGATTTATACTCCAAAGTACTCCTATGGAATACGTCTCCCCCAACCTACTTAAACACCTAAACGAAGGACTTGGCCACATCCCATTTGGAAATTAAATGTCCCCTTATAGCACAGCTTAGCAAGTTACTCTCACTTGAAGGATTGAATTCATTTTTGTTGGGTGGAACTGATGAATATCCTAAGGTTCCAACTTAACATTATTCATTCCTTGGTGTAATATCAATGAAAAATTTGTTTTGTATTATTTGGTAGCTTAATACGAGAACGATTACGAACTCAATATGAATCCAAATGAGACTTCCGGAGGGTGGAACGTTAGCTCTAACTAAGGTGCATGATTTGTTGCGCGTAAAATAACATCGTTTTAATGTTTCGAAAACTGTTCAAGCATACTTTGTTGTACATTGTGCACAGCAAAATTTTCATATCCCAATTTAACCATGTTACATAACATAGTGAGATTTCGGTTGAAATAGAGCATACAAAATCATAATTCTGTGTGATAGAAATGGAAGTTGTATTATTACTTTTGTATGAAAATTGATGTACGTATCACTGCATGCATAGCATGGTACAAGTCCAAATTCAACATGCATCAACGGAGTCCAGGTTTTATTTACCTTTTGCTCTGTGTGGCTATTTTGAGATTTTACGTATATCGAAGATTGAAATTATTTATTTTGTTCAGATTAATTTTTTGAGATCTCACCAAAAATTTAGTACAATCGAATATCGGTAAGTACTTAATCAAAAACTTTGTACCTTAAAACTTCTAAATTTTTAGGTCAAACAATTTCCCGATTGAACAGAATTTTTTTTTGATTACTTAAAAAATTAATTTGTAAAAAATAGGTAATTTTAATCATCGGGATCTCGAAATAATCTAATGCAGCCGAAGATAAACAAAACTGGACTTCGCATCAACGTGAGGCTAGTGCACCTGTGAGTTTGGGCATGGTCTTGACGGTGACCATCATCAATAAGCATTATTGGCAGTGATATTTTCATAAATATGATCAATATAATTCCTCAAGCATGGGTGATGTTTCTTCTTGTCATTTGGAAAAATACTTAAAAAGTTATATTAACGGAGAGGAGTGGTGCACTACCAGCCTCCCTGGTGATGTCCTGCACACAAAGCATGCTATCCCAGGATGAGTTGGGGGCGAGCCTTGGACATCCCAAGGCGTATCTAAGTGTCTCCATGAAGGTTAAGGAACACCATGGCCAATACATCTTTGCATGTGTTGTCGGTACCGTGCGATAAGTTAAAGATGGAGGCTATTATGTCGTTCGTGTCAACCGTTGGCTTCATATTCTAGACGAAGTGGACAATCGAGGCTTCAAGCATAAAACCACATGTGCCAACCTTGTGGGCTACAAACAAACACTTACCTCATTCAAATAGAACGCTAAGGGTGTGCAATGACGTTGGCTAGAGAATAGCATGCGAGTTCATACAAATATTGAACATCAATTGCAGACATGCTTTGTGAGAAAACAGACATAAAAATTTGAGAGAAATTTATCCGAGTGTCGCACGGAATGCAAGTATGAAATTCTTGGCATGTAACATTAGTCACCTCCTTAAACAAATTCCAGGTAATTGTGCGAGAAAGCTTAGGAATAGACCTTTAACACACAGATTATGTATTCGGAATTGTCCAATACATATTGAGGTAATATTATTCTGAAGAATCCTTCGTGTACCAGCACGATTTCAATCACATATGTGTCCCGATGCGTGATCGTGTATTAAAAGGTGGGTAATTTTGTCAATTAACTGGCTAAATATGGGATACGATTCTGTTAAGTGGCGTGTGGAACGGTAAACAGGCCGAGGTTGAACTTTGAAGGGAACCTTCCAAAAAAGCTGGTGCTGCGAAGGGAGAAAACGCGAGGAAGACGAAGACGAAGACGCTGGGACATACATAGAGGAGAGAGATGAGGCTTGCTGCATACTTAGCTTCGTTCTTTTTGCTGTTAACGCTCTCTCATGCCGCCGTGACATCTCGGATCCTGAATCGCCTGACCGCCAGCAGCAATTACTTGACCACTCAGGAACTCTGGTTCAATCAGACTCTCGATCACTTCTCTCCCTATGTAATCTCTCTCTTCCCTCTCTTTAGAGTACGAGGATGATATTCCCCTAAATTTCAATTTACTCTGGTTCAATCAGACTCTCGAACACGCTTAAAAAAGAATAGAACATGAGAAACAAAATCGGTAGAATTGAGGAGAAAGAAGAAAGAGCCTAGATTCTATTAGTTGACTGGAAAAGGACCAACTTTGTAATTCTTTGCATGTCATTGCCTCGGTTGTTTCTGCAAGACCCATCTGATATATTTGCGTCTAAGGCTATTACTTTTGTTTGCGAAATCCATCTGTTTTTCTCCCTATATTGTAGTGTGTTATATTGATTACTGAAATATTGGATTAATCTTGCAAATTGCAATAGTAAGCTACCTTGTTTGGAAGGTTGAAACATTCTGAAACTGTTTTTAAGGTATTTTATTTGTAAGCCATTTTTCATAAGCTTTTAAAACAAATAGAGTTTATAGTTGCCATCGGTGATACTATGACATGCTGGCCTTGAATGCTTACCTTATTCGGCAAAAAGGGTCCCTTTTCTTCTACCCCTAAATCCTCATAATATGTTCGGTTTGTCTTTTACGTGTAAAGAACTATTTTGGGATCAGTTTTGACAAGCTACATAATTAATTTCATGACAGTACAAGCAAACGCAATTTGCTCTGGTGTAGTAGATATACAAGTTTGCTTCTTAGTTTAAATTAATTTTGGTAAAATTTGCAGTCATGGCCATTTATTCCACAACTATGCAATCACCTAGTCAGGAACATATGGATTTTTTTTTTTAAATTTCAATTTGGCACTTGAATGAATTTAGTCTGCCTTACAAGCACAGAGAAGACTAAAACGGAAGACCTTAAAGGTAGCTTTAGAGTTTCTGTCAGATAGACAATTTGGTACGTGTGCTTCATTGGCTAAAAAATGGTTTACAGTTGTTGATATTGAGACTGAATAAGAACAACTGGTCAGGAAGGCCGTAATGCCATTCTAGTAGAGAAGTTTAACTCGGGCATATCATAGCTAAGACTCGTCCAATGAGGTTTGTCTCGTAGATTGTTTGAGAAGTGATGGATGTTCCTGGATATTAAAATGGAAGTAATTGAGCGCAGGCTTAATGGTCATGCTGTATGAGGTTGGTGGACTGCGGCCCAGAACAAATCTTTTAGTAATCTTCCCCTTTGTCTCTGTTGAGGCAGGCTAACATTATGCTGCGGATGTCCATTTTCTGTTCTTATAAATATGCTGCTTCACCTTTTCCATACAAATGATAAGAACATCTCGTGAGTATGATGTTATATGTTTAAGGAAAGAGGTAAGCCACATTCTGCTTTTCCGTTGCCCTTTCACGGAGATGTTCGTAGTTATTTAGTTTGGACTAGATGTATACCTTCTTCTCATGAAAATGACATGGATATGTTTATGTTTTTCAATACTATTTTTATTTAACTGAACTCCGTTCAAATTCATAATGAGCAGTTAGTGATACTTTATTTATACTGACTTTTGCAGGATCACCGTCAGTTTGCGCAGCGTTACTATGAACACCTTGACCACTTTCTGCTTCCTGATGGACCAATCTTTTTGAAAATATGTGGTGAAGCTGCATGCAATGGCATATCGAACGACTATGTTAGCGTATGTTCTTGTTCGTTTACTGATGAATGATGTACTCTGAAAACCTTAGCTGGTGACCAGCCAAATAAATCTTTACTTTGTTTTTCTTTACTTGATAGTTATCATTCTGTAGTTAGCAGGATTAAAATAGTTGTTCGTTGCCACTTGCCAATTTTGTTTATCGATTGTGTTGTCCACCTACTCCAATAACAGATGTGACGCAGCACCATTATTATGCTTGCTTAGTGCCTTGCCTTTTCAATGAACAATTTCACTTTTTCGGAGACTGGACTGTTTCTTAAGTAGCTGAATACACTTAGTGCCTAGCTGGAAACTTGAATCATGCTAGTACAGTAGTGGATGTATTGTTGGTAAGTTGCTAATGCTAGCTAATAAGTGCAAGTTGATAGTCTTGTCCCTTGCACTGCAAGATGCTTTGGCTATTTTGTAAACTTCCATGCAAGAAAAACCAGGCAAGGTTGGCTTTGTTTCTTGGCCCTTTAATTTTTGTGCTGGAAGTACGTGAAATTAAGTGGCAGTTGATGATCTTTTATTCCTAGGTTCCTATGCGTGTTTTAGGTATATACAACTCAATGATATGTATGTTTTGGTTGATTAGAATGGGAAAGTCATCCATATTTGGGAGGGCTGGCCGGCTGGGTTGTAGTTAACATTGTTTTCTTGGGTGAGGCTTGGCCAGCAGGGTTTCTCGTTGGCTGGAGTCGCTGGACCTTAGACTGTCACACCGTGAGACACTTGCTTTTTTAAGTCAATGTGATTCTGATTTCTAATTTGACAAAGGATTCTTGTTCTGACCTATTGAATACCTGATCTCAGTAGATAAATAGTTTTTGAACATTGCAATGCCAAACAGGTTTTGGCGAAGAAGTTTGGAGCAGCAGTGGTTTCTCTTGAGCATCGTTACTATGGGAAGAGTTCCCCCTTTAAGTCCTTGGCTACAGAAAACCTAAAATATTTATCATCCAAGCAGGCTCTTTTTGATTTGGCTGTCTTTCGCCAATATTACCAGGCAAGTTTCTAGAATTTTACCTTTTTTTTTTCTTTTCAGAACTTGAGCACACATGTTCCTACAAATGGGTCCCTTTTTTCTTTTGTTGTATGCATATCTTTTGTAAAATGAGGCTTGCTTGGTTCCTCCCATTTTCACCAAATAGCAAGAAGAATGTGGAGGCACTTCATAGCTCATTGTTGGGTTGCATCTCATCAAAGGAAGCGATTGCATAGTTTTTAACCTTCAAATTTTTGGAACTTGTTGGAAAGAGATACGTCGAAACACAGATGCACAGGATCGAGGATCAATGTTGGTAAAATTTTGCACTTAATATGACATGGAGCATGAACCAAGGTTGTTCAAGAACTCAAGTTCAACGACAGAAGTTGGAAGAGTGTCACAAACATAAGTTTGACAAAGACAACTAAAAACCACACTAAGACACGATAAGTCTCTAGCATCTAGAAGCTATGAGCAAATAGGATCATAATACGAAGGCAGACCAAATAAAAATCTAGCCACATGCATAGACTCACATTAACCTGGATATATGTAGATATGGGCTAGAAAATATTGAGTTTTTCACAAATACCGCAAAATTTGGCATAGTAATCCTCTGAAGACAACTCACCCTCTTGCAAAAAAATAGGTCTAGTGAAGATCATATGCCCATTGCGATTTACTAACACCCGAATACAACTCCTGAGCTTTTCGCAAGAAAACCAAGGTACCACTAATTTAAGGCTCTATATGTTTCCACAACCAAATACGAAGCTGAGCATCCTCTGCCTTCCAATCAACATACTTGGCATCAAATTCTTTAGGAGGGTCATCAGTCAAGGAACTATGTTGTTTCTTACCTATAAAGTAAACCTCGACAACCTTAGCTCAAAGATCATAATTTTTTTCATTCAACCCCATGGAAGTAATGGACATCATATCAGCAGACCAAGAGTCAGATAAAGCAACAGGAACAAAATTCGGATTCATCATAAACAAATTAATGAATAGCAAGGAGCAAAGAACTCAACGATTCGTCTGAACAACTACCACGAACAAACAACAAACAAACAACCACCCAGCAACAGGTCACCACGAAACACACATACAAACCAACTGAGTTAGGGCTTCTATCCAGAGAAGAAGACCCAACCAAAAGCTCAGATATACCAAGTTACAAATCGAACATGCAAATTTGTTTGAGACAACGGCACTAGGGCTTCCGTATGATATACCAGGTTACAAATCAAAGTAGCAAATTAACACATACCAGAGATCGCGACTGACTGACAAACGACGACAACTGACAGCAAGATTGTGATTGACGACGAGATTGACTAGGGTTGAGTTTGACTGGAGCAGATTGCGATAGGTTCACATCGCGACTGGTCCACGTCACGAGCTACTGTGATCAACTGAGAATGGCTTAGATCATTGACATCGAGAGGTTTTGTGTCAGGTCATCGACAACGACAGGTCAGAGGGCAATCGCGACTAATGCCAAGTTCATTGGAGTCAGTGGTAGCTGCAGTCAGACTGGAGGGTTCAACTGTTAGGGTTAGGCTTTTGGATGTTAGGATTAGGGTTTTGGATTAACAATATGATACCATGTAAATGTAATAGAGGTTCTAATCTCAACACCCTAACCAAATGTTATTAATATATATAAGAGATTAGAGTACAGGAGACTCAATTACGAAACTACGGTTACTAATACCATGACATACAAATAGAGCTCTTAACAGTGCTTATTATTCTGATTCTTTCTTCAGCTTATTAGAAATTATATTGCACTGCATTGCAGGACACATTAAATGCAAAGCTCAATAGATCCAATGTTGAAAATCCCTGGTTCGTTTTTGGTGTTTCGTACCCTGGAGCTCTTAGTGCATGGTTCCGCTTGAAATTCCCTCACTTGACATGTGGAAGTCTTGCGAGTTCAGCAGTTGTTCTTGCTGTTTACGACTTCACTGAATTCGACCAGCAGGTAGTACATTTTCCTATTCATCAATTATTCATTGGACGAAGAAACAATAGTTGCTCTTAATTTGTTTTTTGCACGCCCTCGTTCTGACACTTTACTATGCACCACTTCTATTGGTTTGAGCTTGTTGTTTGACCTTATGCACTGGTAAGTTGGGACTTTCAGTTTGATCTTCGCAATGCAGATTGGTGAGTCAGCTGGTCCAGAATGTAAAGCTGCATTACAAGAAGTTAATTCACTTGTGGAACAAAGGCTTGCAACAGATGGCAAAGCGCTGAAGACCTTGTTTGGTGCACCTGAGGTGTGTATTTTATTTTGTTTTGTTATTATATGATATATGATACATCTACGAACATGAGTTAAGCGCAAACTGGTTAAATTATGCTTGGCTTTGATTTTGTGCCCTTGAAATTTCTACTGACATGTTATGGTTTGAGAAAACCACTCTTCTAAGATTTAGCAAATGTCATCACCAGTTGGTAGTTGTCTGAGGGAGGACTGAGGGAGGAGTTATTTACGCAGCCTTTACGGATGGACATAGATTTATAGCCCCTCCACCCCTATAGGTTGGACCCACCATGTGACTTTAGGGGCTAGAAAGCAGCCACCTTGACTGTAGAAATGTTATTTACCTTTTATACTGCCTTGCGAATTTTTTAATCAATAAGATTACTATTGATGAGCGACAAGCTCTATACTGAGTGGCACAAAATCTAAGCTACGGAAACTACCTCTTTGCTTGCGGGGGTAAGGTTGCGTGCATTCAAACCTTCCCCAAACCCTGCAATAGCGGGAGACTCGTGCACTGGGTAGTCCTTTTTTGTCAATTCTTAGTGTGCTAAAGTTGAGCATGAAGTTATACTGTTGATAATGTCCGAAGAAGTGGACAAGTTGATAGCATGAGCCAATATCCTCATATCCAATGACCACCAAAAGGCACTTCTTTTAAATGCCACTACCCGGTCTAGTCGAGAAGCCATATTGCTGTAACTGTCTAGACTCGGTTACTGGAAAAAGTTATAAAGCATGAGTTCGCTTTCTGTTTTTCATGCGAGTAATGTGTTTACACTCTTTAACTTGCATGTGGCCTTTTGGGTATTTGCAGCTTAAGATTGATGCTGATTTCCTGTACTTTCTGGCAGACGCTGCAGTTATTGCGGTTGGTGCTTCAGTTATTTCCGTAGTCTCGGTTAATGTCTATAAATTCAATGAGTGACCTTTGTGTTTCCATTTTGCAGTTTCAATATGGAAATCCAGATACACTGTGCTCCCCTCTTGTTCAGGCAAAGAAAAATGGCGAGGATTTGGTGGTATGCCCATGCTCTTCCATCCCTTTTTAACCACTCTTCAAATGTTATGGGAATCTCCTGGTTCGAAGTAAGAATAGTTATAGTGCCTCCTAGGTTCTAACTGGTAGCTAAACTATTACCAAAACAATGGGCAGTGATATTTTCTTATCTTGTTTGTTTATATTTGTGGGTTTTTTTTGTTAGGTTGGATGGGTGGAATTCTGCTGCAACTTTGTTGAACGTTAATATTTTAACGGCGTAGGAAAAACAATGAGTGTTCGTTGTTAATTTTGTTTGACGGAAAACCTATGATTGTTCGTTATTATTTTTGTTTGATGGACATTAGGATTTGTTGAAGCTTACCAAACATGTGATGCATAGCAGGTGTGCTTGATATGTAACATTTACTCAAATAATAGAGCTACATTACTATCAGAGGTTTTGGTTGGATAGGTAACCAAATTACAAGACTGAGGAACTGAACTTTAATAGGAATACATGAAGCTATGCTTGCGGCAATAGTCAAACATTATCAAGATCCTTCAATTCCTCTACGATAGTGAAGGGACTAATTCTTCTTAAATTCAAAGTATTCAAACCCTTGAATGTTACATGCTCTTAAGGATAACAACATTGTCTTGTGTGGTGACTTGTTCAAAATTACATATGATGTTTACCTAAAGCACGAGAGCTTTTTATATTTGGCATCGGCGCCATGGAAATGGAGGATTTCTATGATCTTTTTGTGTTCTGTTTGAAAGGGGATCATGTTCCATTTGGGAATAGCATAACATTGAATGTCAAATATAACCATAATCGTTTTTCCTGAATGGTAATGGACCCTATTGTCATCTTTTGTGGCTGTTCAATTGACCATTGTTGCTTCCTTTCCTATTGCTCCACAACATTTGCTGAAAAGTGTTTCATTTGGATGTGAGTTGTGGTGCTTTCCAATGGAAGTTCTCCTGCGTAGTAATTTCCTTTGGAAAACTTGTATACTTCAGGGGTTTAAGCCAAAAATTTGTTGTGTCGTTTGTCGATTAGGTTGACATTTGGTTTTTACGTCATTCATATAGAGTTGTTCACGGGCTCTTCTACATGTCAAAATTATTCATGTCGGATGCTCGACACCGTTGACTCTTGGACATGGGTACGGGTACGCTTACAACGAGAGTGGTTGGATGTCCACCTAGCAAGAATGTCCAAGTTTTCCATGTTTAGTTGAACATTCACCTAGAAAACACATTGGTAATTCGTGTTTACTATGGTACTATGTATCAACCTTCAATATTATGTAGGAAATGCCCTATAGCATCCCCTAAGCACTATTTTTACCTAAGAAAGAAGAATTAAGACAATTAAGCAACATAAATATTTTGCAGTGTCCCTGTGTGTGTGAAATTATAATTAGGTGAAACCCGCAGAAAGATACCTGCACCGCAAGTGACACCCATTCTCAAGTCCATGTAACATAGTCTACAATTTTCTTGGTTATTGCATCATCGGTGAAACAAGCAAGATGTCTTGTCATTTTCTTCTTTATTAAATTGATACCTCGTTTAACTTTGGATGATAATATTTTGAAGGATGCATATGCCTCATATGTAAAAGACTATTACCTCGGGAGCTTTGGTGTTAGCGTTCAAACATATGATCAACAGCATCTGAAAAACACTGTGCTCAATGGTGACAGTTCTGACCGGTTGTGGTGGTTTCAAGTATGTACTGAAGTTGCTTATTTCCAGGTGGCACCCGCAAATGATAGCGTTCGCTCTTCAAAAGTTGACACAAGGCATGTATCTAGTAGCTCTATATTGATCTCTCTTACCTTCAATATCTATTTCTACTTTCTGCTCTTTGATTCATATTCACTTCTTTACATTAAAATGTCTAGGCAGAATAACTTGTCCCTTAATGTTTGTGTTCATGCACTGTCTAGTGCTTTTTATGTGTTTTCTTACATAAGTCAGTTGATTTGTATGTAACAGATACCATTTAGACCTGTGCAAAAATGTCTTTGGAGAAGGCATTTATCCTGATGTTGATGGGACAAATATATACTATGGCGGCAAAAAAATTGCAGGTTTATATGTCTACCCTTATAAGTAGTTTGTTATTTCCATATATCTTATGCTCACTTGAGGTTGGCTACTAGCCAAAATAAGCATCATATCTCCTTGACCTAGTCTAATTGTCTTCCTTGTCTTTCTTTATCGTATTCCTTGTTCTGCTTTAAAATGGTTTAAAGGGTTTGCCTTATCTACCACAAGAATGCTAGCCACTTTAAACTTTTGTTTTTTAAATTCTGGCAGATTTATCTGGTGATCAAATTGAGACTGTCGTCTTAAGTATAGCACAATGGTTGTAATATTCATGTCATTTTGTAGACTTTGCCACCTGCATGCGTAGTCTTCCTCTTTTCATGAAGTGATTGTTAAGTTGGTTCCCTTGATTTGCTGAACCTACCATCAGATGCAGGGGAAAGTTGGTAACGACTTCCATTGCAATGCTTGGTTGGGGTGAGAAAAGAGTAACAGTTCCTATACTATGGACGAGCACAAAAGAAGCTGATTCGGGATAGTACCCTTAGATTAGCACCTTGAAATGTAGAAGCACTTCTGGGAAACTCCATCAGCTAGTTCACTATACTTGGAAAGATAACGAAACATTACAGGAAACTAAATGAGCCGGTAGAAGACAGTGGTCAACAATAGGAAAACCATGGTTGGTAATTCTTTAATTTATGCACGCTGGGCAAGATTAGATGAACAGTTTGAAGACAACGTGGATTAAAGGAGTGGTGTTGAATTTGAGAACCAACCTTGAATAGAATCTGGAAGAAGCACCATTGATGGTGTTAGTAGTTTGAGAGTTGGGATGCATATATGTAGGTAACAATTAAGTTTCTGCATATTAATACCCTTTTGAAAAAGAAAAAAAAAAGGGTTTCTGCATATTAGCATTATATGGAATCATCTAAGCATATTCAACCGCAACTAATGCCTTCTGATGCAATTGTGAATTGGCAGGTTCAAAAATAGTTTTCACTAATGGCTCGCAGGATCCCTGGCGACATGCATCCAAACAGACTTCATCCACAGATAGTGAGTCCACTCTTCTCATGAGAATTTTATTGCACTTATATTATGCATATGGTTCTGGAACTGATTCTGGCTTTATCAAGACCGCCAAGCCTAATTTTGATATTGATTTTTCTAACCTCATCCAATTTTTCTTTCTTTTTTTTCTTTTTTGTTTTACGATGGCATGTGGTATTTTATGTCATCTTTCTACCTACTCAAGAATTCTTTTGTTTGGTTCAATGAACGCTTACCAAAATCAAAAAGGACTCTTGCGTCACCTGTGTTCATCTTCTTCATAAGAATATTAAATTTGGGTTATGACATTTTGTTTAACTTGTTTTAATTTCACGTCGCTCTACTGAACCTTTATTGGCAATCTAACAGTGCCTTCCTACACCGTTACTTGTCATAACTGTGGCCATGGAACTGATCTCCGTGGATGTCCGCAAGCTCCTTTAGTTCCTGAAGGTAATAATGCCTAGTTCATGTCAACTTTTATATCATAGCCTCAAACCATCCATGGGGTTGTTTGATGTTTTGGCAAATAAAATTTCTAACTTTCTTTCAGGTGATGCCAAGAATTGCAGCTCCCCTGACGCCGTTTATAAAGTAAGGCAACAGATAATCGAACACATAGACTTGTGGTTGTCTCAGTGCCAATCCTCAGGTAGGAGCTCTATGTGATAAAGAGTTGTGGTTGGGGAATGTATATAACTCTTACTAATCATTATCTAACCGGATAACATTCTGAACAGATGTGTAACTGCTTATACATTGAAGATATACCATGTATGAGTTGCTTTTATGTATGTGCAATGACCAATATGAACAGCATATGAAAACATCATACGTTTGGCCACGGCTTTGTATTTATTGATTCGGACTTATATGAATGACCTTGTGAACATTCGGCCTTTCCAGCATTTTGATATGGTTATGTTATAGCGGTTATACTAGATAGTGTAAAATGTAGTGGAGAAAAAGCTTCCATAGCTAGCTCACCTTCAGATTTGGTCCGAAACAGAGAAGCAGCCATAGCCCAACTAGATCTGGAATTCTGTTTATATTGTTTTTTCAACAGAACAGGTTGTGTTGCTGCATAACATGCAGTCCAAAGCAACTGATGACTAATTGGACTTGCAAGTTTCACTCAGTCGATAAAACCTTACCATAACGGCTGGATTCATGTTGTACGTAAGCATAAACATGTACACTGGAGATAGAGACAGAGGGGGAGAGAGAGAGGGAGGTGATTGTATCATTGTTAAGCCTATCCGTTATAAATATACTAATTATCTGACCTGTTGATGACTCATGAGAGACGTGCGCTAAGAAAGTGAGAAGCTAATCACTGGATTGGTATCTTACCCAAGGGGGAAGCTCATTCCATAAAGGAGCGAGTTGACTTCAGACACTAAACGAAAGCAGACCAGATAGGGACTTGTGACAATAAACTTAAATGTTAGGAACATTTGGAACCGTTAGATGCATTCGGAGTCCTCAATAATTTGTGAATTTCGCGTGCATTCAACAATTTTAGATACATTTGTGTCTGAATATGCTTAAACCATATGTGTCCTTGACTTTTCCATAAACTTATGGTATCATTACTTTCTTGCTCTAAAGATAACGAATTCAATGCCCTCTAGTATGTTCTTTGGATTTTCTAAAAGTTGGCACCAGTGCCCTCTAGTATTATGAAATTATCGAATCAACCTGTCTTATATGTCTCAAAAGTAACCCCTTAAATCATTGCTCTTCAGTACTTTCTTTCTTGCTGTAAAGAAACACATAATGTGGTGATTCTATAGCAAAACCAGAGCCTTTCATTTAGGAAAACAAAACCCATCTCTAAAACCTATTTTATGTGGTCTAAAAACAGCATAGTGCATGATTAGGAAAAAATATTTTCAAAGGGTATCTTTAGAAAGTGCTCTCGTCCTCCCAAATATAAATTTTTGGGTTCATCACGTGCGCAACTTATTTACAGAGACATTAAAAAGAGACAACTGACTCTTGAATAACTTTATAAAACCCAAAAACTTGATACAAGAACCCATATAATTAAATACATTTTACAAATTTCTTCTGACTTCTATTTGTATATCAACTAATCACTCAGAAAAAATTCAAGAACTGTTGAGAATCTTTGTGGATATGGGCTGATTTGGCCAAACTAGATTATCCGGATTATCTAGATTATTTGGGGTTTTAATCTAGCCCATTTGGGCTAAATTATTTACCCAAATAATCTGGATTAATCTAGCTCCAAACACAACATAACCAACATATAAAAAATAATTTAGTCCAAACACTTTGAGCTAGATTATTCCGTCCGGCACCCAACATAATCCAAAAATCCACTAATCTCATAATCTAGTTACGCCAAATGGACCCTATATTATTCCAAACAGGGCACATCTGCCCTCTAACATGCTGTTTTTCACTTTCCTTTTGTCATTGAGAGGTCTTAACATCTTTCTAATCAATCATTTTGAGAATCGTCTCAGTTGTCAGGTTGACTACCCAGGAATTATCTCATCTCCATTAAGGCCAACCTGCAGCACTGGTTGCTTCATATCTCTCTCTCTCTGTCTCTCTCTCTTTGTGCGCTTGCTCGCTTGCTCTCACGTGCGCCTTTGATGAAATCTCGACAAAAATTAAATCTTTTCTCTATAATCGTCTTGTTTTATAACCATGTCGTGTATTGGTGTAGCCTCTCACCACGCTCTTTCAAGAAGATTCGTGGCATGTTAAAACCTAATAATGTTCTTCACTAACTAGATGCTCTATTGTACTGGTAGCATGGACCTTATGGTACATTCTTGTCTTGTATAATATTGTTTGTTGTGGTCGTCCAAACCTCGTAAATTTTCCAGTAGATCACTTATTCATGCATTGTTGCAAGACAATCACGCTTGATTGTGAAGTTTTATTGAGTTTTGAGGCATTCATAGCTTTAAAAGTCATAATATATTATGTATAACGTTGAACTTTATATTCGCTAAACATTGTTAGACCTTTAACCACTTATCCAAACGTCAACTGAGACTCTTTCTCTAACGTCCGACTCACAATTGGCATCACAGTTTGGCTAGAGTCACAATCTCTCTCACTTAAGAACACACACCTTCGTGTGTGGGGCTAAGATTTATCCTACATTTTCGGTTGATGTAACTTCTGATACCATTTGTAACGACTCGCTCTCGTCCCGTACAATATTAACCGCTTTGATCGTCCAAATCTCAGGAACTTTTCAATAGGTTATTCGTTCCTGCATTATTCCAAGACGAGGATACTTAATTGTGAAGTTTCATCAAGTTTTGGCATACTTACGGCTTTAAAAAATCTTATACAAGATAGGATCATGGTCTATTAAGTATCGCACTGAACTTTGCATTAACCAAGCGATATAGTACCTTTAACCAATCATCTGAACATCCACCAAGACTTTTTCCCAGACGTTTAGCCTCACAACTAGTACCATAGCCTGATTAGAGTGTCACGTCTAGGGGTGAAAATAAAAATTAAAAAATCAAATCGAATCGAAAAACCAAACCAAACCGACTTTGAGAATTGAAAAATTCGGTTCGGTCTGGTTCGATTTTGGTTTGAAAGTTTGGAAAAATCATTTTTTTGGTCCGATTTCGATTTATGAGAATACAAAACCAATCCAAAACCGAACCAGACCAGATGGGAGTATAAATATAAATATATTATATTTTTAGGTTTATGCATTATAATTTATAACTCATTAATCCATAGGCATTTAATCTATTAGGATTTAGGATCATTACTGTGTACTGAAAATGAGAAATCACCATCTACAGAGAGTGAATGAAAATAAAAAAAAAAAGTATTAGTCCGGGAATAAAAAAATATAAGAGTAAGTTCAAACTATTCAATCTTTTAGAATATTGTTCAATGCATTTTCATTGTAGAAAATTTCACCCCAAACTTTTTTTTTTTTGTATGTTTAGCCCGAAATATTGTCCAAAAAATTAAAAAGTCCAGACCAAACTGGAACTGGACCGAAACCAGCTCAAACCGATTGAAATCGGACTGGTGCAATTGATCCAATTTCGATTTACAAAATTTTCAAACTGGACAACCAGTTCGATCCCATGAATTTCACCAAACCGGATAAAATCAGATCGGTTACACTCCTAGTCACATCTACTGCTTGTATGAGTCTCCGTCGGTCCTTTAGTTTATTTTTGGGAATGTTTAATGGATAAAATGTAAAATAAAGAGCGAAAAATGGAAAACAAAAGGACAAAAAGTCACGAAAAAAATACCAAAATTGTGATAAATTAAGATTATGTTTGTTGTTTTCTGGGTCTTTTACGCTCTGTGACTTTTTTTATTATTTTCCACCCTTTTGTTTTAATAATTTGTATTCTGATTTCAAACAATATAATTGCATTTTCTGAGTTTTTAAAAATATATATTTAATTTAGTGAAAGCATATCTTTATAGTCCTTTTTACCCCACAACATTGGATTGGATTAGCCATAATTAATTAAAATATTTGGGTTATTTTGTTTCAGAACGAGAAGAATTAAGAAAAGGGTAGAAGGTCTTCTTGTGTAGGGACTTGACTGTAAATTCAATAGATCAAGGGATTCATTTGTAATTTTATTCCGCACTCCTGTCTCCAGAAGTTGCAACTTTCTATTCTTATTGGAGCACCTATACTCCACACCTTTCCTTTTAGGGAATCTAATAAGTACCCTAGGGCCCGAGGGCCCAACTCGATATCGACCGACTGAGACTTTCACGCAATAAAAGCAATATGAGTTGATATTCGTCTACAATGAGATACTCGTGCGCCTTCGAGGTTTCCTCCTCGTAAATATTCTCGATATGATTTTGTTCCTATTGGAGCAACTCAACAAATAACAGTTATTCTCGTTCTTATAAAGATTTTATCTAAGGGTCCTCGAAGGAAACCCGACACAGACCAACTGAAACTAGCACAATAGGAACAGTTGAGTCAATATTCATCTACAAGAGGTACATTCGTATGTCTTTCGAGGCTTTCCCCCTTGTAAATATTCTCATTATTGGACCAACTCAACAAGATCATTATTACTTTTTTGAAGATTTTATCTACGCGTCTTAGGGGCCACCCGACACCGATGGACTGAGACTTTGACATAGCAGAAAAAGATTGAGTCGATATTCGTATGTAAGAGGCGCACTCATATGCCTTTCGAGGCTTCCCTCTTAAACATAATCGGGTAAACTTTTGTTCTTATTGGAGCTAGCAACTCAACAAGTAAGATTTATTCCATTTTGTTCAGAAGATTTTATCTAATCACCGCACCCTAGGGGCGGCCCAATATTGACCGGTTAATACTCTACTACAGTAGAAACAAATTGAGTCAACATTCATCTACAACATTCGAGGCTTCCCCGTTGTAAATATTTTCGATAAGATTTTGTTCTTATTGGACCAACTCAACAAGTAAGATTATTCTCATTTTTTTTGAAGATTTTATTTACACGCCTTGGGGGTGGCCCGACGCCAATCAACTGACTTTAACATGGTAGGTGTAATGCCCCATGTAAACCACTAACCCAACAATTTGTTGGAGCCCAACAACGTAGTCCAAAATGCTTAAGCCTAAGTTATTAGTAGTAGTTTATATAGTTCTTTATATACCCAAGATCACTTATGTAGACTTTCAATGTGAGACGAAATATTACAATCTCCCCACCTTTAAGATTTTGCGCCCTCGCAAGGAGTTCACACTAGAGTCACCACGGCCTAACCCCCCGGTCTATTCCCTAGTGACCAAATAAAGTCTCGGTCCCTCACTTGATCATGTACACGGGTCGCTCTGATACCATTTGTAACACTCTATGTAAACAACTGACCCAACAACTTATTGGAGTCCAACCACGTGACCAAAAATGCTTAAGCTCAAATTATTAGTAATAGTTTACATAGTTCCTTATATACCCAGGATCAGCTATGTAGACTTTCGATGTGGGATAAGACATCATAGTAAGGACAGATTGAGTCAATATTCATCTATAAGAAGCGCACTCGTACGCCTTTCGAGGCTTCCCTCTTGTAAATATTCTCAAGTAAGCTTTTGCCTTATTGGAGCAAACTCAACGAGTAAGATTTATTTGCAGTTTTTTAAAGATTTTATCCAAGCGCCCTAAATACGATAAGACTTCGATTGGCTGAGACTATGGCACAGTAAGAACGGTTTAGTCAATATTCGTCCACAAGAGACGCACTTGTATGTCTTTCAAGACTTCTCTCTCGTAAATATTCTCGGGTAAGATTTTGTTCTTATTGGAGCAACAAAACAAGTAAGATTTATTCTCACTTTTGGGAAGAATTTTTGTACATAAGCATAGAGGCACAAAGCATACCAATTCTTTGCCTCAGCTTTTGAGTTTTGAATCATTCATTGCTCACCGAACCTGAGCCATCCACAGGTTTATTCTGATGTCAATAATTCAACCACTTTCTTTCTTTTTCACTTAATAATTGGTAAATAAATTTTCAGAATATTTCTTTATAACTCAGAATCTTCGGATGCGTCTACTCATACTCTGCCTAATTTCTACAGATCAAGCTCATCCTCTACTTGCTCAGGGCATGGGGAGTAATTGATAAATTCGCAGAATATACTCGACACTTAATTTTATTTGACAGAACATGACACGAGCATAATAAACACAAGCATGAATGCATGTATGAATATATCATTTTGATTATGACAGTCTAAATAAATTTACGAATATTTCAAGTTGATTATGTTATTTTGTACTTATTTGATTTTTTTTTTTAAACTCACAAAAAGACATATTGATATATTACATTTAGCCTTTTTTTTAATTGTGGTTTTAGGTAGATCAACTCACGTGGAAATAAAACAATATGAGCGCAAAAATAAACACAGAACAATACAAAATATAATTGGTAAAAATTAATGTTAGAACGACACAGTTTATTCAGCAACTCCAGTACTTGAAAAATTATTAAGTAATTTTGAGATAACGATACGTGTTACCCTAATACCTGATATTGCCATACATTTATGTATGGTTATGCTCAAGAGCAACACATTTCTCCTGGACCAGGTGGTTCTGTTGTGCATTGAGTATAGCGAGCATAGTGTGCGCTAAAATGACATCTCTCGTGGACCAAGTGGCTCTGCTACGCATTCGCACAATATGGCGTGTCATGCGCTAAAATGACGCTGTTTTGGTGCGCAAAAAACTATTGGGTGAATTACAATGACCTCCCCTGAGGTTTACATAAAGTACAATGCCCTCCCTAAGGTTTCTAAAATTACTCTGACCTCCCTTAATTTTTAAATTATTATGCAATTACCTCCCTTACTATTAAAATCAGTTAAACATCATTAGTTACGCTATTAAAACTTCAAGTTCGAGATTTTTTCTGACATAATGAACTATAACATAATTTTTATTGCGTTTGAAATAACCTAAGATAATTATTTTATATTTTTCTAAAGTCAAAATTCAAGCAGAGTTTTAAAATCTGTTCAAATTTTGACTTTAGAAAAATCGCAAAAAATTAACATAGACTGTTTTGGATGTGATAAGAATTACCTTACAGTTTGTTTTGTCAAAAAAATTTTAAACTTGAAGTTTTAATAGTATATCTAACGACGTTTGATAGATTTTTACGGTAGGGGAGGTAACTGAATAATAGTTTAAAAATAGGGGAGGTCAAAGTAATTTTAGATACCTCAAGGGGGGCATTGTATTTGTTATAAACCTCAGGGGAGGTCAGTGTAATTCACCCAAAACTATTTGAATTGTTGAAAGCTGATTAAATAATTTTCGATCAGTGTTTTACGCCTCAAAATGATGTCATTTTAAAACGCAGCACAGACTGCTGTGCAATTGCGCCAACCAATCGCACAATAGCCTTCCCAATTTTTATCTCTTGTGCACATATTTAAATATAAATGTGTACAACAAAATATATTGGTAGATTTTTTTTGTACTAAATATGTAATGATTAATGATATTGGGACAACACGTGACACGTATCCCAAGACACTAAATAATTTACACCTTCCACGTGCTGTGGAGATGAGTGGTCGTGCAATCTTAGCCACTCCAAAGAGAAAGGGACAGTCTTTTGAGGCATTTTATGTATAATGAAATTGTACTAATACTTTATAGGAAAATATTAACTAATGCTCGTTAGGCGACGAATAATGTATAAAAATATATCGATATCTATAAATTATGTATTAATATATAAAATATGTATTGATATTTATATTTATTTAATATTATTTGTATATTATATATAAGACCAATATTTATATCCAAAAGGGACAATTTATGGAACAGTAAAAAGTTTTGGTCAAACGGTCTCCCTGCAAGGACTAGACTCACCACTGACTGATTAATGCATGTCGTATTTCATGATTTTTGTGTAATTTTTCGTCTTTTTTTTATATTTTCTTATTTAGCTTACAAAAAAAAATTATGAAAATATTGAACGAAATAAAACGATGTAAAAGTAAGAAAACTGTAAAATAATTATTATTTCTTAAATATTTTCGTCTCTAATGAATACTTATGAGACTTTTGAATTTATTTTTAATTTAAAACTTATTTCGTCAAAATAAGTAATTAATATAAAATTCGAATACAAATATCACATTAATCAAGAAAAATAATTTAAAATACAGTGACATGCCCCATCCCTTCCCTTTCAGTTGACCCTTTGACTTGTCTGTCAAAATTTTGTACTTACTTTTCTCTTCTTGGAAATAAGGAATATGGGCAGTTGCTAATTCCTAAGAGTCCCCTTTTATAATTTATATAATATTTAAATTAATTTATACACATTTCAATTTATTTTTAAAATAACAAATTTATTGATTATTGATGAGAAGTCTAATTAAAATCAGAATAAAAATATGATTGAACTGTCATCATAGATTTAACAACGTCTAAAATGTTTCGAACATGAAGAATTTAGAAGCATTTTAAATCAAACATTTTTGCTAATTTTAACAAGTTCCAAATGAAAATTTTCAAACTTACAATTTTTGCTAATATTAAACCTAGCCACTTATTTAACTTTACAACTAGTTGTTGGAATAAACATACTTTCGTATAAATTGAACTGACTCAATTATGTTTCATCTGTAATTTTTGAGTGTAAAATTAATAATTGAATCAAAGTTTTGATTTTTATTACCAAAATAAGAACAATACAACATAACTTTGGCCTGATTCGAATTGATTCATCTATTTTTTATGTTTATTGTCATTCCCTAAATTCTAATTATTTGATAATCTTTGAACCCATTACTAAAATTATCGATTTTAATTTAGAGATATAAATTATTTTGTTATTTTACGATTGTATTAACAAGGGATGTAATTGGAATATCTCTCTATTTTTAATAAATTTTATACAAATTCATTGTTTAAATGTAATTTAATTATTTGATTACCCAACCCAAATACAACCTTATCATTTTCTAATTCAAATGCAAAAACAAGCTTGAACACAAAAATGCCCTTCACTTTACCTAGGCAAAGGAACAATTTCGTATAAATAAGGAAATGTAATTATGTTCATTTAAATATCAAAGGAATGTTCATTAATCATTTTTAAATTAGGTAATCATGATCCACAGGTATAATTTACTGCATCATTAATTAATTAAGCTTATTAAAAACTAAGAATCTTAATATGGAAAAGAGTAAAAATTACAATAAAATAAAAAAATCTTATAATTAAGTAAAGGAAAATAATTGCTTAAATTATGTTCATTTAATTTCAAAAAATTATCATTTATCATTTTTAAAGTGGATGATTTATTGCATTATTAATTGATGAATCTTATTAAAAGCAATTAATCTTAGTATGAAAAAAAAGTAAATTACAGTGAAATAAAAAATCTTATAATTTAGTAAATGAAAATAATTGCTTACATTATGTTCATTTAATTTCAAAAAAATAATCATTATTATTTATAAAATAGGTGATCATTATACGTTCACATTTCATTGTATCATTAATTAATAAAGCTTATTAAAAGCAACGAATCTGAAAGAGGAAATTATTAAAATAAAATAATAAATCGAATAATTAAGTAAATGAAAATAATTGCACTATTAAAAATTTGTCTATTGCTCTCCCATGCCCCTGCTCAAACAAATCTCCTAAATCCAATCCGACGGTTGATAGAAACTCATCAAGGAATCCCCAGCCGTACGATTTCAACCAGCAAACGCCAGTCGTCGGTTCGTTTCCTACAAAATGTATCTTATTATTTCTCGATTTATTATTGCGCTGAGGTGTCAGTCTCAGGCTGCAGCAAGTCGTTGATAAATTAGAAGTCGAAGCACGCACCTCGTAGACCAGAAGGTCAGGTAGAGAGAGGGGAGAGGAGAGAGAGGTTAGGGTTTGCTCTCTCACGGAGAGATTCACAGGGGTGGTTGTTTCAATGGCGGAAGGCGATAACGGAAGGATGACTGGGATCGTGAAGTGGTTCAACGACCAGAAGGGATTTGGATTTATCACACCCGACGACGGCGGTGAAGATCTGTTCGTCCACCAGTCCTCGATCCGAACGGAGGGATTTCGTAGCCTCGGAGACGGGGAGACAGTCGAGTTCCTCATCGAATCTGGTGGTGACGGCCGTACTAAAGCAGCTGACGTGACTGGGCCAAACGAGGGGCCGGTTCAGGGTAGCACCCGCGGCGGCGGAGGCGGCGGTGGTGGAGGAAGAGGCGGCGGCGGTGGGGGGTATGGATTTAATGGTGGAGGAGGAAGGAGCGGTGGTCGACGTGGTGGTGGAGGGGGTTACGGAGACGGCGGGTACGGAGGCGGCGGTAGTTACGGCGGGTACGGTGGCGGTGGTGGATACGGAGGAGGCGGAGGCGGGGGGAATGCTTGCTTCAAGTGTGGGGAAACAGGGCATATGGCGAGGGACTGCTATGAGGGTGGGGGCGGCAGTGGAGGCGGTAGGTATGGCGGTGGAGGTGGCGGGAGGTTTGGCGGCGGAGGCCGCAGCGGCGGCGGAGGTGGGGGCGGTGGCGGTTGCTACAATTGTGGTGAGGATGGTCATTTTGCCAGAGAATGCCCCAACGCTGCTCGTTAATATGGGTAAAGGAGTGTGGGGGTAAAAGCCTGAATCTTCACTCTATAACCCTCCCGTTTCTTTCGTTCTAAGTTATTGCCCTTGTCGTTTTGAAGTTTCTGAATTGGTGAACCATTTATGATATGTTGTTTTGTGAGGGTTTTTAGGTGTTAATATGGTCACCTGTTTCGTTTTTGGATGATATTTTAAGCGCTTGGTTTTGACTGGCTAGGCTTTATCTGGATTTCGTGGTTGTAATTTCTTTCTGAACTCTATGCTCTGTTTAATGGGTTTTCAGGTTTTGCCATTAATCCGTTTATACGTATATAGACATTTATCGGTTCACGTGACGGTGTATTGAATCTTGTTTATATCTAAATCTGTGGAACTCAGATTTTTGTGTCAAGTTGATTTGGCATTTGATATTATTAACTGCAGATGTATATCTGTTTTTTCTTCTGTCTCTGAATTTTGCGTCGTTTAATGGTTTCTGGCTTGGAATTGATGAAGAGGGTGTTTGAGATACATCATATTAGAACTGCTTGCAATTTGGGATTGGGTCTCTTGTCTCTTGCTTTAATAGGCTGTGGTTGATGTCATTTGGATCAAATGTTTTACTTTTCTGTAATTCTGGAGAATCAGTTATGGGTAAGTTTACTTTTCCATTTCATGGAGAAGTTTGTGTGGTGGGAGAAATCCAAACGTGCAATATTTCGACTAAAGTGATACCCATAGGAGGAATACAAATCTGTTGCTATACCCATTGATGAATACGAATTTCTCACTGTTAAGTTGCAGTGGTCTAGTTTCGTATTTCTATACCACTGCCACTATACCCGTCGATGAATACGAATTTCTCACTGTTGCTATACCCGTTGGTCTTATCAGCAGTTGGTTTTGTCATGGCATTGTGGGATAGCTTCGTATTTGGTTTGCTGATGTTCTTCGCTTAGGGACTTTTAAGTATTGAATTTGAGCCTGTTCGAGGTGAAGTGATTATTGTGTCACACCCTTCTATCTTCCTTTACATTAATATATTTGGAAGTAATTTACAGACTATAATGTCTGGTAGCTGCTAGCTGCTGCTAATAAGTTCCTATGTTTAAATGAGGCTATGATTTGATGGGATCGATACACTTACCCTGTTTGTTTTTGGATTCATGGGTAAATGTAATTTGTGGTTCATCTGGTCATGCAACAATTTAGGAAAGCTATGGTGGATTCACGACAGCTATAACATCTACCTCTAGCAGGAGTTTTCACTTAGACCTCATCTAATAAAATGGTCACGCTTGTACTCGACTGTTGTTCCTCCGGCACCTTTCAATTGGTATTCCTAGTGTTAAATCGATTAGAAACTTAGCACTCTGTTGGGTTCTCAGCTTTGTTTTTGTCTCTTCAAGGTTTTGGTAGGGAGGGGAAAAGGAAGTTGCGAGCTGTTGGACTTGGATTGTTGGTATGGTGATATTGTGTTAGCTGTCAGCCTAGTGTGAACCCAGTTGAGCATGTTCGACAACCTTGTTATTTAGGTTCTTTTAGGCATTTAGCTAGTCAACGTATTAAATTGAAGGTCTAAGAGCCTCAATTCTTTAACTTTAGTAACTCAACAAATGTATCGAGTCACTGTTCACTAGCAGAGGATATAAAATATTAATGGTTTTCCTCTTTACTTTGATATAGAATATATATGTTCTTAGAAGAGAATTGTTGGTCTTCTTGTAGTGTGGATACAAAAAGTGACTAGTTGAACTTAAAAAAGTACAGTTCACTAGGAATTTTAGCTATGTTATTAAGCATGTTTGTGCCAACCTGCAAACTGGTTTATTGCAGTCAGTTTCGAGAGTAAAATAAGCAAAATTATGTCATTCTGTTCGTACCACATCCACAAAGCATAGGAAAAGTCCAAGGGAAGAAAGAATGAACTTGCCTGGATTACTTGCAGGGGCGGACCTAAAGAGGGGGGCGGGGTGTCACGTGACACCCCCGACCCCCGTGCTCCACTAATTTTTTAATTTTTTTTAGGTTTTAACAGTAAATTAAAGTTTACCACGTAGCACTGTGACATGTACATATCTTTTTTGCTGTGCCAAACTCTCTCAAATCTAATTAATTAAATTTTGAAACATATATTTTTTAGTTATTAAATATAAATTTTATTCTTAGTTGTTCATTTATTTTGATGGTGACACCCTCAAATTCGAATTCTGGGTCCGCCACTGATTACTTGGCACGTATTGCTGTGTAATGGAACTTTGGATTTTTGCCATTGGTTTTAAAGAAGAGCTTGTAAGAATAGATGTAATAGAAAGGGAGTTCTATTACAAAGGGGTAAATAGTTAATTGTTGAAGTATTTGTTTTTTTAGAAATGAGAATATGATAGATATGAGTAGGGATTGATAATTTCATAATTAATAATGATATTTGTGTAAATAAAATGGGGATAAAATATGGATCAGGGGAGGGGTTAAATTATTTTATCCCCTTCTAGTTGGATAAAATAATATTCGAATCAATGTTATTCATCCCTTACCAAACAGGTTCGCACATTTCGTGCGGTACCGGACCGTCAGTGTATTATTCCGCTCATTGTTTCGGGCTATTTTGCTAATATCGATCGATAGGCTAGACCAACATCTAGCCGAGAGAGGGCAGTCTTTAGAAACAACAGGTTGGGAAAGCAAGAGAACGCTTCACATTTTCTTATCTTCTTCCCGCCCTAGGAGTAGCTCAAAAAGAGAGATTAGCATTATTGACCCAATGATAAACCACTAACACATTCCTCGTTGGGCTCTGTGCACTGGAAAAACGTTAACGCGACGGGAAATCGGCCACTAGTTACAAAGCTCCAATAAGGTATCGAGAGGGCTATCACAGTTAGGTACAAAAAAATTACCCTTATTTGTAAAGTATCCCTTTTCCTATTTAGGGAGTTAAGGCGAACAATGGCTTGATGAACCGTTCCGTTCGCCACGCACTAGCCCCATTCACTTGCTTATCGTAGAGGCTGTAAGTACAAAGTGCCCCACAACTATTCATAGCATAGTGGGGTTGAAACACAAGAGTACCCAGTCTGGGATAACCGTAATCATGTATATATAGAAATATATCTTTGCGTCTTTATGATGTTTTTATGCTTGAAGACGTCGTTTGCCGCATCCAGGTGTAATCCTATGTGTTTGTTCTTGTGTGCTCCTCTGGGAGTGGTTTGGAAGCACTCTATACCGGTTGTTGTTGGTAAACAGGTCTCGTTCCATGGGAGTGGACCATTGTTTGCCAGCTCCCGAATGCAAGGTTCGTTGTTTAATAAATAGGGGAAGAGGTATGTAAGTGGAGTGGTTGCTAGGACCACAGACAGAGGCGGTGACCAAGCCCACTTTAGAGCTTTTTGAAATGCGAGTTCCTTCCAATTGAGGGGGTGAGATTGGGGATAAGTAAGCCGTCGTTTACTAAGTAATTCATTCACCAGTCGAAGAAGCAATTGATCGAGTTTCACTATCAGCATTCAATTCAATCAAGGCATTGATTGCCCCAGTCGCATATCCACCGGTAGGTGAAGCGCTTAATTTATATATTTTTAAAAAAATTCAATAAATATTTTTTTAATAATTAGATATAAATTGAGACTCAAATCATCTCAATTTATATTTGATGATTTATAAATTCTAAGTTATGATGTTTTATTTTATATGTCTAATATAATTTTTTGTTAAAAAAATTTATTTGAGAAAATTTTATTAATTAGCAATAAATTCAAAACACATCAGTACCATTACATATCGTACTAATAACAAAATTGATACGCTCGTCGGTACAAGATTAATAATTTTGTTCCGAATATGATATTTAGGGTCTAAATAAGGAAACAATCTCTGAATATGATAATTCGAACAGTCAATCCGGAGGGATAGTCAATGGACTATTTTTTTATCGTTAACAAACACGCCCTAGGTGTCGGTGCCAATTATAGGTTTATTTGGCATGTGGTGATTATTAAATTATTAGATTATCAAATTAAGTCGCTTTAAGTAAAATTTAATCTAGTTAAATCCGTTTTGACTAAATTATTTTTAGTATTTTTTAATCATATTTAGTGTATGATTTTGTTTGACTTCGGAGGTTTAATAACCAAAATGCTCTTGGACTAAATCATTTTTATTAGTCTCGTCAAGCAGCCATGTGGCAAAACATTAAAAAAGTCCTAACTTTCGGCTCAATAATTTAGTCCAAGTGAACTGAATTGTTAGGTTTACAATAAAAATTTAAGTAAAAAATAACTAGAGGCCGAATGAACCCTATTACATTGAAGATTATAATCCCCTATTTGATGATTGGTTATACTGTAGGTGGTAACAGGAGAGGAACTACATGGAGACTACGGGTGGCCTTAGCTCCTCTTCCAAAATTTCAAAAAAAAAATTTAGACATGGGTATAAATTTTATAAATTATAAAAATATTATATGTCAGCTCTTTCTTTTTCAAAAAAAAATCTCGACCTAGTCAGTCTTGAATCCTGACTCTGTCCCTGGTGGTAATAGTTTTTTGATATCAACTCACATGATCCGATCTAACACAAAGAAGAAGTAATAGAAACCAAATAGTAAAAGCATTTCTACTTTTTCTAAAGCTGATGCATTGTGGGTGTCCCCTTTGTTGTACCAATGGGTTTGGTCAAGATCATACTCACGGGTTTCCAATGTGGAAAATCATCTCTGCGTTCAAAATCTAAAATAGAATGTGTTGTACATCAAAACGACATCATTTTAACATACAAAATACTATTCGAAAATTATTCGATTCAGTATTCAAATGCTCGACCAGTATTTTGTGTCCTAAAAATAATATCATTTTAACGCATAATATATTCTGATATGCACAATACATAACAAGACTCTAAATCCATCAACTCTGGACTTTGATTTTAGACCCTGCCGCAAGAACTGGAGAGCCCAGTCCTTCTGTACCCCTTTTTTCTCCGAATAATTTACGTGTAACATACCTTGTTGTGTATTAGGCAATAAGATTTCTGTGTCGGTGTCCGAGCACATCAGGCCCACCAAACTCACCTTTTGGTTATAGAATGTGCACACTTCATTTTCCAACCTTGTTTTTGCTATTTGACTACTAGGTCTAATTATTATTATTTTTTCCCTTTTTCTTTTGATGAAGTTATCAATTTAATCAGAATCTTTTATGGTGAAAAAGCTAATGAAGCTCCCAACTTTATCTTGTCACTTTCATGGGCAATTGTATTTCTTTACGAAAACAAAATAATATATTGGCAAATAATAATAATAATAGTACTTTTCTGTACTTTGTTTCAATTTGTAATCTCGAGACAAATGTAAGATGATAGACCAGGGTCTTCTGTGCATTACAAACAGTAAGATGCATTGCGCATCAAAATAATATCGTTTTGACAAGTAAAAAATTGTCCAAAAATTTAAATAGTATTTGGATAATTTCTTATGCATCAAAACTCTTTTAATGTGGGAGAGGAACCCAAATGGCCTAAAATTAAATATTTGAGTGTCAGACATTTGTTGGTTACTAAGCAAAGTTATTAGTCTCGTAGTACATAAAAAATCAAGGCCAATTTTGGTGTCAAATAAAAAATTAAGATCAAAATAGGTAATTTTCGAGTGAGTTTTTTGGTTTTCAACCATACATTGCAGTACCTGATTGATCTTAATCTCTGCTTCTAATGTCTTCATCTTCTTGTTGACACTTCTTCTATATTATGTTCTTTTGCAAGTGGAGGGGTCATTCCATGGGAAGAAATTAAACCCTTGTTCAGACGAAGAAGACAATCACGTGACAATGAATTGTAGGAGGCATTCCAATCTCATTTAAGGGTATTCTAATTTCACTGGTACAGTTCTAAGGGTAATCGATCGTTTAACTTGCTCATGTGACAATCACATGTCTTTTACCATTAAATGTTGGATGAAAAACTAACAGAATGACTATAATGCCACTTTGCCATAGCTGAAGGGGGTAACTCATAACTCAAAAACGTTTAAGGAGGTAAGGTGAAAAGGATAATAGTTGGAGGGGCAAAGTTTAATTCACCCTTTAAAAAGGCTTAATTCTTGAACATTACCTAAACTATCACTGAATATTACTTAACACCCTTTATCTCTAAAACGAATTACTTTGACCCATTGAACTAACAAATAATATCTCATGACCCCTTCTGTTAGTATTTCGTAAAAGGACTTGACAAATTGTTTTTGGAGGAAAACATAGTTTTTATTGCCAGAATTTTTTTTATTTTTTGAATTGTTATAAATACCTCTCTCTCTACTACTATCACCATTATTGCACACCAATAAACACTATCACCGCACATTCAAAATCATCATCACTCCATAAATTTGAGTTCCAAATTTAGAGACCAAAATACTCTAATCAAGAAACCTAACGAGGTGTGTAACTTTATAAAGACTCTCAAATTTTTTAAAATCCATTTTGTTAAAACTCAAATACCCAAACAAAAATCCAATTCCTTTGTTTATGTATACACTATTCAACACATTTCTTATCAAAGAACAAGAGTTGTGATTAAAAAACACATATTTAATGGAGAAATATAGTTTAATTCGATTAGAAATTAATCTCAAATTCATTAAATTGATATTCACTAAGGCATTTAGAATATGCAAATCAGATCCAATGACAATATTCATCTATCAAAGCCCTTATATTGCAAAATCCAAGTAGCACTTCGTTAGAAAAATCAAAATGTGATAAAAATTATTCTTCAAAGAACAAATCTTTCTCATGGGTCATATTGATACTAGTTGATAATTCAAATGGTCAAAGTGATTCATTGTAAAGATGACGAGCGCTAAGTGATATTTAATAATAGTTTGAAGGGGTATTTAGAAAATTAATCTAAACATAATTACCTAATTTATAGAGTCAAAGTAATTCTCTAGAATTCAACTTCATTATTGTATAAATCATTTTAAAGATGAAAAATATTAAGTAATAATAATTTAGGGGCGTCCAAAAAAATTAGAAAAAAAAATATAGAAATACAAATTATTCGTTTACAGATGCATCTGAAACCGTCGAATACACTAGGAGTTACATGAATATGGAGGATCACATGTATTCAACGATTTTGAACACATCTGTATCCGAATATGTACGAATGATTAGTATTTCTAGACTTGCTCAAAAAATTATGCTTTTTAAAAACATAACAAAAAAAAAAAGTCTTGGAGCATAGATGTTCTATTGAATGCACGTGTGGTTTACAAATTATTGAGTATCGCACATGCATTCAATAAATTCTGAAAACATCTATCTCTAAGGGGGTGTTTGGGAGCCTACTTTTTAGCTTTTTATTTTTGACTTTTTGGCTTTTTAGATTATGGCCAGAATGAGTTTTGAATTTGGGAGTAGTGTTTGGGAGAAATGTGCAGAATGCATTTTGCAAAAGTAGTAGAATGCAAAATAGGAATGAAAATGCAAAAAGGAGGTCTAAACCTCTTTTTGAGTTTTTGCTCCTAAAGTCAAAAATGGAGAATGAGTTCTGTTGGGAACTGGCTCCCAAACAACCAAAATCCAAAAATGAGAATGAGAAAATGCAAAAAATAGGCTGCCAAACACCCCCTAAATGTATCCGGGACATATGTGTTTGTAGCATTACTCTAAAAAAAGAAAAAGTTTGTATATACAAATTATTTAAATACAGATATGTCTAAAATTATTAAATACAAATGAGATCATTGAATTATTAAAAATCTCACGTGTATCTAATCATTCAAAATATAGATGATGGATCATGACGAGTTGTCTGAGCCCGTTAGTACTCTGGTCGGTCGGCTAGCTCTTCGGCCCCAGACATCCTCTGCCGTCTCAGCTCGGCTGATATGATCTGTTCGGCTCAACTGGGTTCTGCTCAGTCATGACCTCCTCTGCCTCGGCCGGGACGTGCTCTCCTCAGCCAAGGTCTTCTCGGTCGCAACCTGCCAAACTGAGAAAACCGGTCAGGATTGCGGGCAGCACCGAGAAAGCGACAGGTATCCACCTTTCGAAGAAAGATACGGAATCCCAGATAAGACGGGATTAGACAGGGTACTATTGAGATCCTGTCAGTAAAGTCATGAACACGAAATCTATGACTAACCCGAAGATATTTCGGGTTGGAAGGTTCTAGAAGGATGGAACAGAAGGTGCAGTCTATATATACGATTCCAAATGACAAAAGAAGGTACGCGCGCACAAAAAAGGACATTCTGTCTAGTTCTTAATTAAATTACCTCGCAATTCCTTCTATCTACAAAAGAGCTAACTTAGGCATCGGAGGGGTGTTGGCAAGATACCACACCGGTGTCAAGTTCTTTTTGCAGGTCAGCCGGAGACGATCTTAAATCCGTATCATCAGTTGGCGCCGTCTGTGGGAACGATTAAAAAATTTACTGATTGGATTTATGGTCTTGACCCGCTCAATGGCTTCCAACGATAACAACCCCCATTCTACTCCTCCTGTCGCAACCATTGCTGACTATCAGGCCCTCCGGCAGGACGTGATGACGTTGACACAGGGGATGCAGCGTATATTGGAGCAGAACCAGACCTTGTTACAACGCCTGCAGCCAGAACCTCCAGTTGGAAGTCCACCACCTCCACCAGCCCCAGTGATTGACCCCCCTGCTCAGGGGGTGGCTGGAGCGTATTTTGATGACACTGGGGGAGGACATGGGGAAACCAGCAGTCACGCTACAGCCCCTCCTTGTGGAACTTCCTCTGGGTCCACGCTCCAGGAAGGTCCCATGACTGACCAGGTGCGCCAGATGAGAGTACAGTTGGATAACCTGACAAAGCAAATGAAGGCCAAGGCACCAGCCTCTGTGGATGAGTTGGTGCAGACCACTGAACTCCCTTTCACCGCTGATGTGATGGCAATGCCTCTTCCGCCCAAGTTCAGAGTCCCTCAGATTGATACCTTTGACGGAACTAAAGATCCTCTCGATCACCTGGAAACTTACAAATCCCTTATGCACCTCCAGGCGGTGCCTGACGCCATTATGTGCAGGGCCTTCCCCATCACTCTCCGAGGAGCTGCTCGGATGTGGTTCAACAAACTTGCCCCCAACACGGTCAGTACTTTTAAAGAGCTCAGTCGTCGTTTTGTAGGATATTTTATTGCTGGTCAGCGATACAGGAGACCAGCTACTTATCTGCTCAACGTCAAACAAACCAAGGGGGAAACACTCAGAGAATTCACCGCTAGGTTCAACAAAGAGTCTATGCAGGTGGAGAATGCAGACGACCAGGTTGCTGTTGCGGCCTACATGTCAGGTCTCAGGCCGGGGCAATTTCTGTTTTCCTTGTCTGCCGAACCACCAACCAACATGGCTGAGCTCATGATGAGGGCTCAGCGACAGATGAACGCAGAAGATACCCTGGCTGCCCATCGCAATCGCGAAAGAGAGGCCCCTGCCGCTCAGGCGGGCGCTCCTCAGCCGAGTAAGCGGAGGAAGGAGACTGAGCAGTCTAGGGTTGAAGACTATCCGAGAGGGAAAAGAATGGACAGAAGAAGTTCTCCCCAGAGGGGGAGGCCAGAGAGGCGATTCCACGAATACACTCCTCTGATCGCAACAGTAAACCGGGTACTGCAGGAGATCAGTGATTATCCTGAACTCAAGTGGCCAGGGAAGATGAAGACGCCGGCTGAGCGACGTTCTCGCCAGAAGTATTGTCGTTTTCATCGTGATCATGGGCACGATACAGATGATTGCATAGAGCTGAAGCAGCAGATTGAGGGGCTGATCAGGCGGGGACATCTTCAGCGGTTTGTTCGTAGAGAAGGGGAGTCCAATCAGGGGGCAGGACCAGCTGCTGGATCAGCTGATCGCAGGCGTGAGAGGACCCTTCCTCCTCCTCCTCCACATCGCCCCCTAGGAGAAATCAATACGATCTCTGGAGGACCAGGGATTACTGGAGACACTAAGTCAGCTCGAAGGGCCTATGCCAGGGAGGTGCTCAGTGCGGAGAGACCAGCAAAACGGTCTCAAGTGGTTGACCCAAGTATCCGTTTTACTGAAGACGATGCAGTGGGAGTACTCCACCCTCATGATGACCCCTTGGTGATTACAGTGCTCCTCGCCAACTGGACCATGAGAAGGGTTCTGGTGGATACTGGGAGCTCAGCAGATATTTTGTTCCTATCAGCCTTTGAGAGGTTGCAGCTGGGAAGGAACTTGATCAGGCCTGTGGTATCCCCTTTGCTTTTCTGGGGAAACTGCCCAACCCTTGGGTGTGATTTCTTTGCCTCTTATGATAGGAGATGACCAGAGGAGTGCCGCTGCCCTGGTAGATTTCCTAGTAATGGATTGCCACTCAGCTTACAATGTGATACTGGGTAGACAAACCCTCAACAAGTTCAAGGCAGTGGTTTCCACCTATCATTTGAAGCTCAAGTTCCCCACAGTTGATGGTATTGGGGAGGTCAGAGGAGATCAAAAGAGGGCAAGGGAGTGCTATATCACCTCGATGAAATCAAGAGAGACCTTTCTAGTCAGTGGGTTGGACGCAAGAGATGAGGAGAAGCTGCAGCAGGGAGAACCAGTTGAAGAGCTCATTGAGGTACCTGTGATAGAAGGACAAACTGAGAAAACTTTTCGTTTGGGTTCAGCACTGGGGTCTGAGGAAAGGACAGCTCTGGTTGGATTCTTGCGAGAGTATGCAGATGTTTTTGCTTGGTCACACAGGGACCTGCCAGGCATAAGCCCCATCGTTATTACTCATAAGCTGAATGTGGACGGTAATCATCGCCCGGTGAAGCAGAAGACACGCTCGTTCGCTCCAGAGCGTAATGCAGCCATTGCTGTAGAGGTGGATAAACTGGAAGAGGCTCAGTTTATTAGAGAAGCAAAATATCCTGTCTGGATATCTAATGTGGTACTTGTCCCTAAGCCAAAAGGGAAATGGCGCATGTGTGTGGATTTCAAGGATCTCAACAAAGCCTGTCCTAAGGATAGCTTCCCTCTACCCAGAATCGACCTGCTGGTAGACTCCACAGCTGGCCATGAGCTCCTCAGTTTCATGGATGCATTCTCTGGTTACAATCAGATCCAGATGTATCCTGAGGATGAGGAAAAGACATCCTTTATCACAGCCAGAGGACTCTATTGCTACAAGGTGATGCCCTTTGGGCTTAAGAATGCGGGGGCCACTTACCAGAGGCTGGTTAACCGAATGTTTAAAGAACAGATAGGTCGCAATGTGGAAGTTTATGTTGACGACATGCTGGTTAAAAGCCTGAGAAGATCCGATCACGTAGGAGACCTCAGGGAGACTTTTGAGGTGCTGCGGGCATACCAGATGAAACTTAACCCCAGCAAGTGCGCCTTTGGGGTCGGTTCAGGGAAGTTCTTGGGATTTATGGTATCGCAGAGGGGAATAGAAGCCAATCCGGAGAAGATCAGGGCCGTTCTTGATATGGAATCCCCCAAGGGAATCAAGGGAGTGCAGAAGCTCACTGGGTGCATTGCGGCCCTCAATCGCTTTGTTTCCAGGGCCACTGACAAATGCCATCCGTTCTTCCAGGTTCTAAAGAAAGCCTTCCTTTGGACCCCAGAGTGTGAGAGGGCTTTCCAGGAGCTAAAAGAATATCTGATGGCTCCTCCCCTCCTCAGTCGTACGCGGAGGGGGGAAGACCTGTACATTTACCTCGCTATTTCGCCTCATGCAGCCAGCTCAGTGCTTGTAAGGGTGGAGGGTAGCGTGCAACATCCAGTCTATTATACAAGCCGAGCACTGAAGGGGGCTGAAGTCAGATATCCCAAGGTGGAAAAGATGGCTTTTGCCTTGGTCATAGCAGCGAGGAGGCTGAGACCGTACTTCCAGGCACACCCTATCAAAGTCATGACTGATCAGCCACTGAAGAAAACCCTGCACAACCCAGAAACTTCAGGGAGGTTGATCCAATGGTCAATCGAGCTAGGAGAATTCGACCTGGAGTTCTGTCCTAGAACTGCCATTAAAGCGCAGGCCCTGGCTGATTTTGTGGCAGAGTTCTCTCCGGCAGATGCTTCGAATACTCGCCCAGCTGAGTCGACGGGCATGGAAGGTGAGGAACCAATGGGTTGGTTGCTCTACGTTGATGGGTCTGTGAATGCAGAAGCTAGTGGAGCAGGAATTATCCTTATTTCTCCGGATAAACTCAAACTCCAGTATGCTATCAGATTCAATTTCAAGGCCACCAACAATGAAGCTGAATATGAAGCCCTCTTGGTTGGTCTCGGATTAGCAAGGTCTTTAGGGATAAAAGAGCTCACTGTGGGCAGTGACTCGCAATTGGTGGTGGGACAAGTGCTGGGAGATTATGAAGCTAGGGAAGAGCGAATGCGGCTGTATCTAGACAAGGTTCAGCATCTTCAGAAAGCTTTCAACACCTTGAACCTACTGCGGATTCCCCGTGAAGAAAATGAGGAAGCCGATCAGCTTGCACGATTGGCCACAGCTCAAGAAGAAGCCCTCAGTCGACTCATCCCGATTCAGAAATTGGAAAGGCCCAGTGTGGAGTTACCCATTCAGGAGGTGGGTGTTGTCAGTTACAAAGACTCCTGGGCAGATCCTATCGTCGATTACCTGGAGAGGGGTATACTACCAACTGACAAGGGCCTGGCAAGACGACTGAGATTGAGGGTGGCCAAATACCTGTGCCTAGAAGGTGTGTTGTACCGCAGGAGTTATTCATTCCCGTTGCTGAGATGTCTCACTGAGGGAGAGGCTGAGTATGCTATGCGGGAAGTCCATGGAGGATCATGTGGAAATCATTCTGGGGGCAGAGCGCTGGCGCAGAAGCTGATCCGGACAGGATATTACTGGCCGACCATGCAGAATGATGCAATGCAGATGGTCCAAAAGTGTGAGAAATGCCAGAAGTTTGGCAATCTTCTTCACCATCCTCCCACTCTGTTGACTCCAATCCCCTCTCCCTGGCCGTTCGCTCAGTGGGGATTAGATCTGATTGGGCCCCTTCCTGTAGGCAAGGGACAGAATAAATTTGCGATTGTGGCTGTAGACTACTTCACCAAGTGGGTGGAAGCTGAGCCCCTCGCTACCATCACTACCAAGAAGGCAATCAACTTCGTCTGGAAGAATATTATCAGCAGGTTTGGGCTGCCCAGGGTGATCATCACTGATCGTGGCAAGCAATTTCACAATGATCAGTTCCAGGAGTTTTGTGAGCAGAGGGGAATACATGTGCACTATGCCTCCAAAGCATATCCTAAGGCCAATGGACAGGTTGAAGTCACAAACCGCACAATCAAGAAGAATTTGAAGAAAAAGTTGGAAGCTGCAAAAGGAGATTGGCCAGAAGAGTTGCCCAGTGTCCTTTGGGCCTATCGAACAACGTCCCGAACAGCAACTGGAGAAACCCCTTATTCTCTGGCTTATGGGGTGGAAGCAGTGATTCCTGTAGAAATTGGGTTGCTCAGCCACAGAACTCAGGGTTTCCAAGAAGAAGAGAACCAACTGGGACTCTTGGAAGGATTGGATTTCCTAGAAGAGAAGAGAGAACGAGCAGCCATCAGAATGGCCACTTATCAGCAGCAAATGGCCAAATTCTACAACAGTCAAGTCAAAGAGAGAAGCTTCAGAATTGGGGAGTTAGTGCTAAAGAAAGTAGATCCCACTGGAAAGAGGATTGGACATCTGGGTCCAAATTGGGAAGGTCCTTACCAAGTGATTGAGCATGTGAAGGCAGGGTCCTATCGTTTGGCTACATTGTCAGGGAAAAAGCTCCCCCAACCATGGAATGCTGAACACTTAAAGAAGTATTTTCAATAAATATTTGCCAAGTGTTTGTCCCTACTGTTTTATTTCTTTGTCCTGTCTCTTTATGTGAACAGGGATTATCAAATTTATTACAAGTCCAGTTAAGAGGAACAAATTGTTATTTTTATGAAGATACCTGAAGTATATCTGAAGATATCAGTAGATGTATCCGAGCAGCCTCGCCTGCTCAGCACATGTCCTCCGGGACCATGTATCCGAGCAGCCTCGCATGCTCAGCACATGTCCTCCGGGACCATGTATCCGAGCAGCCTCGCCTGCTCAGCACATGTCCTCCGGGACCATGTATCCGAGTAGCCTCGCCTGCTCAGCACATGTCCTCCGGGACCATGCATCCGAGCAGCCTTGCCTGCTCAGCCTTATATCCAAGCGGCCTCGTCTTCTCAGCAAATCAGCCTCAGGGGCAGTCAAGGAGTTATGAGAAGGAAATTCTCTAACTTTGAGTTATATTTCCCAAGTTACATTTCAAAGACTATAAATATCCAGGCATTGCACACAGAAGTAGAAAAATAACGACAAAGAACAAAGCTGTTCATTCAGCTGAGTAAAACTGCACTTCTATTCATTAAAGACGTTTTTACAGTAAGGTGAGGAAAAGAAAAATACAAAAAAACTAGTTAATATCCTCAGCAGGTTTGAGGGCAGGAAGCTGCTCAGCAGGAGGAAGCTGGCCTTGAGCAGGAGGGTCAATCATCTTATCTGCGCGAGGAGATGGCTCTCTGATGACGACCTCAGCAATCTCCTCGATCAGGCTGTCAGCTACCTTGGCCACAATTTCATCAGCCATGGCCACAGCTGGGTCAACCACAGCCTGAGGAGGAGGAGCCTCATCCTCGCCAGTGATGTCAATGATAGCCGCAGAGCCCTCCTCACCCTGGGTAATTCTTAGAAGACCATGATCAGTGGTACCTTCCCTGAGTAAGGCCCCCGCGTGACCGCCTTCCTCCTCCTCTTCATCCTCAGAAGCTTCTTCTTCTTCTTCATCTTCCTCCAAGCCAACGTCCTCTGCCCCCGGCTTGAAAGAACTTAAGTCCAGCTCGGGATGAGCAGAGCTGATCTTCCTCTTCAGGGACATGAAGCCTCCAAAGAAGTACTCGGTCATCAGATCTATAAACTCTGGAGACTCCTTCAGTTGGTCCATCTGAACTGACCGAGTCTGCTCTGACAGCGAGTTGATCTTCACGTCCTGTTCCGAGAGCAGTCTGCCCTGCTCATCACACCTATGGAGTAGCTCTTGGATTTGACTCTGTTTGGCATCCAGACCCAGCATTGCGTCGGCCAGGTTCTTCTTCAGTTCAGCTACCTGGCGTCGCTCCAGGCTCAGCTCGCTCTGCAGCTGAGATGCCCGCTCTTCATGGGCAGAGGAGACCTCCGCTAGGCTTGAAAGCTGGGCCACTTTGACTGAGTTCTCATCCCTCAGCTGAAAGATCTCATCCTTCAGCTTGGAGTTGGATTCTCGGAGCTCAGTCTCCAGCTTCTCGCTCTGCTTGAGCTTCTCTCCCAGCTCGATGATAGCGTCCTCATCGTTTATCCCCTCCTGCACCAAGTCGAAACTGAGGACAGACGCCTATCACACAATAGAAACGACGGTTAGAGAGGGTTGGCGATTGAGAAGGAATGAGAGAAACAGGGAAAGATGGTTACCTTGGCCAGGCAGCATAGGAGCCTCGCGCGCTTCTCCGCAGCAGATTTGCTTCTCAGAATCTCTCGATCCTTGTCGGTCGGGAGCTCATGCATTATGTCCATGCAGTATCTGCTGCTGAGCATGACGGATAGCACTGGGGCGGGTTCCGGGAGCTCCGCTTCAGGCGCATCAGAGACTAAGGGAGTAGGTTCTCCACTCTTCCTTTTCGTACCCTGATGAGCTTGGGTTTGCTCAGCTAGGGGCTGAGATGCAGAAGCCTCTGCTCCAGGGGATGTAGCAGCAGCCTCCTCGTCAACTGTGGCCTGCTCGTCCGGAGCGGTCTGCTGCTCTTGGATGAGAACCTCCTCGGCCTCATCCCTCCTCCGTCTTTTGGCCGGAGGAGCAGTCACACCTGAATCCACAAAGGTGGAGGGGTCGGTCACGGCTTTCTTTTTCTTGGTCTTCTTGGGCCTGGTGCTAGCCCGTTCAGAGCGCTCGGCCATTGCTGCCAGCTTCTCTGCATTTAGCTTCATCCCTTCTTCCTCTGGAAAAAAAAGAGCAAACAAAAGACAGGTTAGATGGCTCCATCAAATAGAAGAGTAGAGAGGAGGAGATACCTCTCTCTAAGGCAAGGGCCTCACGTGTGGGTTCTGGGCCGAGGAGATAGGTTGCTAGGGTCTCTGAGGTGATGAGGACTCTGTGGTCGCGCTCAGGGTAGTCAGCCACGGCCTTCAGCTGTTCTCTGACTTCAGCTGAGATCTCAGGCCTTTGTTTTCCTGTTCAGAACATAGTAAAGTAAGGTCAGCCACATAAAACATGCGAAATGAAGGACAAAAGAAGAATTAAGCAGGTACTGAAGGTCAGTGCTCACGGGATGGGTGAACTTCTCCCCAGAATACGCGAATCTTGGAAGCGCTCCTTCGCTCTTCCCAAGCAGGGAATTCCCATCCTTCCCCTGAGAGGAAGAAGAACTTGTCCTTCCACCTCTTGTTGGCTGAGGGGAGGCCTTCGATTGCAGGAGCTGTGTTGTCCCTCCTGGAGAAGTACCACCATCCCTGAGCAGCCATGCTCACTTGGTGGCAGTAGAGGAAGGCTTCTGGGCTCAGCCTAGCCTTGTCCTCAGTGGCAGCTGCCCAGAGCACGCTGCAGCTGACCAGGATTCGCCAGGCATTGGGCAAGAGTTGTCCCGGGGATAGCCCCAGGAACCAAAGGACTTCCCTTATACAGGGATGGAAGGGAAGCCTCAGCCCAGCCTCAAAGTCAGCTACATAGAGGCTCAGCTCATCGAATCTAGGGGCGTTTGCCCTCTCGGTCGGGCCAGGAACTCTCAAATGGACCGAGGCGGGAATTTGATACTTCGCTCTCAGGATGGCGAGGTCAGCCTCGGTCATTGTTGAGGCTATCCGGTCAGCCTCCATGGGCCTAAGATGTAAGGCCACGCCTTGTGGCACTGGGCGACCTACAGGGTTCGCCGATTCGGGACGCACAGCCTGGTTTGCGTCCCTTCGTGAAGAGGTTGATACGGGAGGTTTAGGCTGCTGTTGTCTGGAGGCCATTTTGTGGAACTCAGGGATGGCCGGTTCAATAATGTTAAAAATGTCCTGATAATACTGGGAGACGACTGGGGAGTAGACAAACTCTCCCAACAACGGACAGTCGGACTGGGTGTACAGATAACGACACAACCTAAGGAAGAAAAATGCCCAAGAATGCCCTAAGCCTCTAGGGTCTGAAACAGAATGGTTGCTAGCCAGAGTCAAGGAAAGGCGACCCGAACGTACCTAGATGGCGAAAACTTCAGTCGTCTGAGGAGAATAGCAGAAGGCAATTTTTGGCGAGAGTTTGCGGTGAACTTGGTAAAATTGCTGGAACAACGAGAGAGAGAGAAACCCTGATAAGTTAAAACGGTCGCCTTTTATAGAACCCCCGTGAAGAATCTTCAAATATGAACCGTTGATCAAACACACGTGGCACGCCCAGATCGCGCGCCGTTTCTCAGGTACTCAAGCGTTTCTGACAAGCATTAAATGCAGCGTGTGGCTCAAGTTAAATCTGAACCGTCATGATTCAATGCATCCGACCGTTGGTGTTTCTTCTCTTAAAAGCGAGTTAACCGTTCAGAAACAGGGGAGTAGCTGATGGATCATGACGAGTTGTCTGAGCCCGTTAGTACTCTGGTCGGTCGGCTAGCTCTTCGGCCCCAGACATCCTCTGCCGTCTCAGCTCGGCTGATATGATCTGTTCGGCTCAACTGGGTTCTGCTCAGTCATGACCTCCTCTGCCTCGGCCGGGACGTGCTCTCCTCAGCCAAGGTCTTCTCGGTCGCAACCTGCCAAACTGAGAAAACCGGTCAGGATTGCGGGCAGCACCGAGAAAGCGACAGGTATCCACCTTTCGAAGAAAGATACGGAATCCCAGATAAGACGGGATTAGACAGGGTACTATTGAGATCCTGTCAGTAAAGTCATGAACACGAAATCTATGACTAACCCGAAGATATTTCGGGTTGGAAGGTTCTAGAAGGATGGAACAGAAGGTGCAGTCTATATATACGATTCCAAATGACAAAAGAAGGTACGCGCGCACAAAAAAGGACATTCTGTCTAGTTCTTAATTAAATTACCTCGCAATTCCTTCTATCTACAAAAGAGCTAACTTAGGCATCGGAGGGGTGTTGGCAAGATACCACACCGGTGTCAAGTTCTTTTTGCAGGTCAGCCGGAGACGATCTTAAATCCGTATCATCAATAGATGATCTGTGTTTTTTACCATCGGAAAAACTCATCTCACGGTAGAAAACCACGACGGTAAGAAAGCACAGATGCACACAAAACCAGGAAACAGGGAAAAGAGAGGACCTCCCCACTTCCAGTTCACTCCTCCACTGTCAACTTTTGTTCATTAGCCTGAAACTAAGCAGACCCTCTCTCTCTCTCTCTCTCTCTCTCTCTCTCTCTTCAACCAGATGGATCATCTGTTCATCTTTACCTCCACTCTCACTCTTCTCCTTTCCTTTTCTTTCCTCCCAGGTATAAAAATCACATCAACAACCGACCCTCAATTACTCTTCGATTATGTTCTTCTTTTCTAATACTCCTTGTGCATCTTTTGATCTACAGGGATAGTAGACTCGACAACCTTCAAGATCGTCAACAAGTGCCGCCACACCGTATGGCCGGGAATACTCACCGGCGCCGACAGGACAATACTCTACCCCACCGGATTCACCCTCAACAGCGGCAAATCCAGGACCATAACCGCTCCCAAATCCTGGTCGGGTAGGTTATGGGGCAGGACCCATTGCGCCCGTGACTCCGCCGGAAAATTCTCCTGCGCCACAGCCGATTGCGGCTCCGGCAAGGTCCAGTGCTCCGGCGCAGGCGCTATTCCCCCTGCAACCCTAGCGGAATTCACGCTTAACGGCGACCAAGGTTTGGATTTCTACGATGTCAGTTTGGTCGACGGGTACAACCTCCCGATGCTTGTGGTGGCGAGGGGAGGTACAAGTGGGGGGTGTAGCTCCACGGGGTGTTTGGTGGCGTTGAACGGCGCGTGTCCGAGGGCGCTGAAGGTGGCGCTTGGGAACACGAGTGAGGGCGTCGCGTGCAGGAGCGCGTGCGAGGCGTTTGGGGATCCTCAGTATTGTTGTAGTGAAGGGTATGCTACGCCGGACACGTGTCAGCCGTCGGCGTACTCACTGTTCTTCAAGCACGCGTGCCCAAGGTCCTATAGCTACGCTTACGATGATAAGACGAGTACCTTCACTTGCGCCGGCGCCGACTACACAATCATCTTCTGCCCCTCGCCTTACACCAGGTAAAATTACTTTATTACCCTTTCACTGATCCTGATATGTGGTGACAGATTGTGGGTGAAAACCACTGGCAAACATTAAACATTAGGAAACTTACTTATAATTACGTTTAGGAGTAGATTAATATGGTGTTGGTTATGAATGCTAGTGGTCTAAATTATGAAATTATTAGTCAAATTAATATTGGTCCTGAATTTAGTCAAATTAAAGTGGGATCGAATTTAGTTATGGGATCTAAATTATTAAATTAATCAAACTAGTATTGGTCCCGAATTTAGTCGATTTGATCATGTTACAAATTTATGTGGTTCAATCCATGAATTGCGTACGGTGTAGGAGTGTGTATCGGAACCGTGTCCTTGGGTTTAATATGATGGTAGAGGGCATGTGGCCTGATCTTCTTATTGGATTATTGGATTATGAAGCCCTTTGTAGAACTTAATTTAGTCTAGTCTGTTTAAACTAAATTATTTAAGTGTGTTTTGACCGCAATAAATACTTCTTTTGCTTTGACTTGGGAGGGAAATGAACTTGGAAAGACATAATATCTCTCAATATAGAAATGTTATATGCGAGCATACTTGTGGACCAGTGTCGCGGAGCATACTTATGGACCAATGTCGCGTACGTAGAAACATTCTGATACTGGTTTAGTTGCACACGTGACAAAATGTTTTTTAACACGGGTTTGTAGCAGGGGAAGTATTTGCGTAAATGATTGTATGTACTTACGGACATACAACATTATTGAACTACACGAAAGATACATATGAGCAATATGTCCTCCATGTCCGCCAACATACTGTCCTTGTTGGGTAGGTTCTTGTTCGGTGTGTGGCGGTGTGTGTAGTTGTGCGACGCCATTGTTGCAAGGACGAGGACGACCTACGTCTTCCTCTTGGAACGATGCATATCATACAACATGTGGAACTTGCGTTTCCACATGCCGAACATTTGTTTTATGCAACTCCTGAGCGAAAAATGAGCCCTATTGAAATGTCCTTTGTCGTCCTTTTGGGACGTGCATTCTACATTGAAATTCCACATGATGGTTACTTGTAATCCTTGTATAGAGCCATGTACCCGGTCCTGTTAGGGTATTCGGCATTGACCAGACAATATTTTGCTACATGTGAAAAAGTTGCTAGTTAGTATATAGGATCCTTAGTCTACGTAAGTGAAACACCAAGAAAGTCATAATAGGATTGTAGGAAAAAGATGGGTACCTGGTTCGGGGTGTAGAAACTGGAAGTTAGTGTTGTTTAATACGTTGTAGTTATGATAGTGTCCTCCCAACCGATAGAACTGAACGTGAAAACAAAGGTCAGTCAAAATATTCTCTTTAGGCATCCCTTTTTCTACTCCAGAATATGTTTCCCTGCACAGTATTCTCTGGAACATAGGGGACATGAGTGTCGTCGATGGAACCGATGCAGTCCTGTAAAAAATCCACTGCGGCAAAGAACGTATTATGTAAGCATGGTGTGAGTGTTGTTGATGGCGCTGATGTAGTTTTGTAAAAAATTCCACTACGTTGTTTGGGACACTATGAATACATTCTTTGCCCATGAATTTTTTTACAAGACTGCATCGATGCCATCAACGACACTTATGTCCCTATGTTCCGCAGAATAGTGCGCAAAGAAACCTATTATGGGGTATAAAAGGGATATCAATGCATAACATTTTGGCTGTCCACAACTTTGACCTCTGTTTTGACGTTCGATTCTGCTAGTTTGGAGGGAGTGATGCATGACCACAACATATTCAAACGCGTTTTAAACAACACTAACTTCCACTTTTCGCACCCCGAACCAATACCCACTTTTTTCCTGTCGTGTTGTTCTGACTCTTGCGTGCTTTATTTACGTAGAGTACAGTTCCTATATATTAACCACCATCTTCCTTATGTGTGTTGGAAAATATTATTGGGTTTACGCCACGTACCGAATAGGGTTGGGTACGTGGCCCCATACACGGGTTACAAGTACCATCAAGTGGCATTTCAGCATTGATGCGAAGACGAGGGTCACCTACATCTTCATCTTTGATCAAGGCATGTCGTAATCTACAGCCCAAATGTTCGCTCTATGCAACTCCTTAGAGATTTGTGTGCCTTATTGAAACACTCTTTGTTGTCTCTGGGGATGCGCGTCCCCTGTCGGAATGTTACATGGTGGTACCTATAACCCTTGTATGGTACCTATAACCTTTGTAGGGAGCCATGAAGCCGGTCCCTTGTCGGAATGTTGCATGGTGGTAGGTGGGTCGTTATTTCCAGCTCCTCCTGGTACTTGTGGATTGGGTTGTGGCGTTGGCTACTGTTGGGGTGCGGGTTGATGTTTTTAACATTTGGACGCCTGCTGCTGGGCTTGCATAGCTCTGATAAGTGTTTGCATCATAGTCCTCATTTCATTACTTCCGTTACCGCTTTCGCTCTCGCTGGAGTTTCCGTTTGTTCGAGTCCTCTCCATCTGAAGTATACAAGCGAAGTAAATAGAGGCAGAATGATCACTTCATTCATTACATCAAAAGTTCACATTACATGAATACATCAAAGTGAAAGATGTCGCATCGTCTGTCATGATAGCAAAAATCCTGGGCATACAAAATAACTCTAATCGACCAATCCCTAATCCAAAACAAAACAGAGTAAGGGGGCATCTATGCCCCTGAATCCTGGCTGGGGCTGGATGGTGGGGCGTTTGTGAGGTCGTCCAACTCTGTTTGCTCCTATTCGCCAGAGAAGATCCCGTCTTCGAAAGGGTCATTGTCCTCAAAAGGGTCATCGTCAGAAAACTCCTTTGGTCTAGGTATCGGCCACTCGATTGGAGCGTTTACCACCTCGTACTCTAACTCCTGTGGAAAAATGTCCTTAGGGTTGATAGGCTCTGCCTCGACCTCCGCCTCTGCCGTCGTTACAATCTCCTATTCTTCATCTGACTCCCTCTCCCTCAGCGTCGTATCCATCATCCTCGGACCCTTCTTCTTCCTCCTTGTTGTCATCGTGCTGATCAACTCCTGACGGCTCTCCAAGATGCCAATTGCTCACAACCTCTGCTCGAATATCATCACATTGGTGGCAAATCATCTCTAGTGCTTCTTTGGCGACCCGATGTTTCTTGGCTGCTTGCTCTCCCGCCACAACTTGGACCTGCTCCCCTGTATACTCGGGGTGCTTTTGCATGATGCTGGCAACTAAGGCCTAGGCCGTCATGTCTGCCGCCGTGCTGATTGTGTCATCGTTAAGTGTTGGGTCATTGTCAGAAATAGATATCCCGTCTGTACCCTTGTGAAAGCGAAAACCTTCCTATAAATTGCTCTCGCTGAAATTGCTAAGGAAATTTGAGCTCGACATACTTACAGTACACAAGATATAGTCTTGTTGGTACCTTACCATGGGCAATGCTCAGCCTTGCCAAGGCCTAAACTCCCACGTCTTGCTCGTAGCGATATGAGGTCAATACTTTCGGTTGAATGTCCTATGCTATCACCCGCCCCACTTTACGCGAACGGATCCGTATTATTTATGCCCCACTAGCCTTAGCGTGATCTTTACTTAAGTATACAAGTTACGTATGTAATAGCACTTAGCCAAGTAACTAATACATCCAAGTGTGTGATCATCGCGTCTCAAATATCATAGCACCGATGTTTTATTTCGAAATCCAAAAACCATGATCTGATCATGCTAAAGCCAGTACTAACAAGACTATATCTTGTGTACTGTAGGTATATCGGGCTCCAGTTCCTTCAACAGTTTCAGCGGGAGCAATTCACGGGTAGGTTTCCGCTTTCACGAGGGTATAGACGGGATATCTATTTCTGACAATGACCCAATACTTAACGATGACACAATCAACACGGCGGCAGACATGATAGCCCAGGCCTTGGTTGCCAGCATCATGCAAAAGCACCCCGAGTATACAGGGAAGCAGGTCCAAGTTGTGGCGGGGAGAGCGAGCAGCCAAGAAACATCGGGTTGCTGAAGAAGCACTAGCGATGATTTGCCACCAGTGTGACAATATTCGAATAGAGGTTGCGAGCAATTGGCATCTTGGAAAGCCGTCAAGAGTCGATCAGCACAACGACAACGACGAGGAAGAAGAAGGATCCAAGGATTATGGGTACGGCGTTGAGGGAGAGGAGTCAGATGAAGATTGTACCAGTGGCAGAAAAAGAGGTCGAGGCAAAGTCCATCAACCATGAAGATATTTTTTCACAGGAGTTAAAGTACGAGGTGGTGGTAGATGCTCCAGTCGAGGTGCCGATACTCGGACCAGAGGAGTTTTCTAATTTTGAGGATGTGATCTTCTCTGGCAAAGAGGAGCAGACAAAGTTGGACGACCTCATAGATGCCCCACCAGCCAAGATTTAGGGGCATAGACGATCACCATTACTCTGTTTTGTTTTGGACTAGGGTTTGGTCAGTTAGGATTGTTAGAATAGTTTATGTTTGTTTAGTCCCACATCGCCTATGTTAGGCTTGTGGCTTTGTTCCTAGTAATATAAATAAAATGCTTAGGTGTATGGGTTAAGTTACCTAATACACTTTTACCTTTCTCTCTCTCTCTCTATCCCGCTAACAAGGATTATTTTGTATTTTCGAATTTTTTTGTTATCATGCTAGACGATGCAACTTGGACGCATCCTAAGCATCTTTCACTCCGGTGTATTCATGTAATGTGAACTTTTGATGTAAGAAATAAAGTGATTCGTTTGCCTCTATTACTTTGCATGTTTACTTCAGATGGTGAGGACTCGAACAAACGAAAACGTCAGCAAAAGTGAAAGCAGTAACGGAAGTAAATAAATGGCAGAAATGAGGGCTGTGATGCAGACACTCATCGAGACTATGCAAGCCTAGCAGCAGGCGTTCGAACGTCAGACACAATAACCCACACCCCAACAGCAACCAACGCCACAACCCAATCCACAAATACCAACAAGAGCAGGAAATAACAACTAGCAAAATCCACCTATCGATGTGCCCACAGCAGACCTCGCACTCACTCGCGAGTTTCTGAAGTTGAAACAGCCAACATATAATGGATGCAGCATGAGCAAATGAATGGCTAGCTGGATTGGAGAAGAACTTCCGACTGATTCAGTGCACAGAAGTACAAAAGGTGGAAATTGGAGCGTACCTACTGACGGGGAAGCTAACCGATGGTGGAACTTGAAGAGAGCCGGGAAGCCAAGGATGTTCTGGACCAGATTTGTGGAGATCTTCAAAGAAAAGTATATGCCCAGAGCGATGCAGCACGCGAAATGTGCAAAATTCGAACACTTCGGCAGAGAGGACCTATGACCGTTGTGGACTATGAAGCAAAATTCACCAACCTTGCTGAAATTCTCCACATCTGGTGGGAATGGAGGACATGAAGGCCTGAAAATTGGAGGAAGGGCTGAGACACAACATCAAGAAGGTGGTATGACCTCCACAACTACCCACATATGTTGAGGTGCTCGATCGGGCAATTTTAGTCGAACAAGATGCTGACAAGTTCAGGAAATATCACGAGAAGCGGAAGCGGAAGTCTCTAGAATTGGGTGATGGGGAAATCGCAATCAGAAGAGACAGTACAATGGAAACAACGAAAATCGAGGACAAAGATCACCATGCAATATCTGCGGGAAACCTCACAAAGGAGAATGCTGGAGGAAGGCAAAGGCCTAGAAATGTTTTGGATTCGGACAAGTCGGACACATTCGGAATAATTGCCCAAACGTCAGGACAGGGGCTAACATTGTACCAATCGGAGGCCAGGATGGTCAGGTGCGGAGAAACAACGATAAACAGGCAGCTAGGCCTAAGGGAAATAGGAACAACAACAACAACAACAACAACAATCAAGGGAATCGCAACAACGACAGGCACAGGCATGGTCGGGCATCGTTCCAGGCGACTAGACCAACAACGAAAACGTGGTAGCAGGTAACATTATGATTGATTCCCTACCAACATATGCACTTTTTGACTCTGGTTCCTCACATGCTTTTGTGTCCAAGTGTTTTGCCATTGAGATGAATAGGGAGGCCGAACTTTTGAGATATGATTTATTGATTTCCCAACCTATGAGTAAGGGCATGATCTGCTCTACTAAGTATATAGACAAATGTTTATATTGACGGCATGTGCATGATTATAGATTTGATTCCTTTGGATATGAAGCATTTTGATATCATTTTTGGCATGGATTGGCTGTCCAAATTTGGGGCAACGATTGACTGTGCTAATAAGCGTATTATATTTAAGAGACTCGACGGAGAGGAGATTGGATTTTCGGGTTGTCTTGGACTCGAGCCCGACGACTCTTGTAGAAGGGTTGCCAGGGATATCTCTGCAGTATTTTGCCGACTTCGTCGGAGGGCACACCTATTGCCAACATTCCTGTTATATGTGATTTTCCTGATTTTTTCCTAATGAATTGTCTGGGATACCGACTGAACGGGCAATAACTCAGATGAGCTTGAATCATCCCAAATAATGAATAAATAACTTCCCAATCGAATCGGAGGCTTATGAGGATTAGGCACACGCTTCTTATTGTGATTTTAAAAAATTCACTTGAATTATTCAATGAAATCTGAAATCAGTGGTTTTTGAGTCCTGCTGGCAGACAGAGGTGAGAGTTCTCGCCTTCACGTATTCAACAAAATTCAGCCAGGCTTTCCTAAATGGAGTTTATTGAGGTATTATACACAACACGTACACTTGTGCGTATGTGTAAATGCGTGTGAGAATGAGAGAAAACTTCTTGTTGATTTGCAAAAACTCCGTGATTTTGTTTGTTCTACATATCTGCATATAGATTTTCATATTGGGACCTTGATATTGGTGCTGCAAATGATCAGCCGATATGATTTGGTGATATTTGATGGTGACTTGTATACTAATGAAGTGAAGGAGGTGTGGTGCTAAATCTGCTGGCCTACATTGTGAAGGTGGTGGTTATCTGATGAACATCTATGCACACTACATTATTTTGCTATCAGCTTGGTTACCAGATTTCGCACTCTCTGACCCAACCTGTTGAACTACCAGCATCAAATTAATCATTCAATCAGTCATGAAACATTGGATATACCTCATTTTTCCCAAGGCGTAATATGCTCTTATAACGCTTGTTTAGTACTTTAAGATTTTATGTTTGCAAGAACTCCAGTTTAGCTTCTTTGAGGCCCGTGGTTGCCAGGTGACTACCCTGCACAAATCCCGGGGGTTATCATTTATCCTTGTGTTTGGCTTCGTTTCTTCCATCAGTTCTATAGTCACGAATGACTATGAAAGGTTTCCAGGAGAATGCGTTTAGTTGTTTAACAGAATCCTCATTTAATTTGTATGATATGATGCAGCCAAAAATTGCTTGAATTACGAAGAGAAACTGCCGAGCTGCCGCTACTGAACAAAACCACCATGTATGGTGGACGCGCAAGTGGAGGTTCATCCTCAGGTTTGGTTCTGGTGCAAATTATCATGTCTGCTGTCTCCATTGTAGCAACAATTACCCAGATTTGGCCACTCTTATGACCAACATTGCTAGACACACACAGAATTTCATATGGGGTGTTATATCTAAGCTCCCATTGCTCTACGGCAATCTAATTCAACCTCGTTGCAACTTGGTTCAGAGAAAGGGGTTCAGCAGATCGTTGGAACCCTGTGAAAAAGCCTTGTAGTTTTGTACATAGGTTCCTGTCTGTTCTTTTATTGTTCCTCGTCTTCAGATGTTCTAATAACTTTGACATAGCCATTTTGTTTATAATAACTTTGACAAGTCGTAAAAATTTTCCCTCATGCCTCGTTCTTGTTTAATTATTGCAATATGTTCTTCGGACTTACACATTATGTAATATCTCTATGCAAGTATCTTTTCCACACTTGTAAAACATGTCAGAAGTTTATCGGAAGTACTTTGCTTAACCTCCCCTTGAATTCTAGTTTCTTATTAAGTAGCAGAATCAGATGGCATGTGGATATGGTTGTGGTGAATTTTTCGTTGGCATGTTACTGGGGAACTATGATTTATGCAACAGTCAGTTGCAGCAAAAGGGTTCTGTAACTTTTTTTTTTTTTTATAATTATCTTGATAATGAACAAATCTAGAAACACAAACTATCCATGCACATTTGGATGCATACCTGTTCGGAACCGTCGGATGGCTCACATAGGTGCATTTGATGGTTTCGAACACATCTGTATCCGAATGTGCATAAATAATTTGTGTTCATAGAGATTTTGCTAGAAATATAAATTGTCCCTGAGAAATGGGACACAGAATGGATTGAATGAGGTCCACTGCGTGGCAAACAGAATGGTTCATCAAGTCAATTTTTCGACTTGATTTCCTAAACAAGAGTGGTGTTTTACATATAAGGGTAATTTCTTTACATCTGAAGAACAACTCTCAAGGGTATTTTACATACAAGGGTAATTTCTTCACATCGTTATCATTGTCGGTTACCCGGGAAATGCTTGTTTAAAGGACACTCAAATCCTATATATTCATTTTGCTAACATTTCGTGTTTTTGTGCATTTTCAGTCATCAAATTATGTAAAAATCTTCAGTTTATGAGAGGTAGAGCAATGCTCCTGGAGCACAAAATTACTTTTTTTCCAGAAGGGACTTGACTGATGCAAACAAAACAATCAAATCAGTCACAATTGGAGCCCTACAATTACAACATATATGATATCATTACCTATACACACTTACGAAAGTCTATGTACATGGATCATTCGGACAAAAATGTGTCCTACGTACATCTAACGATTATGAACACATCTGTGTCAAGATGACCCGTGTTCCTAGCATTACTCGTACACTTATCAATATATACGCCTTCTCTTCCCATTAGTGTGTCACCAGTACCATTTACTGGCCATGATATTAACCAACTGGTTTCCTAGACTTCTTGCCTGCATAAATCCTGGCATAAACGCTCTTTGACCTAATTGCTAACAAAACATCTAAACCAAACCCAATACTGCATGCAAAAGACATGACCACAAACACAAGCCTGTAGCAGTGGGCCCCGACGCACGTATTGCCGCCTCCGGCAGTGGTCGTAGCCTGTGCATCGTACAAAAATCCGGCGAGTAGGCCGGAAAAGAGGAAGGAGCCAAGCGGGAGGTTGAGGATCAGGATGTTGTAGATGAGACCATAGTATTTAAGGCCGAATAATTCAGAGGCAGTGGGAACTGTGACCGCGAGGCGAACCCCGTAGCATATCCCGACAATTATTGAGCCGATGTATAAGGAACCAGGCAAAGCCATGGCCATCACAATGTACCCGACGGCCATAAGAATTTGAGACGCTGCGTTCCAAAGAGGCCTCGGCGTTCCAGCTTTTCTGCATAAATCAAATTGACCAACAAATGAGAAATTAATACTACTTAAAAGTCCAAAAGTTGAGCCTTAAACTTGATTATAAAAGTTAATTGGAGTTAAAATGTAACAACAGAATCCTTACAAAATTTTGTTAATCTCAGTGTGCAAGGGAAAAGGTTGGCTATTGCTGCTATAGATGGACATTTTATTAGATCTGATCTATGAAGCATGAATAATGGTATAAAATATGGATAACCCACGATACAGACATCGAGAAATGAAAATCTAAAGAATATGTCGCTTAGCATATTCAAAAATATTCAGTACTGTAGTCCGTACCACACGTAATCATAAGAATTCTATGAACTCGTCGTCTTTTTCTTGTGCAGAAGTACTCTACCATACTTGTACGACACAAATGATAATTATACAATCATAAACAAAAAAGGTACTCTTGTTATTTTTTATGTCTTTCTCACTATGAATTAGGTAAAGTACTAAAAAATTATACTAGTCTAATTGCTAAAAGGATTTCCTAATATCACGCAATACGTGCCGCAATTTTGCCTACATAAAAGTTCAAAAGAATAACCCAGAGTGTTCAAAAAGTATCTGCCGCTTCAAGCATGAGAAAATAATTTAAAGATGGTGAATCTTTTGAGATATATATTTCCAAGTATTATACGAGTATCGATGCAATGCGAATACGATGCCAATTTTACTCATATCTAGAAGTATTCATGCTTCATAGGATCTGACCAATAGATCCTATTTTGGCGTAATAACGGATAGAATACAAGCGCACAAGGAATTATACACTTATTGCTACACAAAATCATAAACAAATGGGCAAGATTATTCCGCAACCTTTTGTGATTACCATACAACCTTTTATTTAAAGGTTGTCCCATACAACTTATTGCCATCCAAGAGTCCAAATTTACCAGTATCCAGATGTAAATCTCCAGAAATGTGTCATCTTCTTCATGGACCGAATGAACCAAGAAGTAATCCAATCTATAAGGGAAGGGTGAAACCATGAACGACATTGTGAACTATCAAATATCTAATCTTAATTCTTTTAAAACCTACGAGCAGGTGCCATAGTGAACATTGCTACTAAAGTAGGATAGTGAAAAAAGGACATACGAGTATACGAAGGGAAGATGCAGAATGTTCACAAGAATTGTAAGCACTCTAAGGGTATAGTTGGTGGAACTGGTAAACCATGCGAATCTTGCCCTTACTTAGCAGGTTTTTTCGTGCACGGTCCAATGACATGAAATGTTTAAATCACATGGAGGAGCGACATTTGACTCCCAAATACCTTTGATCTAATGGTTATTGGAAAGTCTCTGATTACTGCACAAAGAATAAATCCGGGCACACAAGGCTTACTGGTGTACCAACCCCAAAAAATTTCCATATCTTCGATCATTAGGCTAATTGGGTAGGCCATAAAAACTAGAAAGAGGCAAATAGTCAAATATAGGGTCCTTCAAAAACAAAGAGCGGCAACACCACATTAAGGCAGTAACACCAGTCCCCCACCTTTATCTGATGTAAAAGCTACAGATCTAATAACAAACCTAAGGCATGTAAAAATTTGATATCAAGCCAAAATTCAGCATTTCCAAAACCATGACCCCATGGATGTGCTTAAGCATAGAAGATAAATCTTTAGTTATACATAGTTATATTCAAAGGGAGAAAACTAATTGCATTGCAGTAGCTTAAACTTGAAAACTTACTTGAGGAAGTACTCTGAAACAGCACCCGATACGATGCGCCCGAAGAATCCCCAGATACTCGTGAGTGATACGAATATGGATACATCCCTGTACCCGAGTGCCAGACCCATTTGACCCATATTGTTCATCACGGCCAGACCCGACCCGACCCCGCAAAGAAACGACACGAACAAGATCCAAAAGTCAACCGTCTGAAATGCCTCCCAAACCGTGTGGTCCTCTCCGATCTCTGGTCTCCGTCTCCCCTGCTGCTCAACTGCAACTCTCTCCTCCGCCTTCTCTGCTGCCTCTGCCTCTGCCTCCCACTTCTTCTCAGTATGCAACAAGGCCTCAGTCATATGAGGCTCAGTGTCTGGACGACGAATTGAACTTCGTATTGCAAGATACATAGGGACCGATATGGGTGAGGCTAAAAGGAGGAGAAGTATAACGGCGAATGATCGCGAAACTGCATGGCCGTGGGGACTAGTTACATCGAACACTAGTAAGTATATCGCAATGGAAACAGAAAGGGCATATAAGACTCCGAAGTATCGAGAATCTTCTTTTTCATCTTCGGCAGAGGTGGAAGAAGGCGGGATTTCACGGAGGAAGAAGGCAGCAATTAGGCAAACGAGGAAGGGGACGACGGCGAGCATTATGAGAAATGTGGAAGGATTTTCGGCGAATAGAGCCGTGCATAAATCGGTGAAAATGGCAGTGCTCAAACCTACATAACCCTTGAGAATTCCCGAAACCGGTCCCCTGTTTTTTCGGAAATTCCGTATGCAAGTGACGAGGACAGCCGTGTTCATCCATGTAGTACTGTTCCCTCCCATACACATAATTATACACATCTGTAATGATAATATCAATTCATGTAATAATCGTCCCAAATAATCAGGATAATCAAACATCAGAGTCGAGAGCTACAGCCTGCACGATAGTATCAATTCATCTATAAATTAAAATGAGGTTCCGCCAAATATTTATAGACTCATAGTCTGATCAATTTTGATTACGGAGCTCCAGAAGTTCAATTAACATTATCCAGATCCCCAAAACAAGTTCGTCGTCATTTTATCAAGTTAATCGAACATCAATACACCCCAGTTATATCATATAATTCTGAATGTTTGACGCATGAAAAAGAAGTACAAAAAATCAATTTCCGGAATAGGGAAAACCTTCCTTCCCCTTTGACTTTTTTGCATACCTGCCAGTAAGGGAGAGGTTTGATTCTTTGGCTAACGACGAGCCACTGGACGCCATAAGCGACGAAGCCTTCAGTAGAACCGATGAGGAGGATAACTGGAGTTGGTAGGCGGTCGTAGGCTATGCCGGCGAGGATGCCGAAGGCCTTGCCGACATCTTTGGCGACGGAGAGGTTGTTGAGTTGGAGTTGAGTGAGAGACATGAGGGTTTTGAGTGCGTCGGAGTAGTTGGAGAAGGTGTAGTTGTTGCCGGATATGGCTTGCACCCAAACGGCGGTAACAAACCCCATCCATTTCCTGGCGGGAGTCGTCGGTGATAATGTCAAAACCATGGCGGTTTGAACGTTTGTTGTACCCCAGTAGCCGGGCAAACGTGGAGTTGAACGGTCGGTGAGGAGACAACCGAGGAGAGAGAGTAGAGAGAGAGTGTATGACTCTTGAGTATTAATTTTGGTTTTGGACGTGGAGATTTATACGATCTTCTCTTGTGACTCGGATAGTGTGACACGCACTGCTTTCACTTAGCTTGGGCCGGTTTGGCGCGACTTTAAATTATTGAAATTCTGCATGAACCTTGTACGCATTATATAAATCATACGTGGGGGAGAACTATATACAGGGCCGGTCCCGGTAAGTCCGCAAGGTCCGGCTCAGGTAATCTCTCGGTACGGGATAATAATTTTTTTATAAATATTAAAAAATAAGAAAATTTATTAAAAAAATTTATAATTAATACAAAGTAAGCAATTAAGCTAAGGTCGAGTTTAGACAACCTAAATATCGAGATTGGCATTGACTACACATTGCCAGATGAATTTGTTAAATATCATTCTATTAAACGTAATTTATTAGATCTTGTCTTAACTAACGAACTCTTGAATTTACAGAAAAAATAAAATATCTTGTACACAAGAAATATTTAAAAAATTCTTATTTTTATTAAACGATTGAATGAATTATCAATGAAGATCGTACATCACTATTTACAGGTTATGAACTCTTAATTTTGGTAAGAATTAGAATTTATTGCTAATTTAGAAGGAAAATAAAATACTAACATCTTTTACATATTTGACATAAAATTAAATTCGTAAATAAAATATAATAAAATCATGTCAAAACAAGTAATATTAAAAAAATTCTTATATTAAAAGTCTCTACATAAGCAAAAATTCTAATCCAAGGTTTTTTATAAATCAAGATCACAATTAATAATTCGTCTTTAATTTTATTTTGCTAAATTTTTTTAGAAAATCAGTTGTAATTTGTCATACATCACTACCAACTAATTTTTTTAAAAAAAAATTTTGAACTTTTTAAAAAAAATTATAAACGAATGAGTCCAATTCGACTCTGATCAACAGCAGACCAATCAGCAATCGAGGAGTACTATGAATCAACTGGCGAGATATGTGCCGAGTTGAATGGTAGATGCTCATCCCAATCAACCAGAGTCCGATCAGCAAGAGCCCGCTCGGGAACGATTGGTTATAGGGAAGAACCACACCACAGGAACCAACCAAAAGAATCCGTACAAATCGCCTCAGGAAATCCAAAAAATGACGCCGCTGACCAATCGACGTTCAAAATTGATGAATCGTCCTTCCCAATTATATGAAATGGGGGGCGGAATTGGCCGTCATGAACCCGCCACAAATCAACTAACCGTCGGAGAATTTCCGACGGGACTCGCCGGTGAAAATGTCTAAACCATGGCGGTTTGTGTTGCCAGTAGCCGGGAAAGCGTGGAGTTGACTTGTCGGTGTGGAGAGAGAATTTAGAGAGAGAATATGACTTTTGTGTAATAGTCTTGGTTTTCAAAGTGGGGGCATGGCTTTTGTAACTCGGATAGTGACACCTACAACTTTTGCTTGGTGTGACAAAATTATTGGAATATTGTAAGAGAAAACCTATAAATATTGTCCTACACATATTTGGTTAGATATATTTTCGGAATCGTTTAATTCATAAAATAATAAAAGACTCTACGTGTATTGGATAATTCTAGATACATTTAAATTCGGATTCATGTGCCAAAATAATGTGTGCACTTTTGCATACTATAATTTAATGTATAGAGTGTCTATTAAGAATACAGGGAGGCTATAGTGCAATTTTCTATAGTGTACTTGTAGTGCGGGCTAAACGATATAATTTTTCTAATGTTGACTTCGAAAGCATATTGTTTTAATCTACATGCAGTTTGGTAACAATTTACGTTATTAGTTAACACGATGTAATTTTAAAAACAAAATAAATAAAATTATGTCATTTTGTTTGTACTAAATTCAAGCCGTCTATTAATCTGTGCTAATTTAATCTTCAGAGTGTCTACGACGAAAATCCCATCGGTCAAAGCAACTCGTCCTAACATGAATTACAAAACCATATATGTGAACTAGCCAATTGTGATTTATCAATTTCTTGCCTCAGCTACAAGAATTTTTTCGATAAATACCAACAAATATGAACACAAATGATCAACTTAGAAAAGCTAAAGCTAAAATTAATTTTGTGTTTGGACTGACTAGATTATTGAATTTTTTTTCGTCCTTATGTGAATTTTTTTATAATTTTTTGTCTTTCTTTAATTTTTTATGGATTATCGGTTCATCTCGATGAAAGTATTCAGAAAAATTATAAATAATAGACTAAATTTGAAAAAAAATCAGAAAAAATAAAAATAATTCAAAGACAAGAATTTTTGGAGCTTATTCGTCGTCTTTGGTAATATTTTTTTAATTTGGACATAATTTTATACTTTTTAAATTTCTTTCATCAAAACGGACGAATAATTCACAAAACATTAAGACTAAAACAATAAATATAAAAAAAAATTGAATAGAGACAAAAAAATAATCCGAAAAATAAAGTTAGGCCAAACGAGACCGTCCAATTGGTAATAATACAAAGTAACTGGAGCATTTGCGAAATGAATTAAACTACTCATACTCCTAGTTATGTTAATGACTATTCTTATACAAATCATACAATGTTCTTTCATTCATTTGTCATGATTTTAACGAGTTCCATATTTTACAACGTTAACAAATAAGACAAGATTGGGCGATTAATATTATGTTTTTTAATTGAGATATTTCAACAAAGTATATTTGCACAAAAGGAACGATCTGATAATTTATTTCTCTTGTTTAAAATAAAATTTCACTAAGTTTTTTATTATCGACGTTGATTTAATTTAATTACCTAAGAAACTCTTAAAAGATCTCGACTGGTCATGTTAGAAGGAGACGGTGGGAGGGTCGAGTGATGTACCAGACATGCAAGTTAGGTCTTTTGGGCACGTCAGAGATTATGATACGTGTCGATTGTACATTTCGAGATAATTATTGAGATTTCTTGAACACTGATCGAATAAACGACGTCGTTTTAACGTATAAATATGTTTTGATATACGCAATATATATATACAACAAACTCCTCCATTGCCATCTATTGTTTCATATTTTTTATATTATAGTATTTGAGGATTGTTTAGCCAAGAGCACTGTGGTTTATTTGTTAAAGAATTAGTGTAAAAAATTATTCTTTCGAAAAAAATTAAGTAATGTGAAGTAAAGAAAAAAGAAACGTACATTATTTCACACATTCATTTGATAAATAAAACATGTAGAAATTTCAAAAACAATAATTTTGTGTGAATACAAAATTCTTGCAAAATCTTATATGTTGTTAGGACATGTTTTGAAAGAAAATTAATCATAGTAAAAAAAAATAGAAATGTGGGTCAAACACATTGATGAGCTTAGATTTGGCTGGACAACGACCACGGTGCGATCGAACCCCAAGACGACCGAGAGACCCTCAAAACATTACTAGCCCACCTACTGCATGTATTACTGGGTAAAGCAGGCCTGACCTGACCTCTCTCCCTATGGTTGCACATGAACGAGAGGTAGAGGGTGAGCAAAATTAGGGCCCCCAACTGTTCATGAAATCTCGAGGACAACATCCACAAAATTCTTTTAGGGATCACCTAGGGCCCCCAGTGGTACGCGTTGAGTCAAGACGAGGATCACCTAGGGCGAAGTAAGGGTGCCATCGGTGGTGACATTCGAACGAAGATCTCTCCCTCCCATAGAAGTATTTATCCCGAATCAAGATATACAATCACTCCTCGGACTAATTTCCATTCCATACAATTTTCTACATTTACACAATCTAATTCTAACTTGATAAGGTTCACGATTGGACCACAATCCCTATTATCGAACTTGTGTGCAAGAGTCTAACAGGTCAAAAACTGATCAGGAGGTCATCGTCTATTTTTCGGCACCATCATACATTGTTTTTTTTTTTCCTTTCCCGATAACTGAACAAGAGTAGAATAATTTTTTCAAATTTGAGCTTTGTTACATGGGCCGGCTACGATCGGGCCACAACAGGTACAATAAGAGCTAGGCCCAACAATCAGGAAGTCCTGTGATTTCCCGACTAATCCTCGCCTTAATTATTCTCGGCCGGTGGAAGGCCCCAACTTGGACAAAACAGCAAGTAATTACATGCTCCGGGAGGCGACTGACACAGAAGAGAGAGAGAGAGAGAGGGAGAAAGAATTCATAATGAACCAAGGAAGGAGATACCAGTGAATCGTAAAGAGAGTTAAAAAGGAGGAGGAAAGATGCGCCGGGAGATCTCCGCTGTACTTGAACCCCGATGCCTTCTACTGTTGCTTGTCGTCTCTATTGTCATCATTTTCGCGTTCTCGATCTCCCATCATGTACGCTTTCTTACTAATAACTTAATCATGAACCTTTTTAAGCTACTAATTATTAGTATTCGGTTGAGAATTGACTAATTCGAGCTGCGTGGTGTCGGATCCGACTCAAAACTTTTTTTTATTTTGTATTGAATTGAATTCCGCGGCATTATGCAATTGAATCTTGCTTTGTACTGACGCTTTAGAAAGCTTTCTCTTGATAGTGATTTGTATGATAATGGTATAGTTCTGTGTTTCTCTATCGATATAAGGCCCTTTATGCCGTCATTTTTCACTACGACTGTGCTATACAATCACATGATGACAATTGAGTGTTTGAAACTTCAACACACCTTAGCTCTTTGAGTTTTTTCCCATAGACTTCTATTAAATGGGAAGCCAATACTTCTCGGGTGGTGCTAGGTTCGGTTGTGTTTTGGGGTGTCAGATTCATCTAGAACCTGGGACGTGACAAAATATTTGTGTTCGCTGATATATACCTTCTATTTCTTTGGGTTGAATGGCATGATATGGAGAATTTCATGCATGATATCACTTTTCTGTATGACAAAAGTTCATTTGGACCATTTATGATGATGTGGGTAGCTGTCAGTCCTACGGGAATCATTGTTTTTTTTTTTTTGTTTGGGGGGTTGGGGGGGGGGGGGGGGGGGGGGGGGGGGGTGGTGGGGGGGATTGGCATGGTGTCCCCATGGCCAAACTTTATTAGAGTTGTTAGGAGGTATCACATTTCTTCGTCAAAGTCCCTGGTGATGCCCAACTCTTAATTTTGGTCAAAATAAGCCAAGCATGTTTGTTGCTTCAGCGCGCTTGCCAATCCCAAGTCCCTGGTGATTTTGCGCGAATCATTATCATTCGGGTGTCCCGTGATCAGAGAACCATCTTCAGGTGGTTCTTCGACCCTGCTTCCTTGCTCTGACCTAGCGTTCAGTTGAAAGTTTGGAAGTTGAGTAAATGGGAGACAGAGCCTGGGTGAGGTGAGTCACCTAGCCGGGTGGACTTTCGAGGAAGCATGATGACTTGAGTCGCTAAGCTAGAAGTTATAATTTGACAATTGTTTTACACAAATATTCTTTAATTATACTGCTTTTACTTAATTGAAGATTTCCTTTTTGCAGTAGAATAGTCTCAGTAGTTCATCATATTATCGTTTTTGTTTTCTAGAAGTTGCCAGTGTATTGAACTACTTGCTTGATTTGATGTTCAGGAGGAAGAGAAGGCAGAAGTGGTGCATGAAATTACCCACAGAGTATATTTAGATGTTGATATTGATAAACAGCGTGTAGGTATGAAGCCGTCATGTCTCTTTCTTTATCTGAAGTCTTAACTGTAGTCAAAGTTGATAAGTTTGTTAGCTTAGATGTTTGGATCATGAATTTGGTTTTGGGTCTTGCTTATCAAATCCATGTAATTTTGATTAATCTACATCAATCTTGGTTTGAGTTATCACAAATATGTTGGGGGCTTCAGTTGTTTGGAGCCACTCCTTCAACTTACGATGGCAAGAAATTTTGTTTTCAGCCTTCTAGACAAGTGTTTGATATGGTCTCATTGTTTTTTCTTTTACTGTATTGTTTCCTTTCTTTGATTTATTTACTGTTTCTCTTTATGGCTGTTGTTGCAAATTTTTCTTCTGCCGACATATACTTTGCTGTGAATTTGTTGTTAACTATGAAGCTACGTGGTTCTGGATTCTACATGGCGAGTTTCCCAGTGTTGAATCTCTTATAGCACTCCATGTACATAATTATAAATCTTTGGTCATTCTTTGTTTCACTACCACTTCATGCTTTGGGGACTGCTAAAGACTTGTCATATGCAATTTCCTTTTTGAAAGGTCGCAATCTTTTCATATTATGTCTAATGAGGTTAATAACAGTCAGGCCGTTGTAGAAATTGGTGGTCCATCTTCAAAAGAGTCTATCTTCATCTTTTGAAAGTGTTTCCTCTTGCCGCTTAGAAGTTGGGGAAATGTGAAGTTTGGATTGCTGCAGTTGGTGCAGGGGGGATTAAATGTTTTGTTGTTTAGGTTAATCCCGATCCTTCTTATAACCCTGCTTCAAGAGAAACGGAGCAGATGTGAATAGCCAGGGCCTTAGTTCTAGAAAATCCACATGATCATTATTGCAGCCAGCACATTTGGTTATAATCTGGTTATTTTTAAACTCGGAAAATACAATGCAACTGTTACATTGTTCACCGTTAGGCAACATTTTCCCCGTATATTGTTGTTTTGTCTTTGTTTATAGTTTACATGTCGGTTTTTGATTTTCTAACGCTTCTGTTAAATCCCCAATTGTTGACTTAAGCATAGCTGATGTTCTTGAGGTTACACTTCATGTCTTGTCAGTATCAATATTTGTTATGTACGCCCTGCGCCAATTCTTGGGATCTCCTTGTTCGAACTGTACTGAAAGAATGACTGGGCACGAACATGCCACATTAAGCAAAACATTTTTAGCTTCTTTTAATTTCTCATGCACCAAGTGATATTCAATAATTTACACCTTTCCATTTTTTTTTTTTGCAGGGCGAATCGTAATTGGATTGTATGGCCAAGTCGTTCCAAAAACTGTTGGTATGCCTCCAGTGAATTGCATTTTTGTTTTGATATCAAGTTCTACAAGTGAAGTGACTTTTGCCAAGATTATATATACTCCTGCAAGAGTGATTGTCATGTATTACTTCGGCTTGTCTTTCTCTTAATTTCCCTGCTAAGTGTCGGTGCTCGAAATATATGCCTTATGTCCTTGCAGGATATTATATAACGAATCTACGATTTTATATATATGGCCTTGATCTACTCTGGTCTGCTAACAGCCTATCACTGATACACCTTTTTAAGCGTTTTACAAGGACATATAACTGAAAAGGACTTTGTTTGCATTGGTTGTTTGGAATTCTTTTTTGTTGCACCACCAAATGTGCCTTCCTAATGGGATAATAATCTTTGTAATCTACTTACAGTGGGAAACATTAGAAAAGTTCGGATATGTGATGTGTTCTGTTTTAGTCATCTTTTTGTGGTGGCAAAGATTTACTGTTTGCATGTACGGATAAAAAGGCAGTTTCTTCATGATATGACGACCTGATGCCTTTTCTTTGTAGCTCTATGCTAGCTCGGCGCAAGTTGTACATTCCTTTTGTAAAGCCTTGGGGTAGTAGAAGGTATTCAAGATAGTTCGTTATCATATAGAAAGAGTTGGTGAGATCTAAAGGGTGTGAGAATTTATTTTCACTCTTGTATGGTTATTTGAAAGTCATAGAGGAACAGCACGACTCCGTGCATGAAGCCCTTGCTTTGGGGTGAACCACATAATTTTTTTCTTTTTGTGTGCGCTTGATCTTCTTGCATTCTAGATTCACAATTCATTTGTGACGTCTCAGGATTTGGGGTTCAGATTGATTTTTAGTGGTCATTTTTGACTTGTCCATTAAGCTGCGACAAACACTACCATGGGCACTTTCCTTTGGACCAAAAGACTATTTCTTAATTGTGGATTCTGTGGGCATTTTTAGGTTTCTAAAGCCTTTGACCACAGCAGTCTAAAGCATTTTTCTACACTCATTTACCCATTTTTGCGACATTCAGTTAGCTTGCCGATAATATTTTTCAGAGCATGGTTATATGTAAACATAGATCTTATACTGAAATGATTCCTTAATTCACATCATGAGACTTGGTTTGTCTTCATTAATATTTGTCTAACCTTTTTGTGTTTACCTTTTTGCAGAAAATTTCAGGGCTTTGTGCACAGGTATTTGGAAACCCATCTTCTTAGAGCCTGCTTTTGTGGTGGTCGGGTTGTTATAACCTGCATTTGTTAATTTCAGGGGAGCTGGGCAAGAGTGCCAGTGGAAAAGCTCTTCACTATAAGGGAACACTATTTCATCGGATAATACCCGGGTTCATGATTCAAGGTGGAGATATTGTTCATCGTGATGGGAAGGGAAGCGAATCTATTTATGGTGGTACTTTTCCTGATGAGAGTTTTAAGACAAAACACTCGCATCCAGGTCCTTGATTTGCAAATTTAAGATAATCTGTTTTTCTTTATTGTAGTCCCCATCGAGGAATTTAATGATATTTGCTTAGACCAAGCAATCCATCGGCTCATTAGGTTCCTCTTGGCTGCGTCTTTCCCTGACATTGTACTTTTGCAGGTGTTGTTTCCATGGTGAATTCAGGACCCAACTCCAATGGCTCGCAGTTTTTTATCACCACAGTGAAGGCCAGCTGGTAAGCCATTGCATGAAGTGGCATAATCAAGGATTGAGTTACTAGGCTATTTACTGAGTAGTTTGGCTGCACGTGTCTAGTATTTTGGTTATAAGAGCAAGAATAGGATCTTCCCCAAGGGAAAGTACTCTCCAACTTCCTGATTTTCATTTAAAGTGTGGTTTCCATTGTTTTTTTACACTAAAAAATCAATATTCTAGTTGTCTTTGCAGAAGAATTGTTCAACCATGTTGGAATGTGTGCATGTTGATAGATTTACTCAGTTGGCAACTTTTTGCAAGTTAAGGATGTGATTTGGTAAACCTAGGGGTTGCTAACCTTGCTTATGAGATTGTTTGAATCTATCTACGGCCGCTGTATGGCTGATTGGTTCTCAAAAACGCCATGTTTGTACATGAGAGACGTCGTTAGTTTCTAGACCAAATCTATGCAATTTCAAGATGTTTGGTGTAATCATCATGCGAAACTTTCCAGGTTAGATGGGGAGCATGTTGTCTTTGGCAAGGTTATTGAAGGCATGGATGCTGTATATGCAATTGAAGGGGGAGCTGGGACCTACAGCGGGAAACCCAGGAAAAAGGTTATCATTGCTGACTGTGGAGAGATACCTAAGAGCGAGTGGGAAGAGGCAAGCAGAAGCTTAGCAGGTGCCTCATGACAGTTAACCAAGAAGTTTGCAGAATTCATATCATGGAAAGTCGATTGTAGGTAATAGATTAGACTCTTTAACATTGCTTTAGATCAATGAAAGTCAATTTCCGATACTAAACTCCTTGCTTTTGGCTGAAATAATCTAATCTTGTAAACTTGCATGCAGTTACTTACCCATGCATGTCTACTGTAGAGAAATCAAAGAATGATACTGTTTTCCCATCGCTGATGCATAAATCTTGAGGTGATCCATTTGCTGATACGAAGAAAAGCCCGTTACCCCCTGCATCTAACATCATAATTTGTCTACACGAAGACATGAAGTATATTAGGGAAAATTATGTTCAGTTACCGGTTAGACCCTCGACCTAGTTTTTTTTTATATAGTGGTATCACTTGAGTAGTTGAGTTTGTGTAGCTATAGATATGTTTGTTACAGACCTAAGTATTCATTCTCTGCAAAGTTTCGGTCAATGAATGATGGATCGTTTCTGACTTTAGGACGAGCTTTTTTGAAGCAATTTCTGTCTTCAGATTATAATGTTCTTGATGGCTACTTAAATCTCAGAAAGATGTGTTGGTGCATATCCAAGGCAATTGAAAGGATCAGAGGAAGCTTGTATAATAAATGTTCATTGATGCATATCAGATTTTTTATTCCAGTTATCCTGAAGTCAGAATTATTGGAGGCAAATGCTGCCAAATGCATAGGAAAGAAAGTGTACTAGTCTACTAGGTTGAGCAGGGCCTTAGGTTACCTATGGACACCCATATGATGTGCAAGTTTTCACCTTAGAATTGTTTCCATCACTTTAACTTTAGGTAGTGGAAGCTTCACCACACAATTCAGTACTTCCACCACGAAGAAACTGTAGTTCTTACGGTATTTTTTGGTCGAAGCTAAAGCAAGTTACCCAAAAAATGACCCCATAGTCTGGGATTATTAGCCTCAAAGCCTTTAGAGCGCCACATTTATATGCTAAATGGTAGGTACCAGACCTGTGATTGCAGGGGTTCTTAAACCATTGGTTCCAGACCACTGAATAATTTCTCCAGGTCACCACCAGTCACAGTCAAATGTCATGGACTGTCAACTTTCGTGGCACTGGAAGCTCTATGAAGTTGGTGCACAAGTGATGAAATTCTTGGGCCATGACACAGCCTTAGTTTCACCATGTTTGCAACAACTTGGGCTACTTGGTGAGATTCTAGGAAGTGTGAACAAATGAGTTATGGACAAAGAGTAGTGGGGACATGTCTCCCCCATTCAGTTGCCTACGGTCTCTAGGCTTGTGATATTGTTGGACTTTAGCATTTGTAAATACACACACGCGCGCACTCTCTCTCTCTCTCACTCATAGAAGTCTACCTGCTTATGTTTATCTGATCAAATGGGATAACTTACTCTACTATGTTGACTACTCATGTTTATCTGATCTAATGGGACAACTTAATCTACTATGTTGGTGCTATGTACCACATTCCTTAGACACTGGTATGGGAAAACTCAAGCTTGGGATTTGAGGCCTCTAAGTTACATGGTATTGATAAAAGAAACAAATGATGACAAGGAGAAACCCTAAAGAGAAGAATGAAGGGGTATGTATGTCTAGTTAATTGGTTCACATATGCCAAGAAGATATCACATTGTTAATCTGTTACTGCCCATCTTCTCTGGGTGGTCTTCAATATAAGGTTTGCTTTGAAGCCAAGGTGGGTATGTAGGTTTGAGATCCAAGATGGGACCACAGTACTCCTCACATAGACCTATGAATGTATCACTCGCTTCATGGAATTGTACATGGAAGTGAGCCTTGGGTGTGTTGCAATATTTTTTGATGACTCGGGCTCAATGGACCGACTAATTCAAAAACTATTCAGAGTCCAATAGAAAATGGTTTAATTAAAGTCAAAGTAAAGCTCCATATAGATTGGCTTGATGTCATGTGGTTGTCGAATTTCAGACAAAATATTTTCTGATACTAAGTCGTTAAAACTCCTTCGCATTTCCTTCGCGAATGAAGTTCAGAATTATCAATGGTTCATAGAACGGAGGGAGTGTAAAATTGGGGTGCAACTCTATTTTTTTGAGCAATGCTATAACACATTATGTTGTAGATTATGTTATATATCATGCCTATGTGACATCCATTAATTTGAATACATATCAAAATTTATGAGATCTATTTTTACATTTTATCTTATAATAATATGTCACATAGGCCCGCATGATATATCTTTTGATATACAACTGAATGTTTTAATAGACTTATTATTATTATTATTATTTTGTTCATAATGGTGGGAGAGAGAATGGAGTTCCTCGTGAAGGATAAAAAATAGTTTGTCTATGGCCTCTTTGTCATGGGATATAATGAACGACTTTTGACTCTACTCTATGTGATTGCGGCAAGACCATTATCCTCCTTTCCATCAGGAAGAAGTAGGCCTCCCTACAACATTTGGTAGTGAATGAAGATAGACAGAACTCATAAACCATCTCATATTTCACATTGTACCTTATTCCAAGTGTGTGTGTGTTTTGGGGGTGGGGGAATTGTGATAAGGGAAAAGAACATCAAATTTGACTAGCTAGACATAAAATGTGATGTATCATACAAGAGATTAAGTTGTTTGAATAAGAAGATAAAGTATATATTGTTTATACACATTTGTATTATTACCACACTTGGTAGGCCGTGTAAGAACCTCGCCCGAGTAATTATTCAGGAAAAGTCTAGTGTCCCATAAAAATTCTCTAGAAAACTTCTAACAGTTTAAAATGAATGGACTACATATATTTAAGTGAGTAGGTTTTCAAATCTAAATGAATCATAATCTTTGATTTTGAATTCAGAGATATTTTTGAAAAAGTTTTTTGGGACTGTTGCACTGCTCGATTATTCCAGCGATTTTGAGACACAGTCACGTGACACTCAAATGCTAATTTTGAATAATCGTGTGGTGATTAAGAACTTGAAGTACGGCATGATCACGCTTCATCATCAAATAGTTTTTCCAACTCACCCCATTTCCTAACACAAACATGATAATCTGAATAAGTTCTAAATCTCTTAGGTGCTAATACTTTTTATGAGGTTAGTTTATATAAGATTTTATTTTTGTTTTAATTGAAATCTTCACTAATAGACGACGGGATTGATTTTCCAAACATTAGTCAATGTGTTCATAAGCCGATCCGAACACTTAAGTTATAGAAAAAAAAATGATGAATAAATGAATAAAACTGGATCAAAACAGTGTCCAAATACATACATGAGAGTCTATACGTATCGTTATTACATTTCCTCATAATTAGCATTGGAGCAAATATCCAAATTAACCCCACAATCCAGACACGTGCGAAGTGTGGCAACAACTCCCAATAAACTAGATCTCACAGATTGAGGACAACATGGTCATTTCAACCCAACACAAACAGCACAGATCTGGACTTAACTCGTAATTTACACCAACATTTCAGACATTTCCAAATCACAACATCTATATATTATCACCCTCCACTCTCTCACTAACCACCACACTCATCTCTCACATCAATCTGCAACCATGGCTATGGCTTTCAAAATGGTACACACCAAATTCCCTTCTATTTATTTACCTTTTTCAGCTTAAATTCTGCCTTTTAACCAAATATGGGTCTGTTCTTTTTCCCTATCAATGGCCAATTGAACCAAATGGGTTAACTTTTTTCCAATCAATCTGCAATTTGAATAAAATGGGTCTATTTTTTACCCCAATGGGTTTGTTTTCCTATCAATTTTCCTACACTTTTTCCCAATCAATCTGTAATTTGAATCAAATGGGTCTAGTTTTTACCCAAATGGGTTTGTTTTCCTATCAATTTTCCTACACAGAGACATATACATCCCTTGTGTTTGTTTGTGTGTGTGTGTGTGTTTTGCATCTAATAAGTGACTGAATATACAGGCGACGACGGGGATGTGGGTGACGGAGGAATGCAAGAACTCGTTCATGGAGATGAAATGGAAGAAGGGGCATAGGTACATCGTGTTCAAAATTGACGAAGGATCTCGATTGGTGACCGTAGACAAGGTGGGTGGGCCAGGAGAAGGCTACGACGATCTCGCCGCCTCTCTGCCGGTAGACGACTGCCGATACGCCGTCTTCGATTTCGATTTTGTCACCGTCGATAACTGCCGGAAAAGCAAGATCTTCTTCATTGCATGGTCCGTCACTCACCCCCTTGCAACTTTCGGTTTCTATATATCTGGATAATCGTTGTCACACCATTTTCACCCTTCCACAGTTGACTATTTTGCCCTTGTACTATACTAATGCCATTAGCCTCTAATAAGGGTAATAACATAAAACCAAGTTATTCGAGCTCAATTTATGTTAGGGGTCCGTTTATGCTCATCTCGTTATTTCTTGGGACTAATTTCACTGTTCACTAGTGACGGTTCCAACCCTGTATGAACTAACCTTAAAGAGTTGATCGGGCCGAGTGATTTTGAACTTGAGAACTTAGGAGGTAGCAAATCGCTAAATTTCAGACTTTAAGGGGGGTTGGCTATGAGATATAACACAAATTATTAAACTCTAGGGCCGGCTCTGAGATTGTGAGATGTAAATAAAACGTGGGGCTCTCAATAAATTTGTGAACATTTTTTTCAAAAGTAAAAAGTCACTTTCAAAAGGTAAACTACACAATTTAATAATACTAAATAAAACTAGAGACAAAAAAATAACGTAAAATTGCATAATGTAACACAAAAAGTGTCACTTTTAATTACAAAGTTGGGAAAAGAAAATATGCAAAGTGATTTGAGCAATAAAAAAGCTGGATGAATGCAAAAACCATTTCTTAGACATTAGAGATAGCCAAACAGAACGTAAGGTTTAAGAATAATGCCAATGAGAGTCGGCAAAAAGCCACCCACAATGGCGTTTGACCTACGCATTACTTCATTGCATATATATACATATATCATACTGTACCTACTACCGGAACCCTAATTTTGGGCAAGTTTTCGGTGCTCGAGACGGCGGTCTTGTCGGCGTTTTCTCAAGGCTGGACTTAGACTATTCGAGTTCAATTCTTATTTGGGGCATTAAAATTTCTTGAAGTTGAATATCTTACTAAGAAAGAGTCAAACTTGAACATTACTCAAGTTTAACCATAACAAACACAATTGCAGCTTTTTATGGGTCAAAAAAGTCCGAACCAAATGTATTTTTGACACCCGTTAAGTATTTAATAGATTATACTCGAAAAACCCGCAACGAAACTCGATTAGATTAGTGGGGTGGTGATAATTATTCTTGTTGATATGGTCATAAATTTTTGCAGGGCTCCAACAGCATCAAGAATCAGAGCAAAAATACTATATGCAACCTCAAAAGCTGGATTGAGGAGGGTGCTAGATGGGATTAGCTATGAAGTGCAGGCCACAGACCCAACTGAGATGGGGATTGATGTAATCAAGGACAGGGCCAAATAGTTAGAAGATCCCATTAGGATTTGGCTGTCTTTGTTTTTTTTTTTGCTTTTTATATTTAATAACTCCAATTAAGTGGTGCTTAACCCCTTTTTGGCTTTGAGAAAGCCTGTACATACAATTCTTATACACATCTTCAGACACAGATCTGTTCGGAACTGTTCAATGCACGTAAAACTCATATTATTTTGGAGCATTTTACGTGTATCGGATGGTTTTGGACACATCCGAGTTTGGATCTGTGCATGAAATGCTATGTGTGTAGACTTTCTCTTTGAGCTTTGGTTCTCTGTAGTTTCTCAGTGTGTGTAAGTTAATTAAACTTCTAATCTTATGATTATCATGTTCTGTGTACTAATTTAACAACAAACCCACCTTCATCAATGTTGTAATAGATTTTCCCATGTGCTTGGCACGTGACTTATATGATTATCTTGGGAAATAGTATTGTGTAGACCTGATGAACGAGGCAATATTATAGGTTCTATTTGGCCAAACTACATTTTTAGCCTTACTGGATAGTCAATACGCTCAAATGAATGCTCTTTTGGGTTAAATTATTACAAATTTTTTATGGGATTTGTTGGTTGATAGGCGTAACACTACAGATGTCCTATAAGAATACACAAAATTATCAACCAAAAAAAAAAATCTTTAATCCTATGGTGGTTAGGACTTAGGTAAAAGGGTATTTTAGCCATTATATATTCGGAGTTAAACAAAAACTTGCATTAAATGTGGTCAAAATATACCATAAATAATTTAGTCCAAACGAATTGAATTTGATTAAATTTTTATATTTTGACCAATATAATTCAATAATAATCACATGCCAAATTGAGACATGATAACTAGTCAAACGTATTGAATAGTATATAATATGAGTTTGGTTTGAAAACTAGTGTTTTTGTTTATCAAGTGACTTGATTTCAAACGATTTTTAATTGAGCTGATCACAAATCGATCCTAAATATTATAAGTTGAACGAATTGAATATTAATAACATCATAAACTAAACGAATTGATTAGTGTGGTTTAAAAGCTTCATGAGCTTTAAAAAATATTTAAGCTTTGTTTAAGTAGTAAATTGACCTCAAACAAGTTTGGATAAATTACATTGAGGTTTCCAACAAATAAACGAATTATAATGCAGTTACTTTCATTACTATTAATATCAGTCAAACGCTGTTAGTTAATTTATCTAAATTAAAATTAAAAATTTTTTTTGACAACATGAATTGAATAATAATTTTTATCACGTCTGATATAACTTATGTAAAAAAAATCTAAAAAATAGCATATAGTGAATTTTTAGAATCATAACTTTAGAATCATATGTTGAATTTTTAGGTAAAAATCATGGTCAATTATGATATTTTAGAAAAAAAAAAGTAATCAAAACTTAATTACATAGTTGGACAAAAAATTACAAAGTGATTCGAACAATAAAAAAGTTGGATGAAAAGATGTTAGTAAGACCACATTTCCATTTTCAAACGTGATAATAATTATATATATTATAGTTTGAAAGTTTTAACAGCTTGACTAACGATGTTTGACTGATTTTGACGTAAGAAAGATAATTGTATAATAATTTTAAAAGTAAGAAAGGTCAAAGTAATCTAAGAAATCTCAAGAGAGATTAGTCTATTTGTCAAAAACCTCAAGAGAGATCAGTGTTGGATGTCTCAGTTGTATGCATTATTGCGCTTCCGCTTAACACCTATTGTAAGGATAAACGGCTCTTCTCGCCCCAACCTTCTCTTGAATTCTCAAGACTTCTATCGCTCCATTCCCGCGGGGGTAGAGAACTCGTCGTTGTCTCAGTTGTGCTACCAAAGGCCCTAGAGAAATCGAAATAGGAGAGCACTCATGTTGAGATAAACTTACTATCTCGAGGATCAGTGTAGGATGTCTCAGCCGTATACATTACTGCACTTCCGCTTAACACCTATAGTAATGATAAACGATTTCGTCTCGCCCTGACCTTCTATTGAATTCTCAAGACTTCTATTGTTCTATTCCCGCAGAGCTAGAGAACCCGTCGCTGTCTCGGCTGTGCTATTGAAGGCTCTGGAGAAATCGAAATAGGAGAGCACTCATCTTGAGATGAGCTTTACTATTTAGATGTTTTTAGCAGTTATCCGACAAGTCTTTTATTAGCGAGTACAAATTTGAACTTGAGTAACTTGGTTTGTTTATCATTCTCGTCTATGCAGAGACGGAGCTAAAAAATTCACTACGCGGAGGCGAATATGTATTCACTACTACTTAAATTTTTTTTTTTTCAAAATATTTAGCAGGAGCGAGCCTATATACTTCATAGAAAATTTTTCTTTTTCGTATATAATAATAGAGGTCTTTTTCTTCCTTGCAGGGGCGATTGCCTCTACTAGCTCCATCCCTGCGTCTATGCATAAAAGTA